>CM074804.1:5982840-6051313 GCA_037447605.1 Zygnema circumcarinatum
GGAGGGAGGGGGAGGGAGAGGGAGGGAGGGGGAGCTTTGAGGTTCGAAGTGAGCGGTGGCTCCAGGTCAACTGCAGGGAACGGAGTATGGGGACATGGAGTACGTGTGGGGCCTTTAAAAGTCCTTTGTTATAAACGGTAATCATATTTTCTGTTACGGGTGTTTCTAAGTATAAGAGACAACGTGGGAATGCGAAGCTGTAGGTCACAATATAGTTTAGGTGCTTTCTCTCTGTCTCATACCTTCGTTTCGTAGACAGCCTGTTCCAAATCTGTGAATACTGATGGATCATGCTGTCAACTACGAGCCCTTACTGTCGTCCTGGCCGACAAAAGCATTTCATCTCTGACTCCTCAAACGCTCACTGCGGCCTTCTCGTAATGGTGAAGAATAGACTGTGGCGGATTTCAGGCGCGGAACTGGCTATTTTGCGCTCATTGTTGCCTGATGTCATCCTCTCCCATGCATTTGTCTCTATTCAGTGGAATTACTGCATTGCTTTGTTACTACCCTGTTGAACTGCAGGGACATTGCCAGCCTTAGAAACACTTGGGTCAGCGAAACTGCACTTGACAGTGATGGCTCCATTCTGACCCGCCTGACTTTCCTCCTGTTCGATCGTTCTACAATATATATATGTATATATGAGCAAATGTACAAGCCTGTCGATTGGATACATCCGGGAACTGGCTCACCTTGAGTCAATCTGCATGGCATGTCTGCAGCACACTTGAAGGTCTTCTTTTTGCCAGACTTAATGATTATCTTTGGCCGGCACAATGGAGCCTTGTTGAGACTTTTCAATGAATCATCCTCCTTGAAAATATCGACTCATTCAAGCCATCTTGTTTTGTCTGTTGCTGCAGGCTGTGGTGGCATCCTTCCCCAGTTTTCTGTTTGACTCCAAGAACTCGGGCACCCAGGAGGGTGAAGTGACCTGCATTGTCTGCCTGGACGACTACAAGGACGGCGATCGCCTGAGGAGACTGCCGCCATGTGGGCATGCGTTTCATGCGGACTGCCTTGACCCATGGTTCAAGCAGCACACCACCTGCCCCATCTGCAGAATCTCTCTGCTGGTACTTTCAATAACCCCATCATCTTATACCAGTCCGTCACTGTTTCATTTTGACTTCAAGCTTTTTCTAACCTCCTCCTGCTGTTGCTGCTTTCTTGCAGGCAAAGGTGCCAAGTGAGGATGTGGTTGAACCTTGTGGAGTTGCAAACCTTTCTGCAGAAGGTGGAGGCCAAGGGGCTGCACTAGACAGCCGCCCTTCTCCAGAGGTGGAGGTGTCGCTGGAAGTGAGGAATGTGCCGGCAACGGTTGTTGTCCAGCCGCACGTTGGGGAGGGCGCACCGGCAGGAGCAGATACAGTTGTGGACCTGCACTCCAATAGGAGGAGATAGGAGGACAGGAGGAGCTGGTGCCAGCTCAGTAATCACGAAGAGACGTACAACCAGCTCGTGGCGGAATTGAAATTCTTCTGTAAATCTAGTCCAGAAAGAGTATAATTAGGTAGTCTAGTTCAGGCTAATAGGTTATCCTCTGCTGTAGTCCTCCTCTACTTAGTTTGGGCTGTGTCATTCAACACAGCGCCTCTTCCCTTTCTGCTTCTTCCTTTAGAAGCCTTCTATTGTAAGCCATGCCTTGGCGTAGGTGCAGGTACTGATCCGCCCGCTTCTTGCACAAGTGGATCTCCTCGTCAGTTAGCCAACCACTGCCACGTGTGTACATATAACGGTACAATTCTATGAGCTGAATTGCAGCGTTTGACTCCTCAATGAGCACATGTGCGGGGAGGAACACTGCTGACGCCGTCATTCTTCTTGGTGGACTCAGACTTTTCTTACTGTGGATCATAGTACCATGACCAATCAGTAAAAGGTTGTAAATTTCCTCACTTCTGGAGCTTTTAACAGGAATCATCATTTGCTTCTGTTTGGTCTGTATGCCGAGCGGTCGACTACATCACATACGAATGTGGTATTCCTCATATGCCAAGTGGAGAGGCTGCAGTTGCTGGAGGGTTGAAGGTCCAGTAAACTAACATCGCCAAGAATAGCCATAGGCTCATAAAAAGGGGACAAGAAAACGAATTGCCTTTTTGCTCGGTGCGGTAAAGCACGAAAAGAATTTACATTTAAAAAAAAAACAAATATTCGCCCGACACGCTGCCAACACGAACGAAACTTTACGGCAGCTTTCTCGGCAGCCTGCTTGGCAACTTTTTAGGCAGCGGAGGGAACTGAGAAGGCGAGGTAAAAGACATGGGATCCAACGACCTCCCCTGGTCGCTGAAGTCATCACTCCCATAGCTGTCCATACCCACGCTCTTGCCACCTGTCCCATCCGCCGTCCTGTGTCCCGCTGGCACAAAGGAGTGGATATTCACGCCTTTGTGGAGTCCCCGGACAGCGGGGGACATGCTGGGCTCCTCCACGCTGCTGGGCCATGCATGGGATCTGTCGCTCATGCTCATGGCCATGCGCTCCGGCGTCTGATCATCATCATCATCATCATCCGATGACTCCGATGGCTCCTCTCCAACAGATTCGTTATCTGTGCGGTCTTCGCCCTCACTTGCCTGCTCCGATTCTGACTCGCTACTGCTGTAACTGGGCTGCTGCCATTTGATGTATATCGGCTTGATGTACCTGGAAGCAGCACAAAGAATCAAATGACCAGACTATGAAGAGCTGAACGCCAGGTGCAGATGGATAGCAGTCACTCTGGAAATGAAGAATGCAAATAAAGGGTAGCTCGTTAATATCAAACCCCGTATAAACGGTTTGAAACCCTACTTGTAGATTGGACATGCAACCTTCTTAGTTCATGTTGAAAGTGCTAACGACTTTTGGAGTGCGAAATGCATCGTCGCTTAAGGCCTACCAAGTGATGTAAATGCAAAAGGGAGCCACCCTCGTAAGGGTCTACAATCGTATGCTTACCCAACAACATCCAATGGAGAATGCAAATTTGCATGGATAGTGTTGACCTACTTGTTGGACTGTCGAAGAAGATATGGATCAAACGGAAAAAACATATCCAGCCGATGCTCGCCCCCAAAGCTCAGACCAGGCGGGAGATGTTGCCCTGTGTACACATCCCGCAGCTTCTGACAGTCCAGCAGCTTGGCAGCGGTCGCCTGCCGCTCAAACTCCTGCACTACTGACTCCAAGCATGTCTGCACATTCCCACGCCCACTCCCTGCTATCTATGAGACTGTTATAGCCAGTCAATACACACACAACAAGCCAGGGGGTCGCCATCAGTGATTTCTAGAAAAGATTCAGGTCTCGTATTTGACCCACCAAAAAAAAACGACAAGGAAACCAATCTTATCAGCAGTAGAAGTGACTGAGAGATGAATCTTTACAGAACAATGACGGCATGGCAATTATCACAGGTAAACTGTAGGACGAACTCCTTCAGCTTAATAAAGCCCAGACACATGGCAATGAGTGAGAGAGGTGGAACAGTGGAAGCTCACAGCAAGAGGGTTCAAGGAGCTGGTGAGAGGCCGCTGTAGGGGCAGGGCCCGGACCGCCGCCTCCTGCTCGGGGTCCTCCAGAAGCTGCTGAAGGCGGTAGCAGAGCACGTACAGAATGGCCTGCCATGGCTCCTCCCTCAACCATCATCAGGGCTGCGCACAGGGCGGCATGACAAGCAGTAGAATGAAGCAGACTAGAAGGGGCGCGTATGCTCGACTAAAATACAAGAACGTATCAACTGGATAGTGCGGCTAATTCTGTGAACACACACAACTTCTTCGTTAACATAAGAACTGATAGAGCAGCAGCTCCGCAGCAGTAGATAGCAGGATTCTCAATGTTGTAGCGACCTGGCATGCAGAATAGAAGACACTGTGGCGCAGTACTCCGGATGAGCTTCCATAAGGACTCGACAGCAGCGACATGCTTGAGACTCTATCTGCCTGCTGCCTCTCCCTCTCCTCCTCCAAGTTCGCGTACTTCACACACCAAGAAGAGAGTCTGCTCACCACATGCGAGGCCAAAGGCAGGATTAGCAGCACATGCATCACAGGTTCCCAGGCAAGCCCTCTTTATTCAAGCTGCTCTCCCTGCATCACTTCACATTATAAGGGTGTTAGTTTAACGATGTTGCCATACAGACTGCCACACTGACCCATCCACACTTCGCGACATTACGATTCTTGCGACCAGAAAGACAAGAGTAGCAAAGAACTGATCTTGAAGACCAGATTACGAAAGAATGCTATGGGTGCATGCGAGGCACACCTTGTGAGGCAGTTCATGACAACGGAGAGTGGCAAATCTTTCAATCGAGCCAAGAAACTTGCCAGATACGCTGCTGCAGACATTCTGCCAAAGACAGTCAGACACTAGCTCCATATGTCAGCGACTGCAATTTGATGAAAGCTAGAAGAATTCACGTCATTGTGATAGGAAATACAATCAAAATGGCTAGCATATCCCTTAAATGTTTCAGCCAGTCCCGGCTGACAAGCTGGTGTGCTCACAGCTTTCACATTCATCTGCTATGTAATCCAAACAAGCATCAATGCCACTGTCTAAGGTTCATTCCACTGACCTGGTATCTACATTGTGAGTGGGTGAAACTACGAGGTTGCATAGCAAGTCAGCAAAGTCGCCTCCATGTGAGGTGGGGGCGAGGGAGCAAAGAAAAAGCAGGAGAAACTGTTCCTCCAACCAGTGCGCACAGGCGTCAGTTTCTCTCATTGAGGTCTGCCGCTGAGACAATGCCCAAATGACTGCTACAAAATCTCGAAGCAAAGGCATGCCATACATGCTCTATTTAACCAAGTTCCTAGTCCTTGAAAAGTGTTCCTCGTCGGCATGCGAGCCCCACATTTTCAGATGAATGTCCAACTTATGGCCAATGCACCCCCCCATCGTGCCGTTGGGCTTACCTGGGTGAATTTTGACTTATGTGTGTCCAAGATTGTGGTTAGGAAAGATCGCTCGAGGGCTTTGTATACCTGGCCATAAAAAAAATAACAAAAAAAGGTCAGATATAATCCGTCCCAATTCCAAAAAGGAGGACTAGATTATTTAAAGTGAAGTTGTATCAAAAGTCCACCCTAAACAGCTCAAGTTCTCATATCCGGAGCTTCACCATTCACAATGTGGAGGGATGTGGCATTGATCTCACGATGGCGATGCCATCAAATGTACATGGACAAAATCATCATGGGGAAATATCAAAGAAAAATATTCACAAATATGCTTACTAAGTAGAATCCTTTTCTGGAGGAGACTAGCGCGACTGCAAAATACTTTTCCCTTATTTCCCTTTCCCCTCTACTTTTTTTCTTTCCCTTAGTTCAACAGAATTAGTCCACTCAATATTCAGCAGCCAGAGTAGTCGAGTGTGAACAGAGATGCAAAACCATTAACGATGGCTCTACCACCTAGAATTCCAAGTTACTCGTCACGAGCAATCTCAAGGACCTGCGCTGCAGATCTTAATGCATGCATTAGTGCGCCAATGAGCCCGCCGACCCTTCACAACAACAAGCGACAAACTGACCTGCTGTATCTCCCCTCGACTCGCGCGCAATTGAATGTGCTCCATCGTCATGCACATCATCTCGTCCATCTTATTTGCCATTTCGTCCAATGTTGGGACAGGCCTGCCCCGCGGCCCAAGCAAGCCGTGCTGCTTTGCAGCCTGCGCCCTCCCACCGCCTGTCAGCTCACTCTCACCCCCTCCCTCTCGCCTTCTACTCGACTCTGAACTCGCGTCATGAGCGAAGCAGGAGGGCTTACACCCAAACAGTTAAGAACGGCGGTGCCTGAGCTTCGGGAAAATGGGTGTGACAAGAATTACCTCAGATATGTCAGACAGCAAAGATGTGTATAGAAATACAACAGCCTATTGCTTTGTCACTAAATATTTACACACAACATCCTCCAAAAACCAAAAGAAAAAGGTCCTCCACCTCACTGCCAGGAGCTGAAGCCTCACTTCTCCCTTGCTCTGTGGGTAAGATCTCCTCGTCGCTCTCGTCATCCAAGTCCATGTGAAAAAGGTACACCTTGCTGTTCTTTCTTACTACTTCCTCTTGTTGCGCAATGTCCTCCCACCTGATTTCAACCTGATCCCAATTTCCAAAACGTAAAGAGCTTACCCATCACAGCAAAAACCTTACTTCCCTATCACACAAATAGCAGAAACACATATGTCATCTGACAGCTTTTTTTCTTTTTTTTTTGTTGAATGCCCCTGACAATGCTGCTACCAAATGATAACGGAAATGAAAAAAACTTACATCAATTTCGATCAGCCGGTCTATAATTGCTGCTAGCAAATGGTCGCTCAGAGCTGTCCATGCCCTTCCTTCCGCGAGTCTAAATATTCCGACCATGTACAGGTTCTGAAACTGCATTTTCCCAACCCTTCCCAATTTGAAGTCAGAGCGGCTCGTCCATCATTAAAAACAATGCCTCACCAACTGACTCGTTCAAAAAACAGAAGGTCTCCATAACAAAGCAGCCTTAGTACATTTTTGAAGTGTGATCTACAGGCCAGCAGGCTGTACACAAAGAAAGGGAGCAAATACTGCTATACAAAATCAACTGTTGCAACAAATCGAAGCAAAAATCATTCTAATTCTTTCACCAAAATCATTCTGATTCTTTCAGATTGACCTGAAAAACTTGAGGATACACAACATTTCTGACTGCATGAGGAGTGCAGGTAGACCTGTAAATGTGTGAAAACGTAGCAAAGAAGTTTAGCCTAAACAAGCCCGCGAACATTACACGGCCTTCCAGCATTGAATACAGAATGAGACGAGAAGTCATGAGCGTTCGCAAAATGACAATCCTACACCAATGTTCATTTAAGCAAGACGGGCTCTCACAAGTCATTATACAGGCACGTTCAGTTCCCTCTTAGAATCTCAGATTCGTTATGAGCGCTTTAATAAGAACAGGACTCCACTGATGGACTACTTCGTGATAGATGATCTGCAAGAATGGCAGTCAATGTTCCCATCTCATTACTCCCAGCAAAAAACGTGTATTGGACCCAAACAACGCACCTCCTTTTCCACTCGGCGGTGCGGCATCTTCTGAATGATGATAGTCTGCAGTCTCGCTGGAACGGTGGGGACCAGTTCCGAGATGCGATCTAAGGTAACATGCACGCGATCCAAAACTTCATCTTTTCGTGCCAAATCTTCTCGCTTCCGCTCCTTTGCTTTCAAAATGGCCGCTACCCCATTCTCCTCACCCCGCCGCAATACTTCCATGA
Source organism: Zygnema circumcarinatum (assembly GCA_037447605.1). Taxonomy (NCBI): domain Eukaryota; kingdom Viridiplantae; phylum Streptophyta; class Zygnematophyceae; order Zygnematales; family Zygnemataceae; genus Zygnema; species Zygnema circumcarinatum. Next base: position 5,990,102 of record CM074804.1, read on the forward strand.
ATGCGGGAATCCCACAAGATGGTGGCAGGAAGTTCCTGACCAACATATCTAAACATAGATGCAGAAGTGCAGGGTTTGCTGCCACCTGTAACCCGCAAAAAAGTGATCATTTGTCCTTTGTGTTTCAACAATCACTCAAGGGATCACCTCTAGAAACTGCAACACACCTAACAGCTTCCCACCGTAAATTGCCAACTAATCTTGGGTTTCCGTTCAGATTAAGCCATTAGATCTAAAGCGACAAAAACAGTCATATGATTAAAGCCTATAGATAAAGAAATTTTAGTGATCGCATCCAGCTGTAGAGCATACTAAAATAATTCCCAGCTCGACCTCACCAACTTGAAGTAAGTGAAAGCATCACATGACAGAACAAGGAATATGTGTGAATGAAGGCCAAGTAGAAGACCAAATGAAAGCTTGCAACGAAGACCACCCCAATAAGTTGGTTCATTAGCACTCAAAATTCCTACCCAAAGTTTGATTTCGCCAGAAATGACTGTGTCCGAAATCTGGCGAAATCTACATTTAGACCATCTCTCAATAAACTTTAGCTCATAGGTCGCCCAGTCCCATTTCAAGATACTTCCACTGGTTGGAACAAGCTGGAGTTTTCATCCTAAGTTACGAAAATCTACCATACGCTAAAGTTAAAGTAGCTCCTACAATAATACATACCAGATTGACGACAAACTCTAGAACCACATCCGCGACTTCGTTTGAACAAGTCCACAAACTTGTGCCCAGAATCTGCAACCATCAAGCAGCCACCGTACCTTTCAGCTGCTGACCATTAGCAACAATGCAATGCACAAAAGAAAAAGCGTCACGAAAGCATGACCTTGCTGTCAGGCCAGAATTCGACTACCTACAATTGGACCTTACGGGACTAATGGCATGACTGCTGACACAATTAAACTTGTAAGAATCGGTATTGATGTTTGTGGAGTCCATCAGCTGATACAGCGTCGCACAAGCGAGCCACTTGAGACAGGTGAAGATCTGGCTGGTATCAGTAATTGGTGTTAGATTAGTTCTCCACATGGGGTATGTACACATAGAGCTAAAAGAACATGTTGCCTCTCTTCGAAGTAAAAATACTAAATCAGTCTAGAATTCACTAAATACAAGAGGCAATTGTCTTCTGCTGGAACTCTGCCAAGGGGGGACCTCAAGCAGGCATAACCGCTATATTTACACAGCTGTAACTTCAGCGTAAGGCATGTTCTTCGACAAATTATAGCCCTTCCCAACTTATGCCGGATGTGGGAAATTTAGAGCGAAAACTGATTCAGCAGACCCTTTGAAAGAAACACCTGCATCAATAGAACTTCATGGGCTCGTTCGTCGAAGTACGAAACACACTGGACAAAAACACGAAGTTGCGCCTGCAAAAAAAGCACATACGCACTCGCAAATAAGAAACTCATCAAATGAGTGAGCAATAAGCTTCAACCAGCTCAGGAGGTTGACGTTGAAGTTGGTAGTAGTGATTCGCAACCACAAATGAAATCTTCAAACTTCTTTTCCCGTGCCTTAATGTTTAAACCGTAAGTCTACATTGCCACGAACATACAAATAAACATGAGTAGTTGTGTGCACACAGGCAAAAATTTCGCTTGTTATAAGGAATTCCTGGAGAAATATCTAAAAGACTACCAATGCAGTCAGTAAATTGCTCCGATGAGGCAGGCACAATAACAAATCATAGCTATATGTCACGAAGACATTTGAGAGCACACGGCCTCAACCTTTAACGTCCATCGTGAGGTTAAAAAAATGTACATAGTGAGCTCTCAAGGTTATCTGCTGTTCAGCTCCATGCTATTACAAAAATCTTCCCAACGTTAATGATTTAAAGGGCTTTCAAATTAAAATTTACATTGGTTATCACATAGGATCGTCGAATTTCTTTCCGTGCAAGATAAAAGTAAGCGCCAACCAATAGCTATATGGCTCCAATTGCTGATAAAAAGAGAAATTATGATAAAATTCGAAAGAACCTTGCTTCGACCGCACACTTCTGAGGTTGTTTCTCGGATAATGTGCAGAGCCAAGGTTACGAATTGCTTTAAGATGTGAATTTCATCGAAATTGTTTTTTGTTTGGTGCTTTTTTTTGTGATTCTTTGTCTCCATGTTCCTATACTTATTTCTGTCGTCCCAGTAAAATCATTTTTATAAATCACACATGAGGCATACCATGGTGCCGAGACTTACCACGTCCTGAAAAATAGAATCAATCTGTTCAAGCAGCAGTGAATACTGGGTGCTGTTCCCCTGTAAAACACAGTCATATGCCACACCCCCTCCAAACATCAGAAATTCAAAAGTACAAATAAATGAAAAACGGGCTATGAAGGAGGGTTCTATTTCAAAGGAAGCTTCCAATAAAACTGCAACTTCCACGCAAAACTCGCAACCTCCCGCTTCGAAAGCTAATTAAAAAAACTAAAGCATCTATTTTAATTGCAATTCACTCTCTGTCTATCAGGGAAATGATGAACAGCTGTAGCTCCCTACCGACCTCCTTCTTGGACTCCAGTGCCATAACAATCTTCTGTCGCAGGAGGTTCAGAGGTTCAGAAGCCGCCATTCCTTCATCCTTCCGGAGCTTCTGGGCAGACTGAGAGCTTTGGCGGCTCATGACTGCCGCTCTCCAAGCCTCAGAGCCCATGGCGTCCGCGCTCCCTCTCCTTCCCTCTCCTCGCTCCTCCCCTCTCCGCCCTCCCCGCAGAGTGGCTGCCAGTTGCGGGCGCCGCCAGTGGTCTAAGCGCGAGCACTTCGTCGGCCGCGGGCAGAGCAGGGCAGCGGGAGGGACAGGTCCCGTGTTCGAGCATTCGGCCGTACGTCCGTCCGTACGTGCGGCCGCCTACCGCCCGTCCGTCGCTCCCATGTTTTTGGCGCCGACCGACATGCTTCGATTTGCCATTGGTCGCATCCATCCATCCCCGCGCCGCGCCACCAAGTAAAAGTATTCGCCGCCGAACTACCGGACCGTGCGGCGACAGAGAGAGAGAGAGAGAGAGGGAGCGTGCGCGGAGGGAGGGGGAGGATGAGTGTCACTGAGAGGGGGTGGAGACTGGAAAGTGTCGGCGAGTGCTCGCTGAGTTGCTTTGTTTCCACATGCATGCATGCACTCATGCCCACGGTCAAATTCTTGGGGTTTAAAAGGCCGGGATAAATTTGGAGAGTTTGTGTTATGTCGGGCTTGTCACCACCCTGCATTTCATCCGGCCACCGACTCAGAGCAAGGAGAGTTCAGAAGGCTCAGGACGTCCACCGTTGAGAAGCTACAGAGTGCACAGGTGCAAGTTGTAAGGTGAAGTGAATCAACCATTGAGGTCAATGAACGCTTCGAATGTAAATGAGGTCCAGGTGACCACGATGACCAGTTCCTCGTGGTTCCCCATGATGATTTTGTCCATGTACCTTTCATGGCATCGCCATCGTGAGATCAATGCCACATCATTCTTACTTCAACCGTAACAGGGGCAAGAACAATCGCATATAGATGCACTACTTGCACGTCAAATTCAGACGCTAACCGTTCTGCCAATCACAAGACAAGCAATTAACAATTCCGTTGGTGAAACGTGAATGTGCGTCCCTCAATGCTACTACCATTTTCACTGCACATAAAATAAATTACATCAACAAAACGGCTTCAAAACTGCGTCGCGGCCACAAGCAGGCATCTCATCCGACTGTTTTGCTGAGAGGAAAGAAGCGTTGTGGAAACAGAGACGCCTCCCGCCCACCCACAGGATGTGCAGGATGCAAGAGGCCCTCCGAGACTTCAACTGTGCTCAGCCCAGACTCACTTGAAGTCGGGCTGAGGAGCGCATGCTTAAAGTCGGTCCGACCCCCTCCCTGCAGTCGCCCACCTGTTGACATGGATTTCAAGATGTCGGCTGCAAGGTGCCTGGGAGGGACAGTCTCTTCAGACCCATACGACATTTCAAGGCTTGAGAACAATTCAGGATTGAAGTGATAGTCCCGCTGATTGGTGCGTGCAACTGGCCGGATCATGACATCTTCATTGTCATGGTCCGGATGCGCATACTGTTGGCATATGGCCTCGATCTCCTTCACCACCTGCTTCATAGGCGGCCGATTGTCACCCTGCGTGTTCACGCATTGGAACACGACGTTTAACAATTGAGCGAGACCTTCTGGAGGATAGTCCTCCAAATTGGGATCAACAATGGCTCCCACTCCTTCAAGGAGCAGCTTGTTTTTTATCTGCGCCAAAACACACGGGAAATTGGTTATATTCTCCGCTTGTCGAAGCACTCCCTCATGCTTTCCAGACATAGAAAACTTTGCAAAATTACCGGGGCTTGTCAGGGACCCAGGTTTAAGAGAGACAAGTTAATATATCAATACCAAGCCCAGTGACCGGCGAAAAGCTGCATTATCTCACTGTCTCCAAAAAGCTCGACGATGCCTCTTGATGCTGCGCAAATGGTTCCTTAGCCGTTATAATCTCCAAAAGCAAAACCCCGAAACCATACACATCGCTCTTCAAGGTTGCCGTGCCTGTCTGGGCATACTCGGGATCCAAGTACCCCTGCCAGGACCCCACACACATCCCCATACATCATACATACATCACATCATATTCAGGTCATAAAAAAGACTTGGACAGAGTCTGAAGTCCCTAGCCGAACACGTCAAGGAATGTAAGTTTCGGCCACTTATTCTTGTCACATCGTAGTCTACGCACTACAAACTTCTCTCCAGAGAAGAGAGAGGGTCGTGACTTCCATATGACCGACTGCAGAGAAGTTCTGCTGTGACCTTAACACGTTTGCGAAAGACTGAAGTGGAATAGAAACAGACTCATGCAGCAGAGGCCAAAGAAGACTCACGCTTGCAACTGAATTCGCATGAGGCAATGGCTTTCGTCCTAACGACCGCTACTCTAGCTCTCTTCCAACATCCCAGCACTAAACGAAGTAAAAGGCTGGTGGCAAAAGGAAGTAGTACTCACGAGTGTGCCCTTCACCATGCTCACTTCTCGCAATTGAAATCGTCTAGTGCTCCCAAATTTAGACAGGCCAAAGTCAGCAACTTTAGCAACCAGCCGATCGTCCAGAAGGATGTTGGAGGCCTGCCGCAGAGCAGCCCTCCTCTGCCATCCGTAAGAATGCGGGCGCAGTGGCAACCAGCAGCGAGTGCTTCTTTCGATTTTGCAGGGACTTGAGAAGTACTATTAGGACCCAGGGGAGGGGCCACCATGCAGACAGCGTCCATACACAGCTGCAGCCAAACCTGACTTTTCTTCCGCTCTGAAGGTTAAGCAACTCCAGTGCACATTGACCGGGGAGGAACACCCCCCAGCATGCAACTATAATTTTACGGGGCAAGGGTCAGAAGACAGTCCACCTTCATGTCACGGTGAATTATTGGTGGGTCGACATGCTCATGGAGGTACTCCAATCCCCGTGTAGTACCTAAAGCTATGAATAAACGCTCCATCCAGGAAAGCGGAGGTATGAAGTGGCCTGCATCACGCAGAAAATTTAATCGCCTGTATATCTGCTTAATTCTCACCGTTTCAATTCTTGAGGCTTCTTTAGTTGTTGCACAGACCTTGCAGGTGCTGCTGCAGATTGCCGTTTTGCATGAATGGGTACAGCAGCAGTTGTTCACCGCCCTCAACACAGTACCCCACAAGCTCTACCAGGTTCCTGCCACCCCCATGCCCATGTGTCATGTGTGAACATGACGGCGCATGAGCATGTATGTGTGAACATCAGGGGGGATCGCCTGCTGAGGCTTCGTTTCACAGCGGCTGTAGCGTTCCGTATCCATGCAACTATGCATGCATGCTTGCATCCATCCATCCATCCATCCCCTTCCCGTGCGCCCCCAGGACCCTTGGCAGCACGCTCACCTGTGCCGCACGCAGGAGAGCAGCTCGATCTCACGGAGGAAGGCTTGCATGCGGCCCGCCGCACTGAAGGTTGACTCCCCACTCTTCAGAGCGCGCTTCACTGCTAGGGTCTGCCCATTGCGCATAATTACCTTGTACACCTGGCAGCAATGCGACCACATAGGTGGCATGCACAATGTTTCAGTACTGGGAGTTCAAGCTTTTGGACGTTCTTCCAAATTAAGATGTGGGCTTTATGGAAGTGGGAAGGGGGAGAAACACACAGTGCCGTATCCCCCTTCTCCGAGCTTGTGCATGATGTTGAAGTTATCGCTTGCCGCAAGAATCTCTGAGAGGGCAAACTTCGTCACTCCGTGAATGGGCAGCTGTAATGCTAAACCGCCATCGTCCCGGCCTGCGCCAATCACCAACCCCAAAGTGCCATCCCCAAGACCCTCTATTCTGACGTCCGCTTGAGATGCATCACCATGAACGAGGCATACACTTCGAAAACTACAAGATTCAAAAACAGTCCCGCAAAGGAAGAAAGACTTGATATCGAGCTTCCGGGACTGCTTGATCCTTTCTTATAACGTCCACTAGTTTCGCGGTTTTGGGGAGAACCCCTCACCCTGCGCCGCGAGCTTGAGCCGGCGAGCACGCCTTCGGTGATGAAGAGCCCATGCGGCGCAGACGCAGAGGCCGACCGCCGCCATTGAAAGCAGAAGGGCGCTGAGGATGGCCCACCAGCCGGGCCCGCCCCCCTGCTGGGGGGAAGGGGACGAGGATGCTGTTGCTGCCCACGGGCAGTGGCAAACGGGAAATGGAGAGAGGTTGGACCTTCAACAGGAGAATGCGAGAAGCGGCGAGCGAGAGGGAGAGGGAGGGAGAGAAGGAGATGGAAGGGGATTACGGGATCGGTTCTACTACAGATCCAGCAAATCGACACAATTTCTCTGAAAACTAATGCAGACGCTTCTCATGAGTAAGAATGCAACCAAGCTTGCGAAAGGGCCTCTTTGGGTAGATTGATACGCAGAACAAAGACAGGGTCCCATGGAGGTGCAAGAGGCTGACCAGAAAAGGCAGGCAGTGTAAAATTGACCGGACGATAAGGGTCGAGGCCCGGCCCCAGGAGAATAGTTTGCATGTTAAATGCCGTGATAATCTTCATCAGAAAAACTTTATCGAACGTATTATCTGCCTGAAAGATCTGAACTTCCATCAACCAGGATCCGGTAGAAGCGTTCATGCGTGCCCATGCCACCACAACCTGCACAAATCGCAGTTGACCATAAAGCATCTCCTGTAACTGACGGACCTTCATTGTAATATCTTACTCTGAAAAAGCATGGACAAGAAAGTGACAGGCCTGAAACCAATCAGTCCCTTCTATATCCTCCTCAGAGTGGCCAACAAAGCAAGACCATCTTTCCTTGCTTCCTTTGCATCCATCCTCTCGTTTGATTCTCCTCCTGAAAGTACCCACCTGGCTTGGCTCAAGATGAAGACCAGTGACTTGCATACTGAGGCTCGCACTCACTGCTGCGGCGACTTCAGCAGCAGTGCTCTCTACAAAAGCTCCTCTGGAAAAGTGGTCCATCTGCAGTTGTATACTCAAGAAGCTCGAGCACATACACTCTTCATTCGGAAGCTGCATCGGGCGGGGCTGAAGGCCTTTAGGGCAGCCGTGTGTTGCGCAGACATTGGCCGCAGGGGGCACATAATCCAAAACAGCAGACGCCAATCCCCCGCAGACCTGCTCCACGTGGCTGAGTGCGGCAACGGCACAGACCGGGTTGCCACTCAAGCTGGCCAAATACCCGGGCACATGCAGGTGAACCATTCTCAGCATGAGGGCGGGCTGGGAGGGATAGGAAACAATTTTAGCTCACTTGAATATGTCGAAAGCATTCTTTTAGGCTTCGAGCAGTGTTTAAAGCTCATCCTACAAACAAGCATGGAAAAGGAAATATCGTAGGGAGGATAGCTGGCAATCCCCATTCAGGGAGGCTGCTTAGGAAACGATATGCACACAATGGAAAGAGGAATCCGTCATGGATCCGAAATCGGAACATAGTTACGTGTGCATCTTGCCCAGGGGGAGACATCCGCTCAGACGAGTGAGCATCTGGAATAGGTGACCCTTTTGGGCAGGGGGCTCACTGTAAATGGGGACTCTGTTGGAATCCTGCTGCCAGCATGGCCGCACTCACGTCGGAAATGGCGTTGTTTTCTGCATTGCTGCCAAGCAACCACGGCCCACCAAGCCTGAACAGACTGACAGGACTGCACCTGCTTGATCAAATCCTCTCGAAGACACTGACTGAACATGCCATTCGCACACAAGAGGCAAGAGTCCCCCGACTTCTCTGATAACTCATGCTGAACTGCCATTCCCATTCCGCTAAGTTTGGCATTAGCTCTGAATGCGAGCAGCTTTGGTTGATTTGGACTGATGCGCCTTCAACCATTGCTTCAGCCCTATGTTTAAAGAAAGCAACCAGAAAGTGCATCTGTCATGACCAAGTCAGCAGTGCACGTAACAGGGCTATCGCTGACTGACATTAAGGATATGTTGGTCAGCGCGGTCAGGTCCGGCATGGTCCCCGTCAGCTTGTTGGAGTGCAAGTCCCTGCTATGCCCGCCTCACTCATGCGCCGTTAGCAACAATAATCGCTAGGGAAGCAACAGGGCCCAAGGATGGCTGCTGGCAGAGAAGGGCTGCGGCAGAAACCCTACACGGCGCGGAGGTGCGGCAGGCCCTTGAATGCGGAGGCAGGCGGAATATGACCTGCAGGGACGCTGCCAGACACGAGTGAAGGAAGGGAGGAGGGTGAGGGAAGGGAGGGAGGGCGAGAGGGAGAGAGATAGACAAGAAGAGGCAGGGAAGTAGAAAACACGCGTGAGGAGGGGAACAGTAAACATTCCCTCGCACTCGGGGTGACATTCTCTATCAGAAATTCGCTCGGTACTAAGTATGTTGGTCGTCCTTTGAGGTGAGTGTTCCCTCCATAGAACAAGAATAATGCACTGCCAGGCAATATTAAGTACAATCTGGTCACGTACCTGAAAGGAAGTTCCGGCTGAAGTCACTGCGTCCCACATGCCAAAAAGAAACAACGCTCAATCAACAGCAAAAAGGATAAGCCCTGCAAAAGGCAGTACATCAAATCACTAGGGTGCTTACTGGACTGAAATAATGAGCTTTGAATCCCATCAGAGAGAACGCCGGAGTCCTTGTGGCACTTACACCTTCTGCAGACTCAAAAACAACTTCAACGACGGAATGCCTCCAGTAAAACCACTCCTGGACATGGACCTGCCACGTGACAACCAGCACACCCACCCACATCCACCTTTTCTCATCACACATTGCTGAATCGCCTTATGACGAACAGACAACAGTCATCAGATTAACTTGCTGAAAACAGAAGGAGACTAGCCCAGACGCAATGCATACATGTCCTTCTAAGGAAATCGAATTGACAAAAAAACAGAGTACACTGCTGTGTGCAAGTCTACAACGCTGCAATATGAGTAATTTGAAATGAATATGCTGAATCAAGCCGCTTCGCATGCAGCTTTTCCTTGCAAACTCTCTGCTTTAAGGGCTCACAAATGCACAAGGCTTGAAAGGTTGCCGCCTGCAATGGCAGCAGGGAAAGGACCTGCTTTCAGCGGATTATTCCCAACTGATCTGTCACACAGCGCAGCAGAGAGCAAGTGAAACGCAGAAAATATTAAAAGACGTCTTAAGGCGTCTTCTTAAACGTAAGGCTTATATTAAGGCGTCTTAGTGTACGCACTTCAGGAGAGAACTGCGAAATTGAGGCAATTTTTCTCCGAGCTTTAAGCACAGATCTTGCTATTTTTTCTAACAGCATGGCGAAGATGAAGACCTACAGGACCTGTAGTGTCCCTATAGTGGCGAACTTGGATGGCAGGTCTCCCGTGAATTGGTTTCCATCCAGTATGCTGCCACCACGGCGAAACCAACACTCTTCTTTACACGCAAGGGACGCCAACAAGCCAGATACACATACACAGTTTAAAGCAGATGCTTGTCGATGCACATTACAAAAGGAACGACTCCCAAGGAACCATTTCATTTGCGTACGCCCCCACAGGTTACGTTGCTTACAGCGCCTCTAGGGGCAGGCTGCCAAGCCGTGGAATTGAGCCTGAAAGTAGGTTCCCTCGGAGATTCCTGCCCCCCTCAGCAGCGGTGCAAGCAGAGAGAATTCAAGGGCCACTTTCATGCAAAGAACTTCAGAATGGTAAGTACAAGGTCCCGGATGGTGCTAATTCTGGGCTCTCACAAGTGCTGTAGCTCCATAAGCCGCCCTAAATCTGGAACAGGCCCGCTCAGCCTGTTCTCCCCCAGGTCGAGCCAACGGAGGGTGAGGACCTCCCCCAGGCTCGGGGGCACGCTGCGGACCAACTGGTTGCGGCCCAAAGACCTGCTCCCGGCAACGCATTTTCTGGAGATTTAGATGGCTAGGACATGCTCACGTCGAGGAGATGAATGGTTTACGGCACACTGGCACTACTTCGCGAGTCCTGGCGGGAGGGCTTTCAAGATGAGAATCTCTGTTTGAGGGTTGAGTAGACGCTTACAGGTACTGAAGGCTGGGCAGCTGGTTGAAGGTCTGCGGAACGACCCCACTGAGTGAGCAACCTTGCAGGTTCCTGCATCACACACCCCCCATCAGGCAAAAAAAAACACCTGTAATGTCCAAGGTGAGAACACGTGATCCGTTTTTATGAACCAAGCTATCACAATTTTCACGATGAAGGCAGTCTTTTTCCATCGATCGGAGAAACTTATTGAAGGACCGCGGCACATAGAAATACACATTATTAGCGACCAGGACTATCGCACGAAAAGGAGATACGAACAAATGGGTGAGTCGGAAGGGGAGGGAGTCTCCTGCTGGAACATCGCCCACTATGCCTGGATTGAGCGACAAGTCCCTGCACGATCAGAATGGCTGTTAAGGAGAAAAGCCGATAGAGAAAGCCATCCGCGAGCTCAAATTTCCCATGTAAGTGAACATCATACAGGGAACTTCAACTAGGACGGCTTGATTTATGAGTGGTTTGTAACGACTGAGCAGAAATACAAGACGAGATAAGCTTGCGGAGTCGCTCATGAGGAATTCTAATGTATGGATTGTATCAAAAGGAGAGGCTCAGACCAAGTGCTGTGATAAAGATACGAGGGATGCATTGCATGTGCGAAAATCAAAGGGTGATGACAATTGCAGAGGGTACTGAGAAGCGAGGAGACAAAACGAACACGAGGCAGATACAGGACATAAGTGCACAGATGCCTCACATGATGGCAAGGTAATCCAAAAAGTACAGGTCACTCGAGATTTTGCCCTGCAACTCCATGTTGCTCAGCTGCCTGCACTCAGCAGCAACACGTTCAAGAGAATGGGAAGCCAACATAGCTGGCCTTAAACACCATGGATACTCTGCGATGTATTCAAGATTGCTCTCACGATAAAACATTATAAACCAGCCTAATCACTGAGGTGGACCACTTCTGTCAAGAAATTACAAGTCGTCATTCTAGCATCGAAGGCGCGAATACTCCTCAACATTTGGAGAGAGGGAGAAACAGGCAAAAGAAATAAAGTAAACGCGAAATTAACTGAGGACTGTAGAACTGTCGTTACAGTAGTGTAAGTGATCAATCGAATGAATAAATGAATCTGCAGTTTCCCTTACACGGTAGTGACTCGCTGCTCTTCCGTTTCAACCATGATGCATTCTATGCCGAACCAGCCATCCCCACAGGGGTCCTCTCCCACCCAGCCTCGGAGCACCTTGGGGTTGCCGAATCCTTCTTTCAGTCCTGTAAGGCCAGCAGCTGTTTCGACACGGAGGCCATGTGAGGAGATTGGAGAAACGTGCTTCTCGTATAGTCGGCCCATTTATCACACATAAATACGCTAACCTTTGAGCAGAATTGTTTCTTGCAGTTCAGTCGAAACGAAAATTGTGCCACAGTCAAAGCAGAGTTCAGTAACATAAAAAGCATGAGGGTTTTTTATACAAAATTGACCTTTCTACAAAGATACAGAAATTTATAGGCGAGTCACGAAGTTGCCAATACTCTATATCTGCTCCAGGTAAGTCTTTCTTTTCCAAGGATACCACGCTTACCAAGCTTTATCATTCAATTAATGCAGTAAACGTACGTGTGAGAAACACACAGAATTTTAGATTGCAATGTAATTAGCACAGGGCTTTTGCTTTGTACTTGTACTAGACTCTGACTGAGGTTGTAGATAAGGATAAGGAGATAACATCAACGGACGGGGTCCTAGGTGAAGCTGCTTAGAATGATAGGGCCGACTTTTGTTGCGCCTAGTCCAATTAACGAAGTTTATGATTATTAAGCGAGCTGTATCTGTCAACTGCCACATTGCTGACTCTGCTGCAAGCTGGGGCAACAAGTAACAATCAACTCTACATTAAAAATCCAAAAGTGATAAATTTGATTCTGAATGGAGACAGCAAACGTAAGGTTTATTTTTAATCTGAGAAACAAAAAAAAATTGAAAAGCTATAGTTCATTACCCTAAATCGAGCAAGAATGATTATTTTCTAAACGCTGCCAGAAATATAATCAATTACTCTAGAGTATTCCTCGTTCACTGATTTTAGGAGACTTTCATCTATCAGGATTATGCAGCATACTGTATTGCGATTGAATCTGAAAAGGTGCACCTTTTCCTGCAGGGCACTAGCCTTCAGGTCTGACCTTTTCTGTGTGCCCAGTCTGGTATGCAGTCGCTTCCAGTGTTCACTGCAACAGTAAATTTATATCTTTCTACATAGTGCGTTTTTGTTTATTACATGCGCGTCATGGATGAAGCTGCAATAAATGCTTCTTTAAAAATAAGACAATGAATCCTTTATAGATTTGGAGACAGTAGTCTATGTAACAGAAACTAGTTTGACGTACTTGATAGGCCGAAGTGCAGGTAGAGGTATATAAATGACTAATTCTCAACAATTAGCAAAGCCAAGATGTAAAAAGATTAATCAACCCAATCAAAACAGAGTGCAAACACTATGCAGCCTGCAGCGCTGGACAGGCTATGGGCACTACCACCCTCACTATCAGCAGGTCGCTGGCCACAAATATATAAAACCTGACCTCGTATGAAATTCAGGCCTAGAGATTCCAAGCCATCCAGGAACAGATTGAGCGGCAGACGACCGTGCCTCACCGTCAACATTGTCACCAAGGCATCCATTGATTCCAACGAGAACAGCCAACAGCAACACTGCCGCAGCCATGCGCCCAAACTCCCAGCCTCCAACACCGCCCCAGAAACTAATACGAGGCGAAAAGAGGCGGACCGTGCACTCCTGTGCGAAAGAAGTGAGGGAGAGGGCGAGGGAGAGGGAGAGAGGGAGCGCGGTTGCAGCGCCACGCGTGGAGCGAGGGCACCGACAACTGGGCCGCGCCACGTGGCAGCGGGCGGCCCGGCCCCCCCTGGCCCCGGCCCGGCGGCGGTCGGTGGGCGGTCCGCGCACCCCTCTCCGCTGCCCGAGTCGGTCGGTCAGTCAGTCACTCAGTCAGCCGCGCCGTACGGCCTGGCCAGTCACCGCGCCCGAGGGAGGAGGGAGCCGTGAGGACCCTTGGATCGAGGTGTACGGACGGCCGGGATCGGCCGTTAAGAGAGGTTTGAAAATGGCAGCTAGTCAGCCAGCCAGCTGGCTAGCTAGCCTCGGCCAAGCGAGGGGCGGGCAGGCCGACAGTCGGGCGGGCGGTTCTGCGCTCGACCGTACGGCCGATAGACTACAGTAGGGGGTCCTCATATTTTCCACCCTGGTTCCGGGCAAAATGAGGCGAAAATATTAAATTTGCATATATAAGGTTCGTGTTACGAATAGACGGGCGGTATTATGTTAGAGTTCATGTTGAACCGTACGTATCGTATCGTACCGTATCGTACTGTATCATTTAGCTTCGTATCGTATCGTGACATATCGTGACGCATATACTGTATCATTTAGCATCGTGATCCAACCATCGGGGAGTTTCGTATCGTATTGACCGTTCGTATCGTATCGTATCGTATCGAAGTCAAGAAGACGGGGAGAAGAGCGAGCGCCTCTTACGGCGGCACGAGCGGGGAGATTAGGTGCGTTTTGCGTAAGCCCGTAACGGCTAGTACAGATAGTACGGACAGTACGAACAACACGGACAGTACGAACAGTACGGCTAACACAAGTTACCGTACAAAAAAGTGGTTTCGGCAAAATTGGGGCGAAAATATTGAGGACGCACTCCTTGGGGTGGTAAATACGAGGACCCCCCACTGTATGGTACGGGGATGTACGGCAAGGCACGGAGATGTACAGTACGGTGCGGTGATGTACGGTATGGTACGGTACGTCCTTGACAAGCACAGCTTTGCAAACGCAGTCGCGCATTTGAACAGGTGGTCAACGTTGGAAATAGTGAAGTGGCTGGCAGATGACCTGGGTCAATCAAGGTGGGAAATGGCAACGTGCAAGGGCCAGTATGCTGAGCTCCAAATGGAAGAAAACAGGGAGGCCTGGAAAGTTGGCACAATTATCAACAGAGAGGGTAAACATGAGGATCATCATTGTTTTAGTTATTTTTGCATTACGGCGAGCAGGATGCCCTCTGAAAGCCTTTCGAACAGCCATCGACCTGCTTATCCTAAAAGAATAATATTAGTGAAAAAATGATTTTTTTTACATGTAAATTTGGCAGATTCCTACCGGAGGAGCATACAATCAGCTCCAAAATCAATATAAAATTAGAAGGAAAAGCCAAAAACCACTATCCTACAAAACTTAACCAGAAGAGACGAGAATTGCCTGGTCTCTTTTCACACCCTGCGAGCCTTAGGGTGCAGCAAGCAACAACCACGATATGCCCCTCACATAACTACGCACTGCGCATCCGAATCCCCTGCACTCCTGTCCAGCCTTACTCCATTTTTGCTGCTGTCTTTGCCCTTCTTCTCCAACTGAGGCGGTGAGAATGTGATTGTCAGGCGAGTACTGGGAAGCCGCTGCATCCAACGGCCCATACGCCCCCAGGATTCCGGGAGATTGGCACAGCCCTTGATGTCCACCCGGGTCAAAGCCTTTAGGACGCCCAAACATTCTAGCGATGTAAGGCCTGAATCTTGAATCTCCACTTCCCGGAGGGCCCCCAGATGGCCGAATGATGGTGGGAGCTCAGAGAGAACAGGGAGGCCAAGCAGGCGGAGGGAATGGAGGGAGATTAGACCTCCGAAGGACCTTGGCAGGGATACAAATTTCGAACAGTGCTCAATGCGGAGGTCATAAAGGCAGATCAAGTGCCCAAAAGAGTCAGGTAGAGTGGTTAGCTGAGCTGAGTGGACGGAGAGATGCTGAAGAGCGGAGAGATGGCCAAAGGAGGAGGGGAGGGCGGCAATGGGAGTCCCCCGGATAGCCAGTGACTGTAAACTTGACAAGAATGGGAAGGAGGGAGGGAGCACAGTAATCGAGGCACACTCGCGGACGCGGAGAGTCTCAAGAGCAACCAAACCTCCCATGGAGGACGGCAAGCAGCTAAGTCGGCGACAGTCGGTAATTTCGAATGATGTGAGGGAGGTCAGCTGCCCAAAACTTTCCGGAAGCAACATCAACGAATCGCACCATTGCACTTTCAGAAACTCCAAGGAGTGAAGTCTGCCGAAAGATTCTGGGAAAGTAACAAGCCTGTCCGCCGACTCAATCTCCAAGTATTTCAAAGCTGTTAGGTAACCAAATGTACTGGGAAGGCACACAAGGTCCCCCACTCCTGCCAAAACCAAAGATCTGAGGGAGCTTAGCTCGCCAAACGAGTCCGGCAGACATTCCAATCCCCGCAATCGAAGGGTCAGGGAGTCCAATGCACCGAGTCGACCAAAACTGTCGGGTAATTCAATAAGACGTGCGCAGTCCACCACCTCTAACAGGGCCAGTTTCTTCAGACGACCGAAGTCATCCGGTAGCCCTTCCAATGACTGACAGTTGATGATTCTTAGCTTGCGGAGGGCTGACAGTTGGCCGAGCGACTCTGGAAGATGGAGGAGGGAGCTGCACCGCCAAATTTCAAGCACCTCTAGAGAGGACAATAGGCCGAAAGAATAGGGGAGGCTGGCAAGGCGAGGGCAGTGCAGAAGCTGGAGGGTCTGAAGACCTGAAAGTCTTCCAATAGAGTTTGGGAGAATTTCAAGGCGATGGGCGTCTTTCATTATCATTGAGTTGAGAGTGCACAGCTTCCCAATGCTGCGCGGAATCTCTGCCAACTGAACGCACTTACTAAGCTCCAAGTGTCGCAAGGACGTCCAATGGCCCATATTCTCAGGCAGAGCCTGCAGGGCAGGACAGTTGAGGAGTCGCAGCTCCTCCAAGGACCCAAGTTCCATTACAGAGGGCGGGAGGAAGGCCAAGTCACGACACTGTCTAAACTCCAACACTTGAAGGTGGGAAAGAAGTCCAAAACATTCGGGAAATACCGCCACATTCTGACAGCTGGTCGTCAGCGACTGCACTCCTGCAGTACGGTAAATGGGCAAAGGAAATTCTCCTTCACTCCACCCAAGTTCCAGTCTTCGCAAGTGGGGGAAAATGTGCCCGTCGATTCCCACCTTCTCAATCTCCTCCCCCTGCCCACTCGACGCTAACCTCTGCAGCACCCGGAAGCCAACCAACTTGATAGTCCGCAAGGATGTCAACCTGCAGATTGTGGCTGGGAGCTGGGTAAGCCTCTCACAGTTGCTGATTTCTAAATACTCAAGAGCCGTCAGCTTTCCAATGGATGCTGGCAGAGAAGTGAGGTTGGAGCACAAGCTAATCTTCAGACTGCGAAGCTCTGAGAGCAGGCCAATGGATTCTGGGATGGCCAGAAGGCCCCGGACTTCTACAAGGCTGAGAGTTTTCAACGCCTTCAGCTCTCCCAAACTTTCTGGCAGAGATTTCACTCGCCGACATACGTCCAATTCAAACACCTCCAGGTCAAAAAGAAGGCCCATAGAGCCGGGGAAGCCGGCAACAAGGTCTGATTGGATGCGTAGCTCACGCAGGGAATTGAGGGTGCCTATAGCGGGTGGTAAAGCTTGGGGCTCCATTTTCGCTCCCGGAGTGCGGGGAACAGGGCCCGGACTGGAAGCAAGGACGAGAGTTCGGAGTTGAGGACAAGAAGTTTTCAGGTTGGCACAAAAGGAATTGGAGCAGACAAAGGCAGGGACTTCCAGAAATGTGAGGTTAGGAAATCGGTGGAGGAGAGTGAAGACCCCGCCTCTCCCGCTGTAATTCACATTGTCGTTCAACCGCAGAGTCGACAAGCCATCGTTCGCCAACAGTGCCCATCGTTTACAGACTCGAGTGCAGCTGAGCCAGTCCTTGATAGAGTGGAGGCAGGAAATAACGGCGGTTATGCACTCGTCTGGCAAGTCCATGATGTGCATCGCCATGGCCCGCCCTTTGCTGGGTGTGGAGGTGGGAGAGCGCCACTGCGAGCGCGGACTGCTGCTGTAGCTGCTGTTTGTGCTGTTGCTGCTGCTCCCCCCCGAGCTTGCGGCAAAGCTGTAGCTGAAGCTTGAGCTCAGACTTGCCGCCGAACTTTTCCGGCTCAAAGAGGTGTTCGCCTGCGGCTTTGATGCTTTGGGGGCTGTTCCGCATCCGTACAAGAGGGCGCTGCCTCCCGAGCTGCGGCCCCCTCTCGTGGTTTGATCGGCAACGGAGTCAGGTTCACCTGCACAGGATAGAGCACCCGAAATTTCAGGTAAGCAAATGAAGGGAAGAGAAAGAAACGATACTCACGATACTTGTCCTTTCGTAGAAGAAGAGCAGCAGCCTATTTAGAAATATCAGAGAGAAAAGATGGAGATATTTCACAAGAATCTCACCCTTGGAGGGACCGCCTCCGATGGACGGCACCAGAAGCTTGAACTCTTTCACCTTCATGTTTGGGGGCAGGGCATTGACAGTCTTGGTATCTTCCAGACGTACAGCTTTCTTTGCAAAATCTGTTCAGAGAATCAAGTTCCTATGGTCAGAAGCCTTCGAATGACATAGGAGGGTGGCATAGAACTGCTACATGATTAAAAGTATCAAAGTTGACGACTGCAAGAACAAGCATACGATGTGTCAAAAAATGGCAAGAACATCCATTGATCGAAGGGACGTGAGAGAGGGGGAAAATGAGAAGGGCGAGATTGAAAGAGTAAGAGAAGGGCAGACCTGGCAGCTCAAGCTGAGGCACATCAGATTCCTCAGAGTCTTGCGAGAGGTCCACTTCAGAGTAATCTTCGATCGATGAATGCGTTGAAGTTGGCTCTGAGACTCATGGCAAAACCAACAGAAGTTAGAAAGAAGCGACAAAAGCAGGAAGGCAAGGAAGACACGCGATGAAATCTGTAGTCTGTCTGCGGAAAACTCAAACTGACTGTTGTTACAAGCAAACAGACTCGAGAAGGATACATGTAACAGCAGTTGCGAAGTCAGTGCTCACCTCTTGCAGTAGCCCTCTGTGTTGCCGAATTGTGGGACCCATCCTTAAAAGAATGTCTGAGGCCATCCATACTGACTGCCCTCAGTATTCGACTACCGACTCGCGTCTGGGCGTCTCCATTCCCTCCACGCCGATCCTCTGCCACGCACAAAAGAAGAGCAAATCGCCCTCATGGGTACAACTTGCAACCTTAAAGCCGGCATAGCCAGTCCTAGCTGTAGCTGTCTCTGGTTTTGCATGTATGCACCTCGATGAATGTATGTGCACATGCTTATACATGTTTATGTATCCTACCTTGCTCTGAGGGCTTCTGATGTCTGATAGGTACAACCCTTTCCGGCTGCCACTCATTGACAAGACTAGGTTTTTTTATTCGACGAGCGAAAGTTGGAGATTCAGCCGGCAATTCAGCCGGCAAAGGCCTTCCTACTGAGGAGTGCTCCTCGGATGTCGATTCATCCTGGATAGTGTCATCTGCGTTCTCATAAGAAATTCCGCCTGCATAACAAAAGAACTGTCAGTTTGTTAGCTTATGAACCGATGTTACTCTAAGTCCACTTAAGCGGGCAATAACGTATGTCAGGATGTTCCTAACAATTCAAGAACAGCAAACCCTACCACCTCTTCCACCTGCTCCCACCACGCACAAGTAAACTAGTTTACTGATTCTTCTAATTATGCGTATCTCAAAGGTCAACCTCAGAACCCTAATTGCAGTCAAAGGAGGACCATCAACCCAAGAGTTTAATCGCAGCTTACTTATGGAAGTCCGGCCCACTTTGTTCCGCAGGCCCAGAGTAGGAAGGGGGCTCTCTCCAAGATGTTTTTTGGCATCAAAGCTGCCCCAACGTTTGTAGGCTCTGCAGAACCGTCGTAGCAAGTTCGCAGACCGTCACTCGACAGGGACAGCATTTCAAACTTGGACAATATCGATGGCACGTCTTGGATGCAGTTTCAGATTCACCTACAAGCATTCTGATAATGACTACAGGCTGACGTCCGACATACTAAAAATATCAATGAAGCACATTGTCTGGCTTAAGGGGCACACTAATAGTGTTCCAGCTATATTTTCCCAAAGACTGCTAACTGCACCAGTTAACTTCGTTTCTTCGATACGACGGACTCCGACACTGGAAACCCTTTCACGTCATGCAAAAATGTGGAGAAGAGTTATGTCACAGGCAGTCGCAGTGAAGACGCCAAGCCATGACTTCAAAAACAGAGACCCACACAGCCCTAGACAATGCAGGACACGCCCTCTCCTCTGCATTTTGCTAAAAGCGGCTACATCCCCGCGAAAAATGAACAGTGCAGCCACCTTCCAAACTGCAAGAAAGACGACGCGCTTATGTCGCGGAGAGACGCATGCTCAGCCATGCGCCTCCCCCATCCTTTCGCACGAGGCTCAGTCCGCCCCATTACGCCTGTTACCAGAGATCGTCACAGAAACACAAATCTAGGGACCTCTTGCGGCACACATAGCGATCAAAATCTCTAAAAAGTTGAGCCAGCCGCTGATGAGCTAGTCCCTCTGCCTCAGGACGACTTTGAAAGGCGCCTTCCCTCCCTCATCCCTCAGGCCCTACGAGCAGGCAAAGGAATTGGCAGCGGAGATAGACCTCTGCTGAACAGCCATGGATCGAAGCCTTCAAAGACAGCAGCCTCCCGGCAAGCATGCTCCTGCGCGCCACGTGTCCGCTCACTCGGCCGCAGCAGCAGCCCGCAACCGCCCCGCCTCGTCGCGTCTCGCCTCCCTCCCTCCCTCTCTCTCTCCCTCTCTCCCACTCTGCTCTCCTCTCTCCCTCCCTCCCTCGCCGCGCGACAGTCGACGCTGCCGGCCGGCGCCTGTCGCCCGCCGCGCCGGCCACCGGCTGGGCGGGCAGGGGGGCGGGCGGGCGGGCGGCAGGCCCAAGCCGGTCCCATGTTTCCGGGCGCCGAAAAAAAATTCTTTCGGGCAGGTAGAATCAGCAGCTCCTGGGGCCGTACAGCGGCCTTGATGACATGGAGGCGCACTCTCGTACACCTGTACGACTGCTCGTACCTTCGCCGACGGCCACCGACAGAATGATGACGCTCGCAACTGGACAGGTGGGCGCTGCCGCCCGGCGGCGCCCTCATTGGGCGGCGGGTCGCGGTCGGGCGGCAGGCGGCGCGCGCCCATTGGCTGGCGAAGGGGCGCCTCCCGGCCGGCGGAAGCGCGCTCCGCACCGGACTCGGCGGGCGGCGCGCAACGCGACAAGCCTGCACGGGGCAATCTTTGTCGCGTTGAGGACCTCGCCGTGTGCCGTACAGTGGCGGGCGTAACCGCCGCAACCGTCGCCGTACGGCCTGTGCGCGCGCGCGGGCGGGCGAGCAGGCGCTGGCAGCAGGGCGAGGGCGAGGGCGGGCCCGGTCGGTCGGTCTGTCCTGTCTGTCCTGCCTGTCCTCGCCGCCGCTCGCGGAGGCGCAGCTTCCTAGAAGTGCGGGTGCGCCGTACTGCTTTACCGTACATGCTCGCCGGGCCGGGCCGGGCGGCAGCGGCTCTTTGTCGGCAGGGGCTGTACGGGACTGCCGCGCTGGCAGGCACCGGGCAGGTCAGCGCCGCCGCGTGACTTTATTCCGAGCACGGCCCCGTTTTTTGAGAGGGGCAGCAGCAAACAAACAACCAACACTTTACTTTATCGAAACGGAAGCCCTGGCCGGCCTCGGAGGGGCGGGCGGGCCGGCGCCCTCTCGTCGTCCATCCATCCGTCCGTCCGTCCGTCGTCGTCGTCGGGTCGGGCGGCAGCGCATGGATGGCGCATGGCTGGCGCATGGTCACGGCCCCGCGGCACATGCCGCTGTGACGTGACAGTCGGCCCTCGCCTCCAGTCAGTCCAGTCCGACGCGCCACGCACGGCACGGCATGGCACGGCACCGCCCGCCCGCCCGCCCGCCCGCCCCTCGTCGACTGTGTGGCCTTCCGTCCGGCGGGCTTCTCTCCCTCTCTCCCTCCCTCCCTCCCTCCCTCCCTCCCTCCCTCCCTCCCTCTCTCCCTGCGCGCGGCGTTCCCGGCATGACACGACGTGGCGACCTGACCTCCCCGCCCGCCTGCCCGCCTGCCTGCCGCGGCGAGCCGCGCTGTTGTTGGTGTTGTTGTTGTGCATGTACATTTGATGGCATCATCGCCATCGTGAGATCTATGCCATTTCCATTTCCTCTTTATTTAAATACTTGCGATGACCCAGCTATCGAAGTTCAGAAGGACTACAAAGGTCGACGATGTTGCAGAAAGAATGGAAGAAATGAAACGCTTTCTGCATACTTCGCAGAGAAATGAAGGTTGGCAGCGTCACTCAATCGCGAACAAAGGATGAGTTCCTTAAAAAAAACAGTGCAGCTTTATTGCAAAACTAGTGATGGTGAAGCCATTAGGCGAGGAAGTGGTGCCGCCGTACAGGTAATTCGTTGGTGGAATCAGCCCCAAACAACATGTGCGTGGTCAAGAGCATGACCGACACAGACACCAATCTGCACTGAAAGGTGCAGGCACATGCGCGTTCTTGGGACATGTCTAGGTACAAAATGGACAATATGTTTACTTCTTTACCGTATCGTTCCTTTAATGTGCTGTCTCTCTCGCCCTCACTTCACTTCCCTCTCTCTTTATCCCTATTCTTCACTCTCCTCTCCACTTTATCCTCCCCCTCCCCTTTACTCTATCTCACTCTCGTTCTCTCTCTCCCTCTTTCTCTCTGCTCTAACTGGTCGTTTGGCGCCTCACCTATTCGTCATGGTGCGACGCAGTCCCTATAATGCGACTTGGATGCACGCCGAAGGCACATGGACAGATGGCTCTCTAAGCACGACACACCGAGACCGAGACCGAGACCGAGACCGAGACCGAGACCGAGACCGAGACCGAGACCCAGACACAGACCCAGACTGAGGCATAAGCCAAGATTGTTTTTTACGCCTGTCCGTCCTCTGTCCTGTCTGTCCTGTTCTTTTTCATATTTGCATGCCGCCCTTTCCAGCTTGCACATCACTCATCCTACAGTCGCAAGATTCCTCACGCATGATAAGGAGATAGATTGAAGTATATCACAAACATAGGTATTCCTTGTGTTCCTTATTCTAGCTTCCAGCTAGAGGAATACCTCAATGGAAAGAGTGCTCTGGACATGAAGGACTTGCCTTACCATTGCTATTAGTTCAGGACGAGTGCGCACCAAAAACATACTGATGCTACTTCACAAAATGAAATTCACACTCATATGCCGTCCAGACTGGCTCACAGAATTATCACTTAAACAAAACTACCATCAATCGAGCTGAGCAATTAGGTTGCACCACGCAGCCACTCTGACCTACAGACGCATCAAATGCAACCCCTTTCCATGCCTCGTATTTTCAACATGGCGCTTGTATTTACAGATGTCTTCTAAAACAGGTAGTGAATTTACTCATACAAATTTGGGTTGGCCTTGTTAAACGGCACCCGGCTGGGGCCCATGCTTTCAGCAAGTTCCTCTTCCAAAAGCTGGAAGGGCTCAACATATGGGGGATTGCCTCGATTCGCCTGTCCAGAATGAATGAATAATTGACCAAAATACTGCAACCACGAGTCAAAACAGATATTCAACACAATAAGCGGACAAATAGAAAAGCTCCTTTTAGATAGATGTATGCAAGCAAGTCTCTTCTAAAACAGACAATCCCGAAGTATCCAGCACTCGGGAAGTTAAGCCTAAAGAGTCTTGAAATGGCAAATGAAAATTTACAATATGCCACATGTCCAAGTGATAGCAGCAACCGACCAGGACGCGCACTGGTTGACAACAACTGAACATGGACAATTTCCCCTTCTTTTGATACTCCGAAGCTTGCACAATGCCATATGAGCGCCTATTCAGCCTTCATTCCATTTTAACTTCTGAGTGATTCAAATCCAAACGAACGATTTTCTGCTACTGTTGTTGTGCTAATACATCTCTATTGATGCAGTCTGCTTTCAAATTTCCAGATCTTTCATTATGACAGAATAAGTACGAAGAATGCTTCCCCACACCCATCTCCAGGTCCATATGCTTCTTTTTGTTTATTACACTATATAATCAATGTCCCGGTAACTCTTGGTTACAGCTCTGGACGGGGGATGCTCGCAGCAGACACTAATAAAGGGGGAAGACGACAGTGCGCAGAAAACTAATGTCTTTGCTTCCAAGTGGGGCTTGCTGGACTGTGCATAAAATGTCAAGTCAGTTGACAGAATTTTAGACCAGATAACTGGAAATCATTCTTGATCAAGGATTCACCTACCCAGACGCGATGTAAGACCAATAGAAGTATTGAAACTAGGCAAAGGGCTGATAGTTGGGAAGTGAAAGAGCCTCTGGAAATGAATTCCCCGATCTAAATAAACCCAAAAGTTGACTGTATATACAAAAAAATTCAAACGAAATGAAAATTATTTAAAGGGGAAAGTGTGGTTGAGTAATATCTTCTACTTGATGTAATTTTTGTGATTTCTTCAGACCAAAGCTAGCCTTCATTCCCCAAACCCTATCTAGTGCTATGACCATAAATCCCCAAAGCATGCCTTCGGATGGCCCTGCTCATCTCCATAGCAAACAAAACCCTGTATTGCCTCACCAAGGCTTTGACTCCATAAGTTTCCCAAAGCTTCTCCCTAGCGTTTATTCCGCTGGCGCACCCTAAAACTACGCCTCTGTTTCATCACACTCTCTTCCAACATTACCTCTTAAAACGGTTCCTTGACATGTCTAAATAAACTATGCCTTCCAATTCCCATGCTTGCAGTGAACATCCAAACCTCCAAAAGGTCATGATTATGCTCGTTCTGAAATTGATGCATCATAAGCCTTTCGTGCACATTGCCATCTACAAAACCAACTCCCCCATCGCCTTCCCGCAAGTAAGCAAGATCTACAGGTACAGAACATATGACATGGTCCTCTTACCAAGTAGATTGCAACAAATATGCCAACCGTCGACAGAGCGAGAGGCAAAAATGCCAGTGGAAATGTTCCACCCAACTTTATCAATTCCCAAGCTCTCGCTGGTAAGCCCTGCAATTTCAAAACCAAAAGCCTTCCCCCACAAAACATCAATATACAACATGTTTCTGCTTATAATCTCAGCCGTAATCGAAGAAGAGGCTTGATATATTTCATCCTCGATGTGGAAATTCCTTAACCTTCAAAACAAGAATGACATATAATGCTTGTCGATGGGCTGTTTATGTGGTCCAAAATGATTTTCGGAAAACGTTTTTCTTTCTCATGAGCACATGGAGTGCACGGTCAATTATGATGAACTTTGAGCAGCAACATGCAACATGTCTGACAGGCTCAACCTTCCATACTAGGGCTTCATACTTCGACACTTTGCAACACACCTCCAAGCCTTCGCTATTTAAAGATCTTGACTTTTCCAACTGAGATGCAGTTGGTGCTTTTTCGCTAGCCCAGCGCGGGGGGCTCTTGACGCTGCTCCTGCTCTCACTTGAGCCTTCACTACCCCTGCTGGCATCACCCGCAGTGGCACCTCCAGCAGCTGCAGACATCCCCTCTACTGAAGTCTTTTCGCCCCCCTCAGCATCTTCTCTGATACTAATTCCGCGCTTCCGGAGCTCCTGCATAAACAAAGACTCAGGGGAATTTCCTCCGTCTGGACCAAAGGACAGAAGATAAATAACCATGAAAATACATCAAGATTGGGAGGACGTGTAGCCTTGCCACGCATTTCATCAACCATTCATGAATCAATATAGAAAGAATGCGATTGAAGATCGATACAAAATCACGATGTGTCAACAACGAACAAAAACGCAACGTGCATCAATAAGCTGTAGTTGGATGTTCCACCTGAGCTCCTGTCGCCACGCGGCTCATTCTGCTGCATCCTAACGCCTCTGAACCAATTCCTGCAAAACACGCAGTACAAAAACGCCTCAAACGCATAATTCTAAACATTCCGCTTCTCTTCCAAAAGGGAAACGGTAGCGAGGACGAACTTGTCCTTAGAACTGTGCTAGAAGCATACATCTCTCTCGTGGCCCTGCGCTTTCCCTGGTGCGGAGCTGACTCTCGTCGGTGAGACTCAGATCCCCGATGAGGTTTGGGCCGTTCCAGTCTGGGCACAAAGAAGCGCGCGGAGCATACGGCCGAGGTGACAGTTGAGGCCGCCATGGCGGGGAGTCACCAAGCCTGTCTTCCTGCCTTGCCTGCCTGCCTGCCTGCCTATCGAACGCCTCTCCCCGCGTTGGAGGTCCGGGCCGTGCCGCGGGGCACGTGCCCCTCGTCATGCCCCTCACGCCAGGTGAGGGGCATGGTAAGTAGGCTGTCAGAGCCTTGACTCGACGTGACGTGACTCTTACTGAGAGTTTCCGGCAAGTCGCGTCCCTCGTCCGCCGTGCCTCCAACACGAGTGCATGCATGCATGCACGCATGCGGCGCGCCATGTTTCATTCGCTGCTGCTGCTGCTGCTGCTGCCGCCGCCGCCGCCTGCCAGAGAAAGAGAGAGGGCCAGCCGCGTTGCTTGTGGTGCATGCCTCTCTCTCTCCCTTTCTGGCCGGTGGGTTCCTCGTGGTTCCCCATGTTGTTGTTGCGCATGCATGAGACACGGCAGACCACACGCAGGCAGGCCAGGTCCCGTCACTCCCGTGACTCCCGCAGGTCTCCGACCTCGATTCGGCGCTCGCGCGCTCGAGTGTGAACGGAACCGTACAGCACATTGTAGCAGCGCAACCGCGGGCCCGGCCGTCAGGGAGGGTCCGCCTCTCTGCACGCTGCAGGCTGCAGGTTGCGGGCTGCGCTCGTCCTCCGTTACCCTAATTCTGCGCTTCGAGAGCCTGCGCTGCCCTGACCTGCTGTGGACGCTGCTGCTGTTGCAGAAGATGCTGCTGCTGTTGCAGAAGATGCTGCTGCTGTTAGAACTGGAAACTGCAGGCACTGCCGCTCGCCATGGACTCAGATGAGCGCCTGCTTTAGCGCAAAGGTTGCAGGGATCGCGTATCTTCAGTGGTTAGCTTCAGGTGCTTGAGCGAGAAGGCAGCAGATTAGCAGGACGTGTGTTTCTGGGAAGCGACAGGGTAGTGTCGGGGGTGGTTGTTGGTGTATTTATTGGAACGTTGCTCCATTGGTTGACAGGTAATGCCTTTTGCTGAATAGGTAAGGGTGGAAGAGGCTATGGAAATCAAAGATGCACGTAATAGCCTTTGTCCACCAGACCACATGAAGTTTAGCTCATTTGAATTCCTAATGGCTCTGATGCTTTTCAGGGCATGGTGAAATATCCAATAAACGCAGTGAACGCAATGAAAGCAATGAAAGCAATGTGATTTGCATGGCAACCATTTTTGACAGATCAAACAAGCTAGTAGATATGATCCCCGTTATCTTGAGAAAACTCGTAGGTCATGAGCGCGGTCGTTTGGAAAAAGGGCGACATTGGTTGATGAATGTTTTATTATAATAGCCATAGCCTATTAGTGTCTCTTCTCAGAATAAGGCAGACAATCCAACGAATCTCGGATAAGATAACCAAGTGTTGTAGTTTTTTTTTTTTTTTTTGTAAACTCTTAATAACAGAGTTGTCGAAGGCCTTTCTATTTTTAATCGTTTCTATTGATTCTAAACGAACTGCATTGAATGTGGCGGGATTGTCTTAATTTCGGGGCGCATGAAAGCTGATCTTGGGTTGGTCTTGCTTTCCTGCGTGGAATCTATGCAGGTACAAGTGTTTGAAGTATATCGGTAGACCATGTCTGCTGATACAAATGGTTCTCGGCAATGGAGGGAGAAAGCTGGCACACTTTTAAGCTCTTCCTGTAAGCTTCATTGTAGAAGATTTACAAAGACCTGTTGCATTTCTATTGTTTAGAGCTTTTACATAGAATGACTAACGGATAGTTTTAAAAACTCATGTCTGCTGACGCGGATGATCAATAACTGCATGACCAATACTTATTCGGGCATCCATCGAGTCTGATGCTAAAGAGATACCTTTATAAAGTCTAGGAGTCTGTTTAATATTTTAGTTCAGAAAAACTAACTCAGCGTTGTCGGCTGTTGGATCGTTGGTAACAGCTATGAAGCTGAAAGCGCTTGCCTCAAAGGCAGGCACAGCTGCAGCAGGAGCGGCAGAAGTAACAGGATCGAAGATGAAGACAACTTGGGAAACAACGCGGCAGGAGTGGAGCACAAAAGTTCAGCCTCGTGTGAATGCTGGACTAGAGACTGCCGCACGAGTGACAGTTGAAACCGGGTCCAAGTTTAAAACTGGCTTGATTGACGTTCGAGATAAGGCAGCAGCTTCGAAAGTGGGCCAGCAAATAAGTGAGGTGAGCATGCATTTGAAAGGAACTGATGTAGAAGTAAACGCCAAAATTCATATTGAGTTTTCACAATAGTTTTTCTTTTGACTTTCACGTTCCAGTTGTTTGGATGACATTCGCTTAACTGCTTTGGTACGTGACGTACGAGTCAATCACATTTGCTAAGGCAAGAGTAGCATAAGCATTTTGTCTAGGAACATTTTCGGTAAAGTCAGATGATGATGTTGACGATCTCTTCATGTAGGGCAGGAATGGAGCACTAAGGTGCAACCTAGAATGAATGCCGGCCTAGAGACTGCTGCGCGTGTGACAGTGGAGACGGGATCTAAATTGAAATCGGGATTCATTGAAGTTCGAGACAAGGCTGCGGCAACTAAAGTGGGACAGCAAATAAGTGAGGTGAAGTCTGGTTGCTTGATGTGGAGTTATTGACCAAGAGATCTGGATGCTGGTGGGAAGAGACTTCATAGAGGTGGCAACTTTTGCTATATGATGAATGGGAATTTTCTGCAGCTTGTCTAACGTTTCATAATATGCAATCATTTTTCCGATAATTACGTTGTGCTCCGTTCCAGTTGAACACCATTCAGCTGCTGAAATAAAGCTACAAGTTAACTTCGAGGTCTCTTGTTATACCCGAAACAGTGGTGCAGCACACTGCTGGCTTCGCGCGCCTGCCTATCTGTATTGCATGAGTTCTTATCATATGTTCATACAGTAGCAGTGTCGTGTGTTACGGCTCATCAGGGATTTGTGAACAGCGTATATTTGTCACGACATACCCAAATCAGCTGATTGTTCAGACGGGTTGACTATTTATAAGCGTTTTCAGTAGGTGCGTAGTGCGACGGAAGGGTTGCACGATAAATGTATCCAGCAAAGATGAGGTTGACGATATGGCTTCATTGTACCTCCGTTTTCTATAGAGTGCGGCGGTATGACCGTAGAGTCGGCAGCTTGTTATTGAAAGTTAGTGGTTTTTTCTTTGGGCAGAGCTGTATGTGTCCAAGTGTCAATTCTGCGGTACGTCAGTGCAGGCGATATTGATAAAGGCTAACACATTCCTTTCTTGTTGGTCACAGGCTACCAGGGCATCATTTGCCAAGAGTAGAACGCTGCTTTCTAGAGTTAACTTCCGACAGAAGGTAGGCCAATTTTGCAGTTTATTATGCGGTTAACGGATTTTTTCCCCTCTACACTTCAGAAATTATTGCATGTTTGTGCACTGTTTATTTACACGGAGATCTGAGTAGGAGTTACATCAATCTTGTCTTAAGCATTAGAGGTACATGTGAAACGCCTTGCTTGCTATAAAAACACTGCTGGTGCATGCGGTTTTCGGCATTTTGACCGGTTCTGTTGATTATCCACTGGGCCAGTTTTTCATGTTGAGGAGGAAAGGGATGCTTTGGTGTTTTGCTCTGCTCAGTTGATTCTCTTCTCTTTTTGATTCATGGAATTAATGTAGGTCTCTCCCTGATTCTGTTCTTCCCCCTGGTGATTCCATGCAGAGCCGGAAAGACCCTAATGCAGGTAAGTCCCGGGCTTCCTTTTCCTGACGTCCTGCACCTCTCCTTCTGCCAAACAGTCTGTAGTATTGTAGGGCGGAGGACTATCTCTGCTGCATTACATAGGCAGCTTTCAGAGTTTCAAGAAGCAAGCAGTCTGGGTTATCGGATGCTAGATGAAGTGAGAGGTCAGTGTGTAATCATTATAAAAGCCTAGCCATCTGCCCACGTGTTGATGTTGGGAAGTCCTCTGTTATCGCAAATTTGACTTCTCGTTTCTGCTTATGCTGCCGGATATCTTAGTTTTCTATTCCCTTTTCTTCTGCTGTCTATCTCGTTTTCCTTAGGCTCGTTCATGAAAGCGAATTGCACCTGAAGTCCTTACCCTTGCCAATGGGCGTTTACAGTGTTTGGAGTGCCCTTAGACGTCTTAATCCAGCGGCAAGTGAGCGGACGGCCCGTTCCACGAGTGGTAGCGCTGTGTTCAGACTACTTGTCGGCTCGAGGTCAGTTACATATGTGCCTTTTTTAATAAGGGACATAAGCTTTATGCCCATTATTATTATCTTTGGATCATCGTTAATTTTTTCCAGGATATTGTGGGATTTGTTCACGGGTAAATCCAACTATCAAAGTTTTTCCAAGCTGGTGAATCTTGAAGACGTGAAATCCTTGAGAGCTGAATAGGCCACCTTTCTGCAGAGCCTTGGAAGAGCTGATTGCTGGGCTCCCTGTTCAGCAATGGCTGCAAGACTCCACTTTTTGGCATGAGAAGATGTATTTCTTCAGAAAGCAACAAGTTACCTTCGCAGACTAATTTTGACAGTTATAGATCATTTTATGGAGAGTTGTTCGTTGGAATAGTTGGGTGATACTATGGCTTCTTACCTCGTTATAAGCGCCTCACCTTCATGGTGGTTCATGGGCGATGAAGGTCCCATGTGTTTGACATGCAGTAGTTCCGTCCTTTTGCTTTCATTACAGGATGCGAATAAATTTTTTATCCGTGGCTTTGGCTATGGGCTGGAAGAGCTGAATATTGGTTGTTCAATGCCTACTCTAGCCTTCTACGACCTATGAATGAAGTGATAGAGTCTAAGTGGTAACTAAAGAGTATTAGCAGAAACCGTTGATGTGCAGGAAAACTGTTCCTGGGCGTGCTTTATGTCTTGGCTGCTCTTGCCATACTGTTGAAAGTTGTGAGTCTTTCTTAAACGACTTAAGGGTGGGGCTGCAGGCTTGACAACTACTTACCTTTTTGAAAGCGAAGGGAACAGTGAAGTAGTTACACGGCTGATGCGACTTTTTGACCAAGGTGGGCCTAATCTACCTTTTTTTAGAGTTTGCTGGCTGGTACATATGCTATCACCTGTGGGTTCATTTGTAGACATATGGATGTGTTTCTCAGTAGATGAATTAGTTCCTGTTTGATTATTTGAGGCAGCTAGCAATGGCTATCGATATGACTCTACTTGTATGTCTGTATGATCTGCTTCGTAGTGGAGTGAATGCACAATGTGGCCATTATGCGCGTCACTGACAATGTCCGGACCACATGTCTGGACTTACCTTGTGAAGGAGGTGATGGTGCTTGCCTTGGTTACTTCGTGCACCCAAGTTGGCTCAGTCATTTTCTCTCATGTATCCCTGCCCTGAATTTCTGTCCTTTTCCTTACCAGATTCCAACGCATCGATTCCACTTGGGACGAGTTCATTGGATGTGGCGCAGCTTCTTATGGTCTATTTTCGGAGTCTCCCTGAGCCAATCCTTACTTACGAACTCTACGATCCAATTGTTGAAATTGGTTCCCCTAATGTCCAACGGCTTCGTGAACTTATTGCATCCCTGCCTCCAGCAAACCAGGCCACGCTCGAGTGCATAACTGAATTGCTGATGCATGTCAGTGAGAAGTCGGCTTTTAATAAGGTAGGGGCACACTTTTCCTCTTCGACTCTGCTCGTGAATAGACTTTATAGAATAGTTCTCCTGCGATGAAATTGTGGACCTGCCCTGCCTTTGTGAATCGTGGAGGTCTCCCTTCTAATGGTGCATATCCCTGACTGCCGCTGTCCATGTTCCCTTTAGATGGATGCTAGAAGTCTAGCCACGGAATTTGCTCCCCTACTTCTCTGGAGGAAAGGAGCAGTTGGGAGCATTTCTGCAGCTTCTGGCCCCCTATCGCGTGTACGATCGTCCAGCTCTGATCCGGACTTAGCAGACAAGGGCATAGAGTCGCCAAGGAAGACCAGCAAGGAGTCTCCACTCTTGGACAATGCTGCAGCGCCGTCCGTGCTCAGCAGCAGGAATGAAGATGCTGGTGAGTGCATTCTGTAAGGATTGTGGTGTGTGCTGAATCGTGCAGTTCAGAATGCTTCAACCATTGAACCCGTTTTGTCTCCTGATATAGAAGGCGCCGCCATTGCTGATGCCATGACGCTGTCCCATGTTTACTTCAGGCGGTATCGAACCTGATGTCCATGGGGAGGAAGAGCCGAGCCGAGATCAATGGGCCATTGTGGAGGCGGTCCTCTGTATGGTGGAGCAGCACGAGGCTGTGTTCACAAATCTGCGTCCAGAGTTGGCTGAACGATAGCAAGCAACGACCCCCGAAAGCAGCAGCTTCTGACTTGCCAGCCGCAGTAGCTTTTAAACCTTACTTTCGTATTTTGAGCAGGATAGTTCACTTCCCGTGCTAGTAGTTCCTTTGGGAGTCAAATGTGCCCAGTTTAGACCTTTGGAAGGAAAGCTGATGTTGAGGGCATCCCAGAGTAGTTTAAACAGAACTGGTCAGCAGCGAGCAGCGGGTACTCAGCAGGTTTTTTATTTGGTCAGATATGAGGGCAGTTTTTTGCGAAATCACTGTTTACATATCGCGTCATTAGCAATATCCATTTAATAGAGTTCAGAATAATAAGCGGTGATAGGCTTACAAGCATTTTCATTATTCTTCTTCGTCTTGGGGTGTCGTAGATAGCGCTGTAGTGCTTAGTGCTGTAGCGGATGGTTTCATGTATAGTTTTCAACTTGGATATTTTATAAATTGAATTAATAATTACTGAACAGGGGCATCCGTGAAGTAATGGTGTGGGGTGGGAATGACGGCATGACTTGTGAGGTGATGATGAGGGGCTGTACGTTGGAGCTCTCTCATATGCTTCTCCATCTGCAGGACGCAAAACCTCCAACTCAACATGTTTTTAGCCAGCTTAGGCTTTTGGTTTCTCAGTTTCCTCGCTTTCGGTTAACAATCCAAAAATGAAAAAGAAAATGACTGCAATCAAGTGCTTGACGAAGTTCCCTCAACAAAAAAAAAAAAACACAGGTGGATGACGAATGTCACTGAAACAGCAGTCAGATGGTCCTTTTCAAATCCCCATCTTTCCACGAGAGCTACCAAAGCAGTGGAACTCTACACAACCCTACGCCGACAGCAGTGTTATGCTTATCATCCTCGTTGTTGGAAAAAACAATTCAAAATCTGCTTCTCCATTCCGGGACAAATCACAACTCTACAACCTCGCCAGACCTGCAATAAATTTAGGGTTTGCTTGCTCGTGGTTTCCCCGAAGGCTACCGCCAAGGCAGAAACGGCCCTTGCATGCAGGGGACGGCAAAGCACGCCCTGCAAAGGTGAAATTGGCGTTGACTTTTGGGTTCGGGTGGTACACTCCGCCGTGGATCCGCTCATCAGCCGGTGGATCGCTGCACGTTTGACCCCGCTTGGAACACTGACTGTTCAACTGAAGCAGCTCACTCGCTCGTCAGTGCCACACCCTATGCCTCTCTGCGCCCTCGCGCCATCGGGCAGGAAGCTGCTTCTCGCCATATGGTGTCATCAAGGTAATTTGTAGCGCCAAAAAAAGCAAATCCCCTTTCTACGAATGTAGTTTTCCCTTTTTTCTCTATTTTGAGGCGCAGGAGGTATGAAAATGGAGAGAAGTTGTTACGAGATCAAGTCTGCTGACAACATTAACTGAGCCAGAAACGAATGAAGAAGACATGCCTCGCTTACATCAGAAAAATAAAATTCTGTTAAAGCCGGGCAAGCCGAAGGCACTTGCAAGTACGGCTATGTTTGCATGTATGCCGTTCGTACTTGAACATGACATGCATTTCGAAGAAGGCTAAATTAATCGGCGTGCTTTAATTCTTCAGGTACTATTTAAAGACGCACAATGCTGCTCTTCCAGAATGCAATGCCGTTGTGTGCCTCGCGAAAGGATTAAAGTACCAAGATGTTGTTTGATGGGACTTTAAAACGGAGGTACTGAAACGTGCTTTCTTCCTTTCTTTCCTAGAGCCCCCTACCCTATCCAGAAAGAAAGAATTTCAGGCAGTTATCTCGTTATTTTTCTTCAACTCTTACTTGTCCAGATCTATTTTGTTCAAGGTTTAAAGTGCGTGTTCCATTGTCTCCCGTGCTTGTCCATGGAACCGTTTCCCCGTATAGCCCATTTGAGTGTTTCAACCTTCTTAATATCCTTTTTGGGTCTCACCGTTCCATGCTCCTGACGGTGTCGCAGATGGGAGATGGAGACCAACGGAAGCACAGAATATTGATGGTGTCTGATTTTTTTTATCCAAATTTTGGAGGTGTAGAGAATCATATTTATTATTTGTCTCAATGCCTACTCAAACGGGGGCATAAGGTCAGGATTAATTCTTTTTCTTCCCATGATCTTTTTGACCCCATTGTATGTGCCGGATGATTGTCCTCAGGACTAGCTTCTTGCCAGTGGTGAATGAAGCAAAAGGGATGCTAGAAGCTAATGGAAGATTCGCTTAACCTATCCTCTTTGTCACTCCCATTGCGAAACTGTCTATGCTTCCAAGTGCTTTCCCATCGGTCGCCATACTTGGCGAGACTATCTTTCCCAATACTAGTCGTCAAGCAATTGTCATCTTGGTTTATTTCTAAAGACTTTATTGCAAAGCATCTTAATGCACTGAATACTCTGAGTTTTGGTTTCCCCACTTCTTTTCTCGTCTTTGTCTTCTTCGTGCTTCGCCTGCCTAGCAGGTGGTTGTCCTCACACACGCCTATGGAAACCGTTCTGGAGTTCGATGGATGACAAATGGTTTGAAGGTGTATTATGCTCCTCGGCTCACCTTCTACCTGCAAAACACTCTGCCCACAGTATGGGGCACGCTGCCCCTCCTGCGCTCCATCGTACTGCGTGAGCGCATCACTCTGCTTCATGGACACCAAGCCTTTTCCACTCTCTGCCACGAGGCCCTCCTGCATGCTCGAACTCTCGGGTTGCCAGTGGTTTTTACCGACCATTCGCTCTATGGATTTGCAGATCTAGGGAGCATTCACATGAATAAGGTAGGACTGCAGAATGCTGGAGAACAATGGTTATCGCCTGTTTGGCCTGTGTTTGATTCGATGGCCCGTTTTTGGAAGATGACAGAAGCACGTTTTCACCTAGAATGCTTCTCCACCTTCTCCTACAGGTCCTGCAGTTCACTCTGGCCGACGTCCATCATGCTATATGCGTCTCTCACACGAGCAAAGAGAACACCGTTCTTCGTTCCGGTATTCCTCCCCATCGAGTCTCTGTCATCCCCAACGCTGTCGACGCGTGCATGTTCCGCCCGGACCCTTCGCGGCGTCACGCAGACCGGATCACCATCATAGTGCTGAGCCGACTCGTTTACAGGAAGGGAGCCGACCTCTTGGTGGAGGTTATTCCTGAAGTGTGCCGGCAATATCCCCAGGTAGGACCCTCTGCTTCATCACCCTGTTGTATAGCTCCTGCAGGTGACTGCATGGAGTCTCGACTTCTCCCACTTCAGGCCTCGGCTGTGTATGTGCATCCCTGATCGATTTCACGTGTTGTTTGATGCCCGTCTTGAACATGTTAGATGGTTTACCGGCTGTTATTTCAGCACTTGTTTGATTTCATTTGTTAGAGTGATTCGTCGCACTACGGAGCATTTTGAAAACCTCCGTGGATGAAGAAATGGCGTTCATGGAAGCGCCGGTTTTCATGTTCCTGGTCTTTTCCCCCTCACGGGTCTCGCCAGGTCCACTTCATTGTGGGAGGCGATGGTCCGAAGCGCGCAGCGATCGAGGAGATGCGCGACCGCCATGGCCTGCACGCGCGGGTGGTCATGCTCGGGGCAGTGCCGCATGCGCATGTGCGCTCGGTGCTCACTCAAGGGCACATCTTTTTGAACAGGTACGCAGAGACAGAGGAAGCTAAGCTGCTTCACAATGTTTGCGAGTGGTTTCCCCTTCCTGTTGCAGGTGGGGCTGATGGGGTCAGTTGCTTTACATTGTTACATTGTTTTTGGGCCCAGTTCTGCAAAAAATGTGTACAATGAGAAGCATGCTCGCAGTTCTGGACTTGTTGCCATTGTCATCTCTCTCTCCTTGTCGCCATTGCCCTCCTTTTGCTAGTAAGTTGAGGGGCTTGGTGCCGGGCAGCTCCCTCACGGAGGCCTTCTGCATTGCCCTCCTCGAGGCGGCGAGCTGCGGCCTCCTCGCTGTCAGCACGCGCGTCGGGGGAGTCCCAGAGGTGGGCCCTCTCCGGTCCTGTTCGTGGTTTGTGAGTGAAGGGGCCGGGAGGACTACCCCGCTCTGCACTTGAACGAATTATCTGAATAGGAGCACTGACTTTTGGAGAGCAGCGGAGATGCCTCTACAGGTGTCGTATGGGTTTCGACGCGTGGCTTTTCAGACTTGTTGTCGCTTGCAGAGGACTCAGGCCCTGTTCGGAGGGGGAGGGGGGCAGGTGTTGCCGGCCGACATGATGGTGCTGGCCGATACTCGGCCTCCTGCTATTG
This sequence comes from Zygnema circumcarinatum, assembly GCA_037447605.1. Classification (NCBI taxonomy): domain Eukaryota; kingdom Viridiplantae; phylum Streptophyta; class Zygnematophyceae; order Zygnematales; family Zygnemataceae; genus Zygnema; species Zygnema circumcarinatum. The sequence goes on from CM074804.1 coordinate 6,026,135, forward strand.
TGGCTGCAATAGGGGAGGCCATAAACAGGTTGCCAGATATCAATCCCTGGTCTTTGCACCACAGGGTAGGCCATTGTCTTCCTTGAGACCACCCGTTGCGGGCTGCATGTGAAGGCAGAATAGCTTCTTGACAGAATGAATCGCTGGTGTGATGCTGCCAGAAGGAAATTTGAGGGGTTATTTAGGAGTACCAATCTTTGCTTGCAATTAAAGGTGGATATTGCAAGGGCCTGCAGCTCAGCTATATTCAGTCGCTGCATATTGTACGAATGGTCAGGGATTCATGCATAGTCGTGAATACAAAGTTGAATAGAGTGTGTAGCAAGGAAGCACTATGTTGCAGGCGGCCGCCATGTACGATTGGCGCAGTGTGGCGCGGCGCACTGAGTGCGCGTACGGGCGGGCGGCGATGGCGGAGAGGGAGACCCTCCTCGCCCGCCTTGCAAGGCGAGCCGGGGGACCCCTGCACTCTCTATTGATTTGCGCTTCTCTCTCGCTTGGAAATGCATTTGCTTCGTGCAACTCCCTTCAGGAAACAAGAGCAGGAATGGACGTGAATGTAGTTACCGAAGCAGCCTAATGATTAGAATAGCATCGACAGATTTCTGTCACTTGTATGGGTTAGTGCCCAGTGAAAGAAGTCAGACAGGGCCTTATAGCGTGGAAGGTTGGGCTGCTCTGCCATTGTTGCAGGTATTACGCATGCGGCCCGTGGGCAGGAAAGCTATTCTGCTTAGTAGCCATCATCAACCACCTTTTCTGCCGCCTTCTCGATTTCTGGCAGGTATGTGACTAGATACTTTGCCCTTTTGTAACCTGTCGAGAAAGTCATCAGAGCATGGACGAAAGCATGTCTTTTTTTGTTTTAGGACCATGTTTGAAGGAGACAGCAGAAGCTGAATGTGTGGTCAATACAGAGTAAGCAGCTCTCCTAGTGACTGGCAGTAGTAGAAGGATGTGCAATCAGGCGAAGCATCCAACGAAGAGGATTTGACAGAGAAAGGAAGACTTTTCGATCGTTCATTCCCTTTTGTAATTGCCGATTTAAAGCTCAGTTGTTGTTTGCAACATTGGCCTCTGTGGTCAACAGTGCCAGTAGCCCAAGCTGTATGGAATGCATTGCCCTACCCTTTCCCCTTTTGAGCCTGACGAGATGATGCTATGCCAAAAGTTTACCGCACATATGAGAACATGGTGAATTTTGGAGAAGACTATTGAAGGATTGAAGCGTTTTAGGGTTCAGCCTGCAGAAGGTGTTGACATTGCGCCGGACTGTCCTCCCGAAGCTTTCGCGGATGCTGCGCCGCTCTCAGACAAGGTCCCGTGAAGGGCGAGCGGCGGCAACTGAACAGATCAGAACCTGGTTTGTCTGGCAGCGCTGCCAACGGTTACCAATACTTGCTTTATTTTTATTGATAGAATTCATTTATTGATAATACTCATTTACCAACATTTACTACCAACATCCATGCAATTTTCTTCATTTCTGTGATTTTTCTCTTCAATAAAGCCTTTCTTATGAGGAAGACATGGAAATGATGCTTGGCCAATACTCACATAATGAACCGACACAGATTCAAATTACATGTAATCAATTTGACAAACGGTGTCAAACACCACAAGAGAGTGCAGACGCTGTCTTTACAGTACTCCAAAAGCCGGCTATTTTCTATAAAGTGTAGGACGGTGCTACAAATCTAAAGCCTACTGTCTCTGCCTCCGCAAACAATGCTTGCACATGGGGCGAGCCCACCCCACCAAAAAATAAGAATCCAATCGCCTGTACATGGCCTGAGCCTGGGCGTGACTCCGCCCTCTTATAAGAGCATTTCTTTCAAGTCTATACCTCCAATATAGAGCAATGCCCCACTTAGGATGCAGATACTAACCACACAGCAAGCCAAGAGTAAGAAACTGCTCAACTATGATGAACAGCTCTGGTATATACCATACTAGAGTGGCTGCCAAACAATACAAAGAACGAAGTTCGTAGTGCCGATATGGAGGCTGATCATAAGCTCCATTTCAGAACACCACCGTTCTCAAACTTTGCGAGGGTCTGTCTCATTATGTGCTCCGCGTAAAAAGAAGAGATGCTCCTGTTGCCCCTCTGACAACCATGAGCCGCCTGTCGAGAGAAGTGACACAGAGCAGCGCCGTCAAATCGAACATCTCCCGCGGTATCTGCAGCCGCACCTCTCGCAGGACCTCCCCCATGTGCACGCCGCCGTCCGGAGGGGTGTCTGAGCTCAGCTCCACCTCCAACTCACCCGCGATCAGCTGCACTGCGGGAATGGAGGGCTGACCTTCCAACGACTGCTTACTAACATGCACTTTCTTCCGTTTCCTTAGAACCGATTGAAGCTGTGCTTCCAGACTGGGCCCTCCCTCTTCTTCCCGGTCCTCCACAGAAGGCTTGTACACTCGAGCCCCGAAGGCGACCGAAACATCGCATGAGCTTGTGAGCAGGCCGGCCTGTCCGCTCTTGTTGTGCGGCCACTCCCCGCGGGGAGGCATCGCTGTGAAGTGCACCTCCGCCCGGAGAGTGGTGGAGGGCAATGATGATGGGCTGCTCTCGGGCGAGGAGAGGATCGAGAGGAAGACGTCTCCGATGCGCACAGGGGGAGAGGCCTGCAAGGAGGGGGTCGCATGTTACCTTTGCAGTTTTGCACTTCCGGAAATTGTAGATTTCCAACCAAGTTTATTAGGTCAGAAAGTGCTCTCACATCACTTTTGCATTGATGCGTCAGTATGAAGCAAGCAGGCGGGGCAAAGTGGAACGAAAACCAAAGGAATTACAAAATACAGTAACACTTCCAGATGTGAAGTATCTTGAGGATTTTGGTTCAAGCTGACCTGTCGTAGGGTGGTCCCCACGAGACGGCCCGTGTGATAGAGCAGCCGCCACTTCCCTGGTGACAGACTGCTCCATTTCTGCACCGTAAAACGTTCCATTTCATATCAACTTCTCTGCCAGCACTGCATCCGCTACTGGGAAAAACCCAACTTATTATGCTTCAACTGCTTGGCATGTACCCTCTTACCCACCTCAGGTGTAGCTGGCACACTCGTCTTCTCAAGAAGCTCAATCAACTGCTGCAGGCGGTCCCTCTGCAAGCCCTCCAATTTTCAGCGTTCACATCAGCATCTCCTCCATATGATACTCCACTCCAGCAACCTCCCCACAGCCAATACGACATCTTCTCCTTGTTCCCATGCCCGTCTCTTTAACCCATGCATTTGACCCAAAACAAAAATAAAAATAAAAAACCCTCCAAAAACTCCAAACTCCTCCTCATGAAGCGGCCAAGTTTCCAGTTTGAAACTGGCCTGATCCGGCAGATAAATGAAATCCTCTCCCATGCGAACCGCCGCCGATCCGACCCCCCAACGGAGCAAAGAGGGCGCCCCCTCCCCCCGCCGCCACCGCGGACCGCAGAGGAAAGGGTGGCGGAGGGCGGCCAAGCAGCTGCGCAGGTGAAGACTGCTTTAGAAACTCTTCTGTTCAGCCCTTCAATTTTGAGCTTACATGTATATAAGTAGAGTCGGAGGCATTCTGTGTGGAAGTAAAGCTTTAAGAACGCACCTAATGCGCGCGGATGGGGTCGGTTCTAGCATCGCTGCAAGCAGGTGCCATCCCGCACCGCCATCGCGGTCTAACATCTGCAAAAATCACATGGAAAGGGCGGGAAGAGTGTGCTGGATTGCAAGGGAATGAACCACGTGACCATAGTCTGTGGCAACTGGCTCGCCATCGCAGCCGTTGAAACATTCCACACGCATCTGAACGGATATGCATAGCGTGCATCTTCAGAGGCGATGTGCGAATTCAGTAGGCAAGTCCATTTCTAGCAGTAAGGTCCAAAAAATAGCAAACCGAATATGACAATCAACGGTACAATCAACGGTACAGACAACGGCAATCTGCAAATTACAGTGAATCTCACCTGCATGCCCGCATTGTTGTGGGCCTGCTCCCTGCAGAGGATGGGCCGCAAATACTCCCTCAGGGCGGCAGGATGATGGCCCTGCCCCTCCCCATCGCCCCCTCCACTCACTTTTCAGCTGCTGCTCCCCTTTGCGCCCCCGCTTCTGCAAGGACAAAGAGACCTCTGCCTCTCCTCCCATTCGGCCGACAGAGGAGTGCCGTCCGTACCTTTCGCAGAAAGTCGGCGAGATGAGCGAAGGCCTGCGGTTCGATGAGTTCGCGGAGGACCATTCGAGCCATCATGAGACCAACGCTCCTGCATCATCATCATCATCGCATGGCATGGCATGGGGGCCCTCAGGGAGGGCCATAGGGAATAGGTCCCAAGGCCGGAAAGGTTTTACAACAAACAAGGTCAGAGCCTTCCGGGTTTAGCTTCAACGAAAAGGAACCCACCTCACATCAGCAGCAATCATGCGCTGCTTTTGAGATAAATCTCCCGATGATTCATGCGGAAAATCGACCGCTCTCCCGAGCATTCCCACCTGCCATGTTGAGAGAAGAGAAGTGAAGGTGAGGGACAGGTGCGCTGGGTACAGCAGCCATGGCTGAAAGGACAATTTGCAGAAACGGCTATCAGCTGACCTTGACTCTGCGGTCCGCTGCGCTGATTTGCACGTTTTGAAGGCGGATGTCGAGATGGGCCATGCCTCGGCTGTGCAAATAGTTCACCTGATAGGGAACCAGTGAGTGGAAGAAAAAACAGGTTGTGAGAAACAGAGATAACCAAAGAATGAGCCCTTCCGATTGCAACCAAGTTTGAACCTTCAATTCAAAACCCCACACCGCCAAAGATACTCCTTACTTCAATGGGCATCCTGACTCCGCAGCGAGCGGCCCATTTCTTCTTCATTTCTTTCCCTCTCCCTCCCCTCCCCTCCCCCTCCCCTCCCCTCCCCCCTCCCCTCCCCCCTCCCCTCCCCCCCTCCCCCTCCCCCTCCCCCTCCCCCCTCCCCCTCCCCCTCCCCCTCCCCCCTCCCCCCTCCCCCTCCCCCTCCCCCTCCCCCCTCCCCCTCCCCCCTCCCCCTCCCCCCTCCCCCTCCCCCTCCCCCTCCCCCTCCCTCTCTCCCTCTCTCCCTCTCTCCCTCCCTCCCTCCCTCTCTCCCTCCCTCCCTCACCCCGATGAGCACGTCCCGCAGCACCAATCGCAGCACGCGGAGGCGGCGCGTCCCCTCGGGTCCGCCCGCCCCCGCGTGGTCCCCGAGGCGCCGCACCGCCTCCGCCTCCTTCACCGCGAGGCGCGCCTCCAGCCGCGGGAGCCAATCAGCGCGCAGCAGCCACTGGAGGAGGGAGTCGCTCCCGTGGGCCTGTGCGACCACCCGGTTCGGGCACAGCCAGGATTGGACCAGGCAGGGGGGGCCCACAAGCAGCAGCTTCTTTCGTTTCTAACTCAGAGGAAAGGAAAGGGGCACTAGCAGTTTTCATAAGGCGGGAGTCGATGGATGGGTGGGCGCGATGCAGCGCATGGCAGTGTGATGGGTGCAGGATGGGGCTGGAAACTGACCCCATGCACGAGGGTGAGGGAGGAGCTGCCATCTGCTGGCAAGACGAACCCATGAAGCCTTGTGGTGTAAGGGTGATGCCACGCATCTCCACGCATCAGTCTTGGCATCACCTGTGTTTGATGGGAAAAGGTATCACTACTTCAGAAGGAATGACTCGACAAAAGATACAGGGTGATTGCTCTAGAAAGCAGTTACTATAGCGCAAGCGTGCTCTTCCTACAGTGCCTCTCAACCCTCGTAAGCAGATGGCTCTATGGCCTTTATGAATGCTAATAAAGGGATCGCACCTGCAGGGCTCGACAGCCCCATTGCATGGCTCTCCGACCAGACAACGAGCGCAGAACTACTCGCATTCCACGTAGTGGGCTGCCAGAATTAACTTCACACAACAGTCCCAATGGATCGCAGAGGTCACTTAAGAAGCTCTCCTTCTTTCAATGACACATTTTAATTGATCACATGCCAAGAAACTAGTAACACTTGAAGACTTACTGCCAGCTGAATGCTCTTACCTCATCGGGTTTTGAACCACACCTTCGTAAAGGACTTCATCACTCTGCAAGCATCGGCAACAGACAGAGCATTACAATAAAAAAGAGGCCACTCCTAGTTTAGAGCATCAACACACTCCTCCAGACTCGCTCCGCCCTTCACCTTTTCCCGGCAGATAGGAGCCCCATAAGCGCTTTCCGCTCGGTAATTAATTGTACAAACGTGCCAACATTGTGCAAATAGCAATCGTGGGAGACGTTTGCCTACATCATTCGCACCTTTTAGGAGGTCGTAACTGTGCACATTTCAATAACTCATTGTTCTTTGTGACTTCTATCAACGAAAGTATTTTGTCAACTTGTCAGTGTTTATATGCGTTCAATTCTGGTCGGATTAAGCATTAAACACATCTCTACAGCACCTCCCCAGCACATGTTTATGAAAAGAGTTCAACTGAATGTTTCCTTAGAACTTTCAAGAGAAACGCATTCTCCCATCACCAGGAGAGGAACTGCAGCTACAGCAGCGATTGAAATTAACTGCAAGAGTAGAAATTATTTCGTTCACTATGATCGCTGCAGATGAACTGCCCCTATCACTTTTCTCATCAACCGAGTTTCTAACAAACGGAGGAACAGTCCTTTTTGTTGTATTCTATATGGGGAAGCCATCCAGCAAGTAGCCAATTATACAAAATGCGACTTATTGCATCAAAACACAGGGATAGAGGATTCAACAATGCGGAGAACCGCACGAAGTTCTCCTCCCCCAGACAGGCTGCTGAGTTATCTGCAAGCTCTGCGTCAATTATTAATAATTAAAGGGCACCGAGAAGCTGCTTACTCGTGCGCAGAGTCCAACGCTGACAGACGGATACATGAAGAAGTCAGAGTCCTTGAATTCAGATAAAACATTGCCATTTTTCCCGCTTCGCATGGCATCCAGAGCCTCCTGTAAGGGATCCCCTGCAGTGTTCAAGCTATCCGAAGAAATCACAGCGTTGTCCGGCGCGGCCAGCGAGTCTATGGCTCCAGAAGGCGACTCCGATCTGGATGCGCTGCAGACTATGGAGCGCCGGCACCTGCCCTGGGATCCACAGTGCAACCGCTCAGCCCTAAAAATTCCCTCCACATTCTTCCCCACGCCTCCCTCTACGCGCAAACCTTCCGTAGGTCTGTAGCGGAGTGCGAGCGCGGAGGCTGAAGCCATGGCTGCCCAATCTCTCTCTCTCACCTCCCCCACCTCCGACCTCTCCTCGGGCAGGCTTTATACATGCACCGACAAGGGCATGCGCCACCGACACGGGCAGATGAATGTTTTGGTCTGCCCGGAGAAAAGATCCGCGCGCTGCCCGAGGAGGGGCAACCACGTGGCGGCGGCGCGGCGCTACGGTGCCACGTGGCGCGGCATTGTGGGGCCACGTGGCGGGGGCGCAGCGAGGGGGCGGCGGCCGCGCGCGGGATACTTTCGTTGGGGGGACCCGCGCCGCGCACGTGCCGGCCGGCCGCCGCCGGCGGGCCAGACCGGCGCCAGTGACCCGCCGGCCGACGCCCGTCGGCATCTGACGGGCCGACGACGCCGACCAATTCGGGGATCCGTACTACACGGACGAGACCTTACCGTACAGTACAGTGAATCTGGACGAGTACCGTCCAGCGGCGGCCATGCATGCATTGGCGCAGACTACGCGTGCCCTCACGGCTCGAGTGCCGGTCTCAGGAGGGAGGGTCCGACAGCAACCATTGGCGTGGTTGAGCTTGCACTCTATCGTACTGTACTGTGCAGCGCAGATCCTTCTGTCGCATATTCAGAATCCTCTCTCTTCTCTCCACCATACATTCTGATAAGCAATACTCAGACAACAGTTGAGGGGGGCCAAGTCAATGGCAGGTCAAAAAATGCCTCAAAAGGCATTGGCAGGGATAACACAAGTCTCAGAAGAGAAATTATTCGGTATTGCAAAAGAGGGTGGATGTACAATGACAAGACGCAAGCCAGCACGCGCTACTTTAAAGGGAACGTGATTCCCTGGGCTGCACAAGAACACGAGATCAATTCTCACTCCTAACAAAGTCGATCCGAACTAAAGATCCACGCAAACAACGTTGTCTTTGAACCATCTCGCTGATGTACGAACAAAACTTTCCTACTCGCATATGTCTACTTTGCTTCAGCACTTTTGCTACTCGAAGTCCAGTCATCTGTAGATGCACTCGCAGGCGGAGGGTTTGAGCAGACTCTCAAAATGGCCTCAACCTGCACAGAGGCGGAAAAACCAGCAAATCAATTGCAACAGAATGGATAGAAGTAAAAAAAACCAAAACATGTGTTGGCATACATAGCGCCATAAGCATTCGTATAAGTCAATGACTATATGGAACTCCGTGTGCTGAGAAAGTGATCGACTCAGTCAAACGTGATTCTTTGTCAATGCTCCCCTCCTGTGCAGGTGCTTTAGGTTGTAACCTTTCCCTCCACTTTGAGGGAAATACAGTCATTCAACAGGTGGAGAGTTGGGAGATGTTCAGAATTATTTCCTATGAATTTGAAGGCAGAATCAAGTATCCGTGCTTGCGATTGCACTTTGACCATGTCGCACTTAAAAGAGTCGATTCTTTAAAAAGCAATTGTCCATGGCAAGTTGCCTTTGCTGAACATATTGTGGTGACAAGTACCTTGTGAGAGGGGCATATGTGGAGGCGCAGTGAAAGGAAAAGAAAATTGAGAGGGAGCGAAGCATATCTAGAATATCTAACTTATCTCTTGGTCAAATCGTGAATCTCTGACCTACTTGAAGCCATTCTTCAATGGAAGATGTAATGAAGCTGTATTTGCTGTGAGATGTCCAGTTCAAACATTCATCGTTTATGCCTTAAAGTGTCATCCTGTTGACTCTAGAATATATTATCCCCAACAAGTTGCAAAGATATTATAGAGATAAGCAAAAAATGAAATAAGAGGAAAAATGGAGAAGGAAGGTTTTTGCATTTTTTCTTGCCAACTTGCTACAGAAAAGAGTTTCTAAATGCCTACAAAGCATGAAAAATGTTCAAGCAGTAGCTGACCTGTTGAATACGGCGATGCCGAGTTTTGGCATTAGCGCGCCTCGTATGGTTCATTGGCCAATTCTTCCAAACAAGGCCGCCTGTTTGCTTGAATACCTGATTCAAGATTCGTGAGGACTCTCCAAACGCCATGTTCTCTGCAAACTCAACAAGCCAAACGGTACAGCACATCAAGACATTTTTCAAGAGTGGAACAAAAAACCACGAAGCCGTCTAACACTAGAAGCAAATCTTCGTACGGGGAAGAACAGGAACGATCCAAATTAGACGTGATTGGTCGAAGTCAGACAGAATTAGTGCATGCGGACGAGAGGTATATCACTACATCCGCCTTCGCAGGAGCAGCTATTGCAGCGCAAAACTGCGAGAGCTGGACCTGATTTCCCCGTATCAAGCGCGTGCATTGCTCCGTAAGCATGCGGCGAAGGCTCACCGTCAGCAGGGCGCCACCTTCCCAGCGCTCCGCTCCCCTGCAAGCACTGGAAGCTGCGAGTCTGCAACCCTAACAATGGATATGTTGCATGACGTCACCCCCTAAGTCCCGTAAGCACGTGATGACCCCCTCGGGCCAGGTGGGTACGGCGGAATCTCATCTGTACAAAATGTACGGCATTTCGTACGCATACATACGTCATGCGACTACAGTAGGGGGTGTCAGACTTAAAAAATTTCAGTACGCGTGTTCGTAAGTTTGACATCAGAACGAGTACTCCAGTATAATCGCGATCCTCCTGCGGCGGAGTACTTTCGTAACCTTTTTTTTCGTAACGCTTTTCGTAAGATTTTGTTAAGTCTGACACCCCCTAGTAGTTCGGGAATTTTAGGGCACGCCGCACGCGGCCATTGGCAATTGTGACGTACGGTGTAGGGCGAACCTGATGGACGACGTCAACAAATCGTCAGACAGTTGGAAACCTGCAAACCTGACGGAGGACGAGAAGCAGTGCCCGGGCAAGGTAGGGCGGGACCGCGGGGAGCGCGCAGGGCGGAGCGTGCAGCCATGGCCCCCTCCTGCTCGCGCTCCAGGAGGAGCAGGCGGTGGGCAGGGGCGCTACAGGAGTTGTAGGACGAGGAGGGCGGTGGAGGAGGTGGGGTAGGCAGCCAAGCAAGGTGTACAGAGAGGCTGGAAGGGCCTTCCTGCCGCTCCAAGCAGTCTCAAGGAGGAGTTGCGGTTCATGAGGGCCCTGCAGGGGAGGCTTTGTTACGCTGATAAATCTGAATACAATATCGTCGAAGGTGTTGCGGCACGGGGCTGGAGGGGGGGGGAAAGGCACGCGACCGCCGCGTCTGCGACGTGCGCTAAAGTCGACATATGCCATGGGCTTCCTGCGCTGCCTTTCCCTCCCCGTCGCTGTCGTTATACTTCTTATTGCATTCGTGTATCATACGATAATTTTTCTGGTCATCGAGCCCTGGCTAGGTCTTGATACAGCTCCTGGCATTTTCAACGCAGCACTCTTCTCAATTTGTGGGGTAATGGGACTTATCGCATATACATTAGCGATTATAAGGGACCCTGGGACGATTCCCCCTATGTACGTACCAGATATGGAGGATACTGAATTGGTTATTCAGGAGGTGAAACGAAAAGGGGGCGAATTGCGATACTGCCAAAAATGTAGCACTTACAAGCCCCCACGGGCGCATCATTGTCGTGTTTGTAAACGCTGTGTTCTCAGAATGGTGAGCTAGCATTATCATATATACATTGGATTCTCACAGATGGCAGCATTAATTGTTCTGCTTCAGGAAACTTTTATACCAGAATCTTCAGCGATCTTCTCCTGAGACCACTTATTGCAATTTTTGTCTTGATCAATGCGTCTCTCATCCCGAATAGCGATTTTGAGCTTTTCGTGTGTGCTTCCCCCAGCGTGCTCTATGGCCGCGCTCCTGTTTTGCTTTAAGAAAGGCGGAGTTAAACTCAGCATAGTTGTTAATCAGTTGTGCTGGAGACTTTTAATTGTCATCGTATTTGATTGCTTATAAGCTAACTTCTGCACCTAAAGTCCAAGTTGTTAACCCGCATTGCTAAATATCGTCTTTGAATAGGAGGGACAGGAGGTGAGCTGAGGTGCAGGACCATCACTGCATTTGGATAAACAACTGTGTTGGGCTGCGTAACTACAAGCACTTCTTTCTCTTCCTCTCATACATTATTCTGGCGCTCGTGCATGCTCTTGTAAGTTTCGTCTCCATGGCTCCATGAGGCCTGCTTATTGTGACAACTGTGAACACACTATGAGGAACCTCAATGAACAAAGGATAAAGCACGTAAAAACGTCGGAAATTGTGAGATATTAGTGAGCCAAAATCTGCAAGCTAAGCTGAAATGATGCAAAAATGGTGCGAAGGGCAGATCATCTTATAGATGCATGAACGACGGCCACTGCGCCAGTAAGGAGAATCTGCTCATGTTCATCAGATCATCCTTTTTGGTGCCACCTTATGGCAGCTGTTACCAAAGCGTTGTGGTGACTGTCTGATTACAAATCTAGTTGTATGCCTGAACAGCAGTAACAGGTCAACATGGTCTTTTTTGCTTCCAATGCATTTATGTGTCATTTTATCATGACGAGCAAGCTGATGTCTCATGTGCGCTGTATCAGGGGATTGCGAGTGGCAGAGGCAGTTGGAGCTCGTGGATGTATTGGGTGATTAGAATCTGCAATAGCAATAGTACAGTTTTGCAAAGGTTGAAGCAGATTTTAATGTTCGCGAACGGCTAGTAACCTCATTTCTGTGATAAGTGACCTGTGAATGCATCAGTTGTAGTGGCGTCGTAATGAGCATTGCCATTATTTTTCGTAGTCCTCTTGCCTATGAGTGCCCTTGCACTTGGTTTTGACCACTGTTCGTCTTTCATTTTCTTGACTAACCTGTTCATTTGTTATCGTTTAACTTTTGTGTATGTGTGTTTTTGTGACAGAAATCGTTTACATGTGCTTCCTTGTACCATTTTCTTTTGCTTTGTTCGATACTTGCTTGACGTGACTTCTGGCTTACCCGAGGCTTTGTGGCTGATGGCAGGTACTTCTGGTGGGGCAGTTCATGTATGACATTGGAGAAGAGGACGAGAGTGAAAAGCGCCGGACGTATCGTCGCCTCTCCCCCTTTTCTCCCTCTTTAGCGATGATACCTGCACTCAAGGTGCGGAGGTAATCCGTTTCATTCAGAGTCTAATTTATTCTGGTTGAGGCAGGAAGGACTGGCTACAGTGAACTGGAGACTACCTTTTTGGAAAACTACCTCGCTTTATTTCTCTAACTTCTTATGAGGAAATGTTCCGCAGGTATTGTCCGTGCTGATAGTGGTGCCCCTGCTGGTGGCCCTAGGGGTGCTACTAATCTGGCACATCTATCTAACACTCACGAACAAGACTACTATTGAGGTGAGCTATTCCTGGTACACCTTTGTGTTTTGATTTGACTGTGTTGAAAGGGACTAGGCCGATTTGTCTCTGGTCAATATTCCACGTATCATATTCCATTCAAAATTCCTCATTCCTCTGGCTGAGCATTGGAAAAGCGCACTGGTTGAAATTGAATATTGGCTTGTTCGATTCTGTTGGCATTTGAGTGTTTTCGCGAGGATGAAGGTCTACACACGCAAGGTTCATCTGTGACTGGGTTATTGCACCTGCATTGCCACTCACATTCACTATGGAAAAATATTATATGGATAGTAGGTTTCTTGTATGGATAGAAGAATTCCCGTGGAACGTTTGCTTATGTAAGGATCCATGGTAAAGGGCATTGAGCGAGTCCTATGAGCCGTCCACAAAAAGGTGCCATTGCACTCATCATGTTTATCCAACAAATCATTCATGAATACTTAGTTTTCTTGCTTGACATATAGCTGTATTGAAGTTCTTGGTTTCTCACTCCACTGTCCACTTTTGCTGTTGTGCAGTACCATGAAGGAGTGCGTGCCAAATGGCTTGCCAAAAAGGCAGGAGAAATATACCGACACCCATATGATCTCGGGATTGTGAACAATCTTTTGGTGGTATGTCCCTTTCCCTCCTTCCAGTTTTCTGAGCCATTGCTTTTGCAATTAAAACTTAGCAGATTTGGCTGTGTCGTTCTGTTGAGGGGCGTTGGTGCCATGGCCGTTTTTTTGGAAGTTTAGTGAAACTACAAAGAGCAACACAGCCATTAAAGGATGACGTCGCTAAAATCAAACACTGAAAAGTATCGATGTATCCAAGTGAACATGTAGTCTCAAATCCGGACCTCCGGTGAAGTTTGTCATTCAGCTGTTGGTAGCTGGAGGAAAATACCTTGGGACCAACTCTTGGCTTGTTACCTCTAGCCTGTCCGTCCATTTTATATGGAACTATGCACAATCATGAAGCAAAAGTCCTTCCAAAGCGAAGTACAAGACTATTCTCCTCCAATGATCGAGCATGCTGGAAAGTTGGTAAATGTGCAGATTCTTGGCCCAAACATAATGTGCTGGGCTTGTCCCCCTGCTGTCGGCCACATTGGCGATGGCCTCCGGTTTGAGACGGCCTATGACCCACCGAGGGAGAGAACGACGGGCGTTGGAGAGGGGGTAGTGGTGTCCAAGGAGCTGTGGCTAACAAGACGGACGAGGCTGCCCTGTTGAGCTCCGCTGCTTGGGGTGCTTCTCATTGATTTTTATCAAGTTGAAAGGAGCTCGCAGTTTCTCAAGTTAAACTGTACCGTAGGGCACATTTTATTCGTGTCCCAGAAAACTGGTCCTTCACTTACGTATGGAAGATTAGTTGAGGTTTTCCCATGTCTACGGGCTGCAGGCCAATGATAAACACCATGTCCTCTTCCACATCCTCTCTACACATCGATGAAGTAAACCTTTTTAATACCTGCACATTTTGAGAAATGACTTGAAGTTCGTTCATTCAATCCAATGGATATGTCCTCCTATGACACGTTATGCAAACCTTCCGCCCCTTAGCCTTCTGGCAGCACTGCCGCTTGTGGAAGGAGCGCGGACCGGTTCAGCCGCGAGTTCGATCCTCGCCGTCGGCGTAATGGCAGGCGCGAGGCCAGGGCCCTGCCGCCTCGAGAATTCACTTGCACGCCCGCCATGGCGACCAAGCCTGCGCAGCTCGCAAGCTGGCTGTTCCGCTCGCCTCCGCCCCCCTCGCCCCTCTTTGCAGCAGCTGCCGTCCTCCTTAAGCCACTGCACGCTGCGTTTTCCCATGAGCACGGTGACCTGCTCAGCAGGAGCAGCTGCAGGGACACGGACAGCTGTGTGAACTCAGCTGCAGAGGGTTTCCACCCTGAAGGACGAAGTCAAACTGAGGAAGATGTCCGAGAGTACGGATCGTCTGACGATGATTGCCACAGTGCTGTGGCGAGTAGATGGGTCGATAGGGTTGACGTTATTCGAAAACCAGCTAAAGAGATTGCTCCCTGGTTGGAACGTATGGAGAAGGACTTCGTTTTGCCGGGAGGTAGAAGCATGGGGAATATAAGAATAAATTGTGATCAGCTGAAGCGTACAGAGACGAGATGCTTCTCTTCGTCGGCTCCTAAAATTTTTGATGTTGATGCGGGACAACCAACGCCATGGAGTCATCCTGAGGTCCGTTGGAGCAATGCCAAAGCTAAGCCGATACAAAGGGTGGCCGAAGTCGCTCGTGTTTGAGGTGGTTGTTTGTTTTGCGCTGACAGTTACTGAATTTTTTAATGCAAGTTAGCTGACTCTCGAAAGGAAACCAAATGCACGGGACTCTCACTATCAGACCCTGATAGAAGGTTTCCCTTTAAGAGTGTCCGACCCGTTCTAATCACAGCAATGACACCATTAGTTTCATTCTCCAAGCAATCCAATTGTATATACTATTCTGCAAAGTTAACTTTTGTCCTTTCCCGCGTCTTGTCGGTGGAACTTCGGCTTTTTTAATCTTGACACCGGTTGCGAGGGGATTGAATCATATTTTCTGCGTTGTCGACGCGACACTAATCACTAGTCATAATCTAGAATGCACTTCTTGAAGGGCAAGTTTTGGTCCCATTTTTTCACATATCTGAAAGGAATTTCCGTATCATGGACAGCTTCATCATACGGTTTAATTCTCCTTTGGAGAGAAAGCTCTTGTAACACTATGCGCGCTTCTTCTTCACACTCCTGTGAAGAAGAAGTGGGTTCAGGGATCCTTTTTCTTCACTCCTCGTCGTCCTCTTCTTCATACAGATACCCTCGGAAATCTTAGAAATGCAAAGCCGTGTGGCTGATGTACGTTTAACGATGCCTGATCAACTTGGGCTTTTTCACTCGTCACACTGTATTTCAACATTTGCACGTAATAGAAGAGAGGATGAAGTTCAAGAGGAGGATCAGTTTCGAGTGCATGAACCAAATTTCACGCATCACTTACACTCCTGCAAAATCATAAATGTGTTCAAAATCATTTATTATTTGAACAGAGTATTCAAACTTCTTGCAGATATGGCTACATGACAGCAGAAGAGATTACGCGAAGAATAGTCATTCTTGCCTTTACCCAGTCACAATGGAAAGCGCAAAGAATCTGATGAGCGGGAAAGCCTGAGCCAACAATGAGGCCAATCTAAGATGTGCCTTCCAAGCTGGAACTTGAGTTCTTCAGATTGTACTGCATTCTAAACTTTGGAGAGGTCTGATTTTCTGACTTGCAGCTCCTTGCCCCTGGGGAGATCGTTCCTGGCATATCAGCTCGTGATTTTTCCCAACGCCGAGACAATGTGATGAGCAAATTGCCACCTGGCAGTGTGCTGATTGTCGGATCTGCAGAAGTGAAATATATGGCTGGGGTTATCCCATATCCTTACCGGCAAGATGCAGACTACCTGTATCTCACAGGCTGCCAGCAACCAGGAGGGGTGTTCATACTGGAGAAACGAGCAGCAGAAAGCGAACCGATGGTCACTATGTTCATGCCGGAAGCCTCGCGGGATGTGGGTAACATCAGCCACACCCCTTTGCTATTAAAAGAAGGTTGATGCTGCATGTCAGCTTTGAAGCTGCTGGTCGAACATTCTTGTCGAAGCCATGCAGTGCAGGTAGAATCCTGGTTGCATGACGCCAGCCCAAAAATATTCACAACTAGTTGTTCAGGCACTATGTTGAGGTTTTGGCAATTGATCATTCAGGCATATCAAACACAAACCAAGTGCAATTGTAACATACGAGCACAAGTAAAAAAGGACTTCTCTTTTCAGATTTGTACGGACAGGTCTCATTTGGATCCATCAACGGCATTTTAGGCTTTTGCGCCCACATTGTAGACTCGTGCTGCACGTTTACAGAGATAAGCATTGGCCCTGGCAATTGAAGTCCTTAAGGAGGATTTCTCTGCTATGTTTGCATGTTAATTGAGGTTAACCACATTATGCTGACGATTCCTGTGGCACCGGGCAGTTGGAGGTATGGAACGGACATGTTGCCGATGTTGATACAGCGATGAACTTCTTCGGTGCAGATTCAGCCTATCCTCTGCGAATGCTCGAAAAGGTCGACTAATTTCCCTACCCAGGGTTCACACTTGCTTATTTTCACGGTTTTTGGAGTCAAGTCTTGGGAAAACAGATTCCTTTTAATCTTTGAAGCAGTCCTGGGTCACCGTCTATTTTATGACCCCACTATCCAAATCTTTATTTTTTTCTTTGGTCAAGTCACAGATGTTTGAGGGCAACCTATCTGTGTTCCTCTATCTATTTGCCCATGTGCATCTCCTGCAATTAACGTTTGCAGCACCTTTTTTGGTTTCTTGCCAGGAACTTGGCTCTATATTGGACAGAGCCAATCACATATACTACGACACGACGTCGTCGAGCCGACTGCATTCCAAAGCGCAGCCATTGGCTGCGGCAGCGCTCAGTGGTCGGCTAAAGTGTCCGCGGGCCGTCCTCCATCAAGCGCGTTGGCAGAAGGCGGAGGCGGAGGTGCGGCTCATGCGGCACTCGTGTTCCATCGCATCGCAGGTGAGCACATCACATAGAAGGATGGGTTTCCTCCCGAAGTTCATACCTTACAGAACGATGGGCAAAGAAATGATGGCAAGGTGCATAATTTCAGTGAAGTCAGCTTGCCGAGAGCTTTGGCAGAAGTGAGGCAAGGTAGCCTTGTGATTCATTGCGACTGGGAAATAAGCGCGAGAGTATGCGGAGAACCTACATGTATTTTGGGTATGCAGTGATTTCATTTTTGGGCGATTGTGCAGAATGCTTACGACGTTGTATCTACAACGGTTGTAGTTTGCTTACGTGCATGCTTATGCTTACTTGTGGAAGGAGTGCTGGTTAGGCAATGACTCGTAGTATGCAAGCCTCCACAGCATGTCCAAATGAGTGGCATGTGGCAGCTGTGATGGAGTACGAGTGCCGGCAGAAAGGAGCTCAGCGAATGGCGTGAGTCTTGTCGGCACTGATGAAGACTTCTCCATGCATCAAATAGATGGATTCAATTGTTTCTGCAAGACGAAGTGCAACTTCTCCTTCTCCCTGACATTCTGGTGTATGTCAAATTTCAACCAGGCCCAGGAATTTGTCGCGTCGCAAAATCGGAAGGCTTACTAGATAAATCATGATTTTGCAGATTTCCTTCTGTCGTAGCAAGTGGAGGCAATGCCTGCACTATCCACTATTCGCGAAATGACCAGCAGGTGCGCTGCGACGCCCTCATCCTTATCCGTGTTGGATGGCATCATTGCTGTCACCTTTGAGAAAAGGTGGTTGCAAGCCTGGTAATCCTCCAACGGAAAATTTCCTCTCTGCTCGTGTTTGCTTTGGGAAGTGGAGAGGGACTGCTCTCGTTTGCCGTGATTGAGTTATCACTGTGTGAATCTGTGTTGATGATTCTGGGCTTGCTGCAGGTTTCCAAAGGTGACATGGTGCTAATGGATGCAGGCTGCGAATACTACGGCTATGCAAGTGACATCACCCGTGTCTGGCCGCCACGTGGCACTTTCTCCCCTGCTCAGGTATGTTCTTTCAGCTGATAAGTATTGCTGGTGGGCATCCTGGTGGTGCATAGCTATGTGGTTGTCGAACCTTTTGAAAGCTGCCGTTTGCTGGCTGTTATGCTCTGTACTATTTTGGTTGTCGACGAACTATTGGCTCATTCCGGGTGTATGGATGGAAACATGAACCTCTGCCTACGCATCTTTCGCTTGTCTAGCCGTTAGTGAAACAATGTGTGGTGAACTGAGTCAAAAACTGCATAAAGTGAGTAAACGGAGATGTAGACACTGCAAAGTGTATGCAATGCTGGTCTTAAAAAGTCCAAAATCAAAACCCTCCTTTTGGGAACATGCATATGTAGCAAGGGTTATTGCTGTGATCGTCCATTT
Organism: Zygnema circumcarinatum; assembly: GCA_037447605.1. Lineage (NCBI taxonomy): Eukaryota > Viridiplantae > Streptophyta > Zygnematophyceae > Zygnematales > Zygnemataceae > Zygnema > Zygnema circumcarinatum. Next base: position 6,044,507 of record CM074804.1, read on the forward strand.
TTCATGTCATGTGTGTGTGTCTGAGACAATGACGCATTTTTTTGGAATTGTGGTTTGAATAGAGAGAAGTGTACGAGGAAGTACTTGCAGTTTTGAAGGAATGCACCGCTCTATGTCAGCCCGGCGTTACGCTGCGCCAGCTCCACAATCACTCGGTAGGACGCGTTCATCCTTTTCAAGCCGGCTTGTGTTAAAGAGCTAAAAGTGCCTTTCAAGGGCTGTTGGAGGATTGGCAAGGAATAGTCTTTTTCCTTTCAGGAAGGGATTTATTTGTTAAGTTATGCATGTAAAGGAGTTGACAGTAAAGGAATTGGAACAAATTGCAATAGGGAAAAACGTAAGCGAGAGAGTCAGCTCCACCAAATTCAATGATTCTCCCAACGAACGAGCAATAGGTAGCGACCTCGTGGTGGAGTACTGTTTCCTTATTCCTGTGGCTGCCTGGACATAACTCGAGGGCAACAGGAGACGAGAAATGAAGTGGTCCCGAAAGCAGTTGATCGGAACCATTCCTTGCCCATCATTCTAGGGTCGGTTCTGCTGTCTCCGGAAAACAACAACTGAAGGGTCCAGCTCGGGTCCCGGTTGGATTATTAAAAAGAGGAAGATGTGGGTCTTACATTTTGTCTAAATGCTGATCAGAGGTTTGCTTTTACAGGTTGTTTTGCTTTCAAAGAGCATTTCGCGCTTAGGACTGGTCGACGATTCTCTCAGCCAAATCACTAAGTCCACATATCGCAGATTTTATCCCACATCTGTTGGTGAGTGTTCTTTCCCCGTCAAAAGTTCAGTTTTAAAGTTTGTGCTTTGGTGGATGCCCTCAAACATGGTTCCTCACTGCTTCAAGGCACAGCATGCATTAGTCGCTTCTCAGTGTGATTGTTACTCATGCTCTAAGACCTGCAGCGACACTATGCTGCTGACCTGGCACCAGGTCATTGGCTTGGAATGGATACCCACGACTGTTCAACAGTGCCACTTTCACAGCCTCTCAAGCCGGGAGTGGTGAGGCATCCCTTGCCCCCAATCTGCTGCGAGTTACGCATCCATACTATCGTTGAGCCTGATGTACCTCTACATTTTTTTTCCCCTCACTTTGGCAACCGGCTACAAGGCTGTGGCAATAACTTCAGATGCTGAAACTGATTACTTTTGATGGTCCAGATGAAAAGCTAAATGTCATAATCCTTAAGCCTTGTAGTGGACTCGATATTCTTGATGCTTAACATATGCATGCAGGCGGTCATTCAGACCTTCAAAACTCAGAAATCCTGTGAGGTTTTGTCGGTTACGGAGGTCTAATCGCAAGATGATCCTGCTGTGTTGGAGGTAGATCCTGACATTGGAGCCCGGCCTCTATATTCGCCCATCTGAGAGTGTGTCCCAAAGGTGATCTTCCAGATATGATTCAAATAGTGAAGTCTTGCAGTCTATTGAGCTGCGACCTTGTTGGATCTCAATGTTTACTTCGACTAGCGAGGCCCTATGTCAACTTTCCCATTCCTCATCTTTTGCCTCCATGTAAAGATGCGAATCTTTCAGGGTACAAGCCACAACTCTGCTCTCCTCACAGACTTCTGTTCTTGTGAGTTTCAAGTATTTCTTCACATTACAGTTGAGTGGTTTGCATGGCACAGTAGGCATGCTTCTTATCCTTTCTTAGGGGTACCCCCTCATCTCCAAGCATGACTCAAACGGATTTTGACCTATGCTTTCCCCAATCAGCTTATTCATCAGTATGATGCAAAAACCACGGTGAGCATATCACTTAGTCAGTGTCCCGGGGTTTCAGGTATGCTGGAATTGGCGTGCGCATTGAAGACGACATACTCATCACAGAAGACGGCTACGAGGTAAAGGGAAGGAAACCTTCTACTCGTTGGAGCCACGATGATATGAGAGCAGCTGAACTCGTCTGGGATTGCTTATGCACTCCTTTCCATTGAGATATTGGACCAACCGATCGGATGAATGCAATCCTGGAAGGAAGGAAGCGTTGCAGTTGAAAGTCACTAGTTTGCAATCAACCGATTCAAACATTGCAGATTCATTGAAAGGAATGGAGATTCTCAGGGGAGCTAGGGACTCGGCACCTTCCGACAGTAAGACTGCAAAGCTGACTTCAAAACTGCTCTTTGGCGCATTTTGGGGGGCAGGTGTTGACGGCGGGAGTTCCAAAGGAGGTCCATGAGATCGAAGCTCTCCTCCACGGCTAATCGTCAGCACAATTTACCTCCCTTGGCCAAATATCGTTTGGTCGTGCATGACATGAAAGAGATGGCTTCCAGAATTGAAGAAATAGTGACAGTCTTATTATGAGGAGAACGAAATACGGAGACCTTAGAGATAGAGGCCATGGCAGGCGTTTGTCATTGAAATGGGTAGGCAATGCTCAGTCAATAAGAATAGCTGTAAATGTGCCGTGATGAATAATTGCGGCAGGTTATTTTCCTTATGAACAAACGTTAATGATCAAGCTTGAACTTTATATTCCGGATTCCCCGATAAGTAATTTCATTCTGTCAACATGTACCTGCTAGAGCAGCGGGCGAGTGAAAGAAAGAGCTTGATGGCGAGCACTTGAGGTGAGGGGACTTCAGAGAGAGAGATAGAGAGATTGCGGGAAGGTGGCTGATAAAGCGAGTCCAGCTTTGGAGTGGTGTCAAAGAGTGAATGAGGTGTATGGAAAGCCAAAAAGAGCACTAGAAGCGCGGAGAGAGGAGAGTGCCCGAGCTGCATGCACGCATGCATGCATGCCACGTGGTCCTTCAATGGGCCCTTCCAAATGGGGCAGGCAGCCCATTGCCGCCATCATCCAGGATGGCCCCGCGCGCACATGCACGGGCCGGCCCGCCTGCGTGCGCAACGATGATGCGATAACAGACTAGTCCGTCCGTCCGTCCGGCCGCACGGACTAGTCGGTTAGCTGGCTAGTCATGAAGATGGCTAGTCGGCTTTTCGCGCCCTCCGGCTCTCGCGCTTCCCCATGACGTTTGAAACTTCCGCAGCGCAGAGCAGCGCCTGCTGGGGAGGAGGGGCAGGGCGGGAAGGCCGGCTGGGAAGGAGGCTGAGGCTGAAGGGGGCAGGGAAATGCTGTTGATCGCAGTTTGCTTAAAAGGAATTCAAGCACTTGCAAGCACAAATTGGTGTTTGAGGGCATCATACGTTGCTCTATTTGAAGGTCAGCCGTACAGACTTTTACGATTATTTCGTTTCATTTCAGCGAAATAGCAGCGAATTGTATGGATAGCATCGTCTTGAGGAAGAGATACCGTCAGTGTGTTTTTTTTTCGGAATGTGATGACAAAAATAGCCAGTTTAATGTTCGGTCAGAAAAATAGACAGTTAGGACTTAGAAGTTCAGGCGTGATTCACGCACAATGCGGCAAGTTGAACCTTGCCCAAAAGTGATTGATCCAGCTGCACTGGACTTGGAAAGTCATCCAAAGGTTCCTTCGGTGGAATTGCTTAACTATGCTAATTTAAGTGCAAGTGCAAGTATCATCCGCCCATGCACGGTATAGCTCACAATCTCACACAAGAACGCGAACTTTTGGATGAAGAACTTCAAAAAAAAGACTGTGTGAAATTGTGTTTATATAGCCAGACGCAGCAGGGTGCAGTTTGAAAGTACGCACGGCAGTTGTAACACCATGGAGCTGTGGTGGCGAAAGGTCACCAGTTGTGAACTTTACCAGGCACTTTCTTTCAAGTTCGATTCCCTGATTTTCTCTAGGGAACAGACATACTTGCCATATTGAGTACAAGAATTTGCTGGCTGAGACTGATCGAACTCGGAGCTGGCTTCCTTGTTGCTCTGTCCTTTAAGGTTGATTGATGGAGGAGAGCGGCCCATCTTCCAGGGTTGACCAGGGATCCGTAGTAATAGCCCATCCTTCCATGGCCAACGTTCTTGCAGTTCCCCTTGATTTCATTGCCTTCCGGTAACCTCTCTTGCTCCGCCATACACATCCTTGCGTAACTACGTGAATGGTAGTCAAAGGTATCATGTGTAAGCCAGAATATCATGCAAATGCTCACAAGCTGGTCAGGAGCCCCCCCGGAGCGCAGCAGTGTCCCTTAAGCAAAGCTCAGGGGAATCGTGCTCGCAGAATGTGAAACTGACCTTGACCGATCAGGTAGAATCAAGTAGTCATTATACTGCCAACTCCTTGTGCCTACCGAACCGCTGATGCCAGCTTTTGTAAAATTTCAAGTAATAAGAAATGATGAGTTCCGAACCTTGCGCCGCACAAACTACAGTAACGTATTTATCACTACTTAAGGCACTGCTTATAGGAGCAGATGTTCGCCATTATGTCTTTACACTGCATAGGTTTTGCGTGGACCCATTTGGAAGGACATATGTCATAACATTGGGTATCAATGCTTGCATGGTTATGCCTTTGCAGTATACGAAATCGTAAGGAGGCAGAGCTAATTCTTGAGATTGCCTCCTCGGCTCAATTCTTTGACCGCTTGCTTCACTACTACGAGTTGATTGCAGGAACCAGCAAGGTTGTGTTTATTAAAGAGCTCTGCACCCAAACTTTGAGTGCAGCTATGAGGACAGCTGCATTGAGAGTAGTCTAACCATAAAATGGCCGTCATTCGGAGAAATCTTGCTGCTCAAAACTTCGCTGCAAAAAAAAACTCGACAGATACGGAGATGCATTCTTTCATCTGGGTCATCAACATCCTTATTAAGTATGATGATAGCTTGTATGCGTGCTTATGCTAGATTACGCAAGGAAATAGTGTATACTTATCACCAAAGCACCTTTGTCGCTCTCGTCCAAGCTTCTAATAGTTTTGGCCGTGTTGTGTGCAGCAACTCAAGGAGGCATGGAACCTGCTGTGGCTGGCAGAGGAGCCCCTTGTCATGCCTGCTGTGCCCCTCATTGGTAGGCCGACTTTCTCTCAATCTCCCTGAAGCCAGAGCATTGGACTGATAGAGTTATAGCAACGGACTCTGAATTGTGATTTGCATGGGGACTCTTACCTGAACACAGGATTCTGTGTGGCGTGTTGGCGTTGACGCATTTTGATGATGTGAGGATAAACAGGGGAGCAGATGTCCTACACGAATAAGGCCAGGGCTGTTCTCTTGGAGAAAATGGAGTCTGAGCTCCAGATTTTGAAGGCATGTCTCACCGTATCTCATACAACATTGGCTTCGCTTTATTCAATCCTAGTCTGAGTTGATTTAGCGGGTTCAACATACTATCAGCAGAAAGTCACAATTTTGTCTCTCGTTATCTTTCGGCTTGAAACTGGGATGGTTCTAACGTTTTGTTTTGTTGATTCTCAATTTGCGAAGGAAATTGTCTTCAATTTCACTGTGCTATATGTTTGGAGAGTTCGATGCACTCATCTAGTCTTTTCTGTTACAGGGGAAAGTGGGTGGCCTGCTGCAGTTTGCTGAGATGAACACAACCATTGCCGAGGTCAGCATTCTTAGCTTTCAACTGCAAGTCCTTGTTTTTCTTATGCTTTTCTTTATTTTTTGGACCGTGGGAGACTTGACGTACGGCTGCTCACAAATTAATCCTGGAAGCTTGTGTAGTTTGGACCATGTCAGCTTGTGCCTTTGGCTTACATAAAACTGCCGTGCCCGTGATGGCCCATGCTGGTCATGTCGTATAGTGCTCAGTATGAATACGATAATTGATCAAGCCTTGACAAAAAATTATCCTTAGGAATCTTGTAACAATATTGGAAACCCATTCACGTGAATATGCTTAAACTGAAGTGAATGAGCTGCTAGATGCGCGTGGCACTTGGTGCTGCAGGAACTGCTATCGGAGAGTGTTCACCGGCTATCCAATGATAAATTGATGCTGTAAGCTGCTGCAGCCTAGCATCTCTTTTGATCTACGCCTTGTTTTATTAGAAAGAATGGTTGCTTCCAAACGACATTAGAGTGCCACCGGTGACATTCGCGGCTGCTTTAGAGCCGTGTTGTTGAGAAAAGAAGCAGGGTTCAGCTCATAGCCTTTTTCCTTCGTCCTTAGGTCCCTTGTGACCGGTTCTCTTGGCTTTCTATGTTGTTTTGGTCCATGTACCTTTGATGGCATAGCCATCGTGAGATCAATGCCAATTCTCCATGAGAGTGCACTGTTGCATTAGATGGAGAAAAGGTAACAGAGCGTGAAACAATATTATTCCCTGTGAAAAAAAAAGCATACTAAAATTTGCAAGGTCTAAATTCTCTCTCTGTTGTGGCTACCATTAATGCTGTTAGGACCATTGGCTTATCCTTGTGTATCAGAACCAGAGTCTTGTTCATGGCAGCTTGCATTCGAGTTTGTCACATGCCTGAAATGTATTGGCAATGTTTTTACACGTGAAAATTATAGCTCCATCAATGTACAACGGTAAAGACTGGTTCAGTTATCCTACCTAGTCTACTAACCGAAACATATAAACTTTAATCCCTACTGTAGCGAATGATCAATGTAGTCAGTAAGCATGTTGGTCTATCTTGACCCCTATACCTGTTTGGAAGTTGCCTGCCAGCAAATGCAAATTTATAATGCTGCACCGACGACCTCTGCTCCTCATTTCCTGATGCATTCTTCCTCGTCTTTGTATCCCATTGCTTGGCAGGGCAGATCTAGAACGTGAGATTGCATCCCGGATCAATGCAGTCTGTCAGGGGTCAGGCCTCGCCAACTTCAGGTAGGCAGTTCCCTTTCCTCATGCCGCAATGTTTTCGTTTGATAACCTCTTCTCTTCAATGCTAGTGATGGGCTCAAATGGCCAATGGTCACTGAATGGTTCAGTCCTGGGGGGGGGGGGGGGGGG
>CM074804.1:6051323-6170744 GCA_037447605.1 Zygnema circumcarinatum
CAGATGGTTCTGTGAATCTGTAACTCTGTAAATCACAGAATCTGAGAATCTGTAACTTTTCATGCATGATTTTCCATGTTTGGTTCCTTCTTCTTTCGTTCTCGAATTCTGAGTGAATTCTCGTGTCACGCGCAAATCACAGAACTCAAACCCCATTGAATGGATACCGTTGTTATATACTTTTACAATGGTATCAACTGCGCTGTCGTCCATTTTCCTTCGACTTTTCGAGCGCCTCTTCTCACTATGCCAAGACCCAGGTAGGTCAGTTGAACGGAATTTCTGATAGCGTATGACGCAACTGTTGTCGTGACAGGCCTATCGTCGACATCATCAATGACATAGCGAAGAGTCCACCTGCTCCACCAGCCCAAGGTCCGCCCAACGTTCTGTCTCGGCATGTTTTTGCATCTGCATGCATGTGGAGGTGGGTGCTTCCTTGTATGGTCTTGCAATGGACTCGCAGTACATGCAGATAGCAGCATGTCTTGGAAATCCTCCCTGCTACTTGACTCACACATTTGATGTTCCATTGCAGCTCTGCGGCAGCCCCCCTCCTCACTCATTCCGTCGCCCTGCCTTGGCGAGCAGCTGCCCGCTCCAAGTATGTCCCTGAGAGCGACGGAAGCATCCAAAAGGCAACTCACCAACCTTGCGAGAGCCCCTCTATGCAGCTCTATGAGGATCGATGCACGCGAGCAGGACAACGTCGCGATCAAGCGGCCGAGGTCAGATTTAGAGCAATCCACAGCGTTCGACACAACACAATTGAGGAATCCATCGTTCCTTAAGCCAACTTGCACAAATGAGAAGCACTTTGGTGCTGTTCATCCAACTGCAGAACCATGCTCATCAGCGCTTATGGATAGCAAAGAGAGGGAGTTGGAACTTCAAGGACAAGTCCCTGAACCACAGGTACGAAAGTGATTCTGCTTACACGTGGTTTCCTCACACTCTTAATAATAGCTCATTGCTTATCTTGACACAGTGCTGCAGTAGTCATAGTATCAGGCAGGTTTCTGATGTCATCTCACACTTGAACCTATAGTAGCTTATTTTCTGATGCTGAAGAAGATGGTCCTTGTTTCTCAGCCATCATCCAATAACCCAACAGCGTCCTCTCCATCATCAAACGAGAACACGCCGCCGTGCTTGCCTTCTACCGACAGCCTGAATCTCCCGTTCCATTCAGTTGACGCCACCCCTTCACCTCCACGCGCGGCAAGAACGCCACTCTCAAAACCATCACCCTCCTCCTCACCCACACCGAGGGCCTTAAACCCCTCAACCTCAGCATCTGAAGAGCGCCTTCCTGCACAGGAGAGGCTGCCGGCGAGGATAAGCCGTCAGGCGGCCATGGAGCAGAGCTTGGGGGAGGAGCAGCAGCTACACGAGAGGTCACCTTCCAACAATCCCTTAAACTCGCGAGTCCTCTTTGAAGCTCGTCACAAAAGGCAGGTCCTTTTTGTGGGTGTGCCGGAGCTGGAGGCAATAAGGAATGGGGTTGAAGGAAACTCGAACCGGAGTGATGTTCAGATACAGAGAGTGGGGCAGAGAGGCTCTACGGGAAATGAAGAAGAACGAGCTGTATTGAAGTCAGACCCGCCTGCCTGCTGGCCGTACACATCATATGAAGTTGCTGGGGGGGGCCAAGTCAACGAGGATGAGTGCCGCAATTGGAGAATAAAGGTTGGAAACGATTTTGCCGAAAGTGCGCTTGGACATATGGCCGATGATGAGGGTGCAATTGCCACGTCTGACCGTAAGGAGTTTGCAGCGGGGGAGCCGATGAGTGAGCCTCAAAGTAATGGGAGTGGGACCAATACAAGTGGAAGCGGCAGTCGGAATGGAGAGCCCGCAGGGCTCCTTCTCCATTCTAACAATGCTTCTGGAAGTCATCCAACAGTTGGCAGCAGGGATCATGTGGTGGGTAAGGGGTTTAATGATGACAACAATGGCAATGGCAGTATGTTTGAAGCGATTGAAAATTATGGCAATCAAGTCACAGAGAATCCCGACGAGATGGCCACAAAAACTCCTACGGACGAATTTGCGGGAGGTGAAGAAGGACCTCGAGCTTCAGAAGATTTGGATGGAGGCATGAAAGGTGGGCCAAAAGCCTGCTGCAAAAGTGGAGATAACGTGCATTCGAACAAAATCTGTGGGAAAAGGAAACAAAGGTGAGTTATTGAGCTTGCCGAGAAGGTTAGTAACGTAATTGCCTGTACGGTATTTGTGTTCTGTTCCACTGAATTCACCTGTTCCATGATTGAACTTAGACGATCAGGTGCTTGACTCTTCAAAGTTTGATGTAAATCATTCAATCATTGCGAATGTTGCCCAGGAGGGAAGGCGTCAAATTGTCTTGCAGGTGCATCATGCAAACTCTGTTGTGGTTGCAGGAAAGCGTACTTCAAACATGTACCTTGTAGCGTCAATTCAGTAGCACTTGTTTCTTATAAACAAGTGTTACACATTGTTAGCTGGCAGAATTCAGAATGATGAGTTGAGCTGCCAACTGACTCAGTTCTCTGTGGGCTGTGTGGGCTTCTTGTCGTGTGTGGAACTCAAGTGAGTTCTGCGATTCACGTCAACAACAAACCGATGCCGCTGGAATGCATGCATGCGAGCAAAAGTCTTCTTATGTTTGTGGAGAATCTCGGGCTGTTCCATCAGATCCTTTACAGAATATGCCTGCTACTGCAGCAGCCCGATCTTCAGTAGGCACTATGACTGGTCACTTATTTGGCGGTAGAGTAGGCGGTAGTTTGCAGCATCTTCAGACTTGCACAGATTCTTTAGGAGCAGCTGCCTCACCAAGTATCAGTGGCAACGGACAGAACACCGGCAGCCTACAAGTGATCCTCCCCCAGTCAGAAAAATCAGATAAGGGGCTTGGAATCAAGGACAGAAGTAGGGCCTCCCAAGAGGGCACGCCCGATTCTCCAAGAGCTGAGCTTCCTGCAAATAGCCATCTCCTAGCAGCCCCTCAGAATGTACGTAGACCATCTGGTGGTCAAACGACGGACGCTGTTGAAGGGAGGTATCTCCTTCCACCTTGTGTCCTTCCGAAGGATCATGGCAGACGCAGTGCAGCAGCATGCCCGCCGCTAGAGTTGGGCGCTCCTAGCCCGAGCAAGTCCCTCTCGGATAGTAATGCTGGTGCTGGTGCTGGTGCTGCTAGGGAGGGTCTGTTGCCTATGACCCCATACAACACTCCAAGAAGTGAGTCCACATCTCTCTCCCGGGAAGTGAAGTTGGCAGGCGCGACGTCTCCGTCAGAAACTGCAACTACGCGGCCAAATTCATCAGCCAGTGGGAAGGCGGCAATGGACGGCTCTCACCAGGCCTCTCCGCATGACAAGGAGTCAGCAATGAGCGCTCTGAGGGGCGTGCCACGGGATGATCGGGAAGGCAATGATGGCCAGCATCTTCATGTCGCTCCTTATTCTCAAGCACTGGAGAGTTCGCCAAGCGGAACTGAATTGTTGGATGCAGCGAGTCCGGGGAAAGTTGATCTCGACATGGACGAGCCCTTTTCACGTGAAACCTCTGCTGCTTACACTACAAGTCACAATCCTGTTGCTGCGCCGGGAGTATCAAAACTCAGCTGGCCACTTATTGATTCGGTCGTTTCGCAGGAGCAGTGTTGTCATATGCATGAACCTGCAAGCCCGTCGAGCGCGCCACAATCTCAGGCCCTCCATTAGCCAAAGGACTTTGTGACTAAAGAAGTTAGCATCGATCAATAAGCTCCCCGTCCTTTTTAAAAGGGAGCATTTGGGGGGGTTTGACTGAAAGTAGAAGACAAAGAGAGGCCTTGCACCGCAAGTTACATGCTGATATGTACAACTGCAGATCAACGTGATTTCATGTTCAATTGTGAAGTTGTATTAAAACGAACGAGACTGAAGTTGATGGTCTGACAAAAAAACAGCAGGGTTTGGAGATTCAGTGCCCAAAGCTGCACTCCCCTCGTCGCATGGCGCTACAGGATGAGATATTGGAGGAATAGCATTACCTCGTAGTTGTCACTGTCACCTCGGGAAGGTGGCCCTATCGCTGAAGTTTGACAGGTTGCACGTGCTCATTCAAGTTCTTTAAGTTCTTTCGTTTGAACCTGGGTGTGAAGAATGAAGGAGCCGCCACCTCCCCATCACCCGCTCCAGGAGTACCGCTGAGTTAAAAATGCAACCAGGGGGAGCCTTTCAATGAATGTGGTCATTCGTTGTATGGACAAGGAGGACATTGTCTTTGACTTTCAAGGACAACCAGAAACCATCAATAGGGGGGTATCAAACTTCGTCAAAATTTGACGAACTCTTAATTTTTTTTTCTCTCAAACTGTTCGGTTTTACGGTAATGTGAGGTTGCCGGGTTGCCAACTCACAGGACTTCTACGGAAGGACACCGTACGGTTTCGTACACACAAAATCGGGTCGTACAGTTGTCCTGATGCAGATCGATCGCGAACTAACGATGCAGTTATCGCAGGTGTGACTGGCGGCCCAGATGCCGCGAATGGCGTGAACGTAGTTTGGTCATTTCCCTCCTCAGTGCCGTCACACGTGCGAGAGGCCGGCCCTGAACCCTGCAGTGTGACTGCAGCAGTGTGACTGCAGTGGCGGGCCGCGTGCTCCCAAAACCCTTCCGCAGGAGTCACGACTGACTGGCTGGCAACCGGCTGCTCTGCCCTGCTCTGTTCGGCGCAGCGCCTCCTTCCTTCCGAACCCGTGCAAGGAGGGTTGCTTGTGGCGGGGAGCAGGAAGCAGGGAGCAGGGAGCAGGGGGGTAGCCATGAGTGAAGAGAAGAAGAAGAAGAAGAGCAAGGCGAAGGAGGAGAAAACAGAAACATTCGCCCCCTCTCCCTCTGCAGACGCGGCAGCCTCCCTTGGAGCTATTCAGGCCGCCACAGACTTTCTCATCCGGCCCGACAATTCCTCCACTCACTTGGATACCGCGAACTGGCCGCTTTTGCTGAAGAACTACGACAAGCTGAACGTGCGGACTGGGCACTACACACCCATCCCTTTGGGGCATTCGCCTCTGAAGCGTCCAATATACGACTACGTTCGGTATGGAGTCATCAATCTTGACAAGCCTGTCAACCCTTCGTCGCACGAAGTTGTCGCCTGGATCCGCCGAATTCTGCGAGTGGAGAAGACTGGGCATTCGGGCACCTTGGATCCAAAAGTGTCTGGAAGTTTAATCGTCTGCGTGGACAGGGCCACGCGGCTTGTGAAAGCGCAACAGGGAGCAGGAAAGGAGTATGTTTGCATTGCTCGCTTGCATGCGAAAGCGGAGTATACAGCCGTTGCGCGGGCCATAGAAACCCTAACTGGAGCTTTGTTTCAGCGGCCGCCTCTTATTTCGGCAGTGAAGCGGCAGCTTCGCATTCGAACGATTTACGAGAGCAAACTGATTGAGTATGACGAGGAGCGCCACTTGGTGGTGTTCTGGGTTTCTGTGGAAGCAGGCACATACGTCCGAACTCTCTGCGTGCATTTAGGGCTGCTGCTGGGAGTCGGAGCTCACATGCAGGAGCTGAGGCGAATTCGGTCAGGAATCATGGGGGAAAAAGATAACATGGTGACTATGCATGACGTGCTGGACGCGCAATGGCTGTATGATAATCATAAGGATGAAAGTTATTTGAGAAGGGTGATAATGCCACTGGAGGTTCTGCTGACTACGTACAAACGATTAGTGGTGAAGGATTCCGCAGTGAACGCAATCTGCTATGGTGCGAAGCTGATGATTCCAGGGTTGCTTCGGTTTGAGAATAATATCGAGGTGAATTACTGACCCTTTCTGTCCATTTTGTGCCCTTTTTCCTTGTCTGTGGTAGTTTTCTTTTGTTTTGAGCGCCTTGCTCCATGAGTCGCGCCCTTTCTTTTTAGCTTCTTCAAAGGGAGGCCCTTTTTTTCTGTTTTGTGTTGACCGAAGCTGTATCAAGAGGACAGTTTGGTGGTGTCCGCCGCGAGCTTCTCCGGTGCTCTCCAGTATCAGATACGATAACTGATCAAATGATATAGACGCATGAGAACATAGTTTAAAGAAGCTATTTGAAAAAAGTGGGGCCTTTCAGCTAAAACTGAGAGCTGTCAAACTGGACACTGTCACGTTTCCTGGTATTCGTCAGGCTTATCTCCTTCGGTGACAGGTAAGTGTGAGAGTCTGTTTAGAATTACCCTTCCGTTAACTTGCGCATGGAGCCCGTTCTTCGAATCTGACTGCCAATTGTTTCGTCTGTCTTTTTCTCTATGTTGGTTTCAAGCAGGTGAGGGAGGAGGTCGTCCTTATGACCACGAAAGGAGAAGCCATAGCTATTGGCGTTGCAGAGATGACGACAGCTGTTATGGCAACCTGCGACCACGGTGTAGTTGCGAAAATCAAGCGTGTAGTGATGGAGCGAGACACGTACCCACGGAAGTGGGGACTTGGGCCTGTTGCCCAGAACAAGAAGAAGATGATAAGTGAGGGGCTGCTGGATAAGCATGGGAAGTCTAATGAGAAAACTCCCAGTGAATGGCTCAGAAATGTTCCAGATTTGCGTGTGGCATCTGATGCTGACATTGCGAAAGCTGCAGCTGCAAAGGATATGGAAGTTGTGAAGGCTGATGATGGGCAAGAGGAGGCAAATAGAGGGACGAAGAGAACCAATGAGGAGGCGGCTGTAGAGGGAGAGTCAGTGAAGAAAAAGAAGCGGAAGAAGGAAGCAGAAGAGAAAGAAAGTGAACAGGTAGTGGCTAACGGGGATGAGGCTGAGGGTAGTACGAAGAAGAAGAATAAGAAGAAAAAGCAGAAAGAGGGAGAAGAGGATGGAGCTGCAGTGGAAGAAGAGGCAAACACAAAGAAAGGGAAGAACGAAACCGAAGCTGAAGAGGAGCAGGTAACAGACGAGGTTGTAGGCAAGGGATCCGAAAAGAAGAAAAAGAAGAAGAAGAAGGATGAGGAGGGAAATGTAGAAGCAACAGCTGAGTTGAATGAAACTGCAGTTAGCACACCAGTCAGCGACAAGAAAAAGAAGAAGAAGAAGCAGGAGACGGAGGAGGAGAGTTAAATCATTAGGCGATGCATGCAGGAGGGGGAATGCATGGGGTGCTATTACGCGAGTTATTTTGAAATTAGCAGGTTAGGGAAGGAGGGAGAAAGCAGACAAACGAACAGTGTCTGCTGTTAACCTTTCTAAGTGTTTGTACAAGGCTCGTCATTTCTTTTTTTCTGAAAAAAATCAACTATCTTGAAGCACTTTCATTTTGGCTGTCTATTCGCGGATTTTCCGATTCTCCTAAAAGCGGCGCGTCAATAATCATTGACGAATGGAAGTGCATAAGGCAGCGTACTGCAAGGAAGGATTGATTCTACCTCTGCCCTTTCCTGGTAAAGGTTTACTTTCTTTCTTGATGTATTACCTGCCTTGTGTTCAGGGAATGTGCTCTTCTTTCACGAGAAATAAAGTTTGGATGACAAGTCACCTGAAAGAGCGTTTTTGAGTTTTGGTGGGAACCCTTTTGTTTTGTCAAAGTCCATATCCTCTCCTTGCCGCTCCAATCGTGGCCAACATTCATTCCGCCAATGCCATTAACAGTAACAAAGGAGGTTTCTCCCACTGTTGCGTTCAAGGAGAGAAACAGTAGTGGCGATCAATGTAGATGTGTTACGAACTAACGGAAAAACTCATTAAAAATTACATTTTTTGCACTTGCAAGAACTGAATGAGAGGGATGATTATGTTATTGCTTGAACTGAGCATAGCAAGAATATTTGTGTCAAGGAAGTGAGGATAGCGTGGTTTGGTTTGTCGGTTGACTAATGCGGCCATACTGAAGACAACAAGATCCTAAACACCAAGCGAGGACAGAACATTGAAACAAAAGTTTTCTGTCAAGCCACTCAAATGTGGCATGCTGCCCAAAATTGAATCCTAACTCTATACAAATTTGGGCTCCAGTCTCTTGGATAATGGCCTGGCCTGGAGTATGGCTGAAGGGAGCCCCGTTCACCTCCTGCAGAACGGTCTGCACTGACCTGATTTAGGAAGTTCGTGTTTATGTTACACAATCGAGATGACCTCTCCAGTCTTCTATGGACTCGGCGAGTTGGAACGCGCCGCTTAACTGTGATCACTGATTTCTAGGAACATTGCAATAAGCGAAAATTGCATTGCTGCACCTGACAAGGCCTGACTATATCTAGTCCAACAGCTCTGGGTGCTCCTGCATGTGCGCAACCATGCCCAGCACTGCGCTGCGCAGTACGCTGTTTCTCCCATCCGGATGCTTTGCGTCGTATGTGCTCCATACATGCCGGACCTGCCTGCCGTCTGGCCCAGTCAACTCTCTAAACGGAACAAGCACAAGGTTTTCTTTGTACTTCGAGCAAATCTCATTCAGCCGGTGCTGTTCCCAGGGATGTTTGGTGAAGTGGATATCGACAGGGTCGTTATACCAATCGTCAAGAAACTACAAGCAGAGGGAGAGAGGTCAAACGACAAGGCTTCGTTAATATGATCGTTCTCAACGTGGCAAGGCAAGGTTACACTCTTTCACCCTTCACAAACATACATCGGTACCTAACTGCTGATTGACATACGAAATCCAATAACCAGCAATACATGGCTACGTCGGGGAACAGCGGGGTTTGCTTTTGTGTTCACACCTGAAGTGCTAGAGAAGAGTTTCGCATCATCACAATCCCGGCATTAATGAAGTTGATACAGAGTTCAGGTGGATCCGGAAAAAAGACGGGATTGAAGCTTCCACACCACCCTCCCTGGTTGTCTCCATTCCTCGGAAACAGGGCAATGAGCTGCGTGTCAGAGCCAAGGGGATCGACCAGGCGGATTGGCTCCTCCGGAAACCATGTCTGATTATCCATGTGAACACCTTGTTTTTCCAGCTCCGCAAAATAGTCCTGGATGGTGTGGAAAACGTGTGACTATTTCAGGAAATAGAGAAAGAAATTTCACTCGAGCACTGGAAGCAGCATCAAGAAAATGAGCCCGCTTTGGATGGAGCAAACAGTTAGGGGTCTTTCACTCATCTCTCTCTTTGCGACGCCTCCCCACCTACCTTTTCACCTGAGCTTCAAACTGCAAAGTTAATCGTTTCTCCTATCCACCTAATGAGCAATTCTGTTCTTCACCTTCGTGTGCAATTTCCGCAGCCAGTCTTCAACTGAAAGGGAGTGGTCATCCATGCGGAAGTACGCGTCAGAATCGATATAGAACGCCCACTGGCAGCAGCATTGCAGCTGCTGGCGGAGAAACCGAATCTGCGCATTTAAAGTGGCTCAATTGCACAGTGTCCTCATTTGGGCGGCAGGAAGAGTGGGAAGGAGTAAGAGGCCGTTCTCGAGTAAGAGCGGACTCAAATCTGTAAGACTGCAGCTGCTGATATGAATGACGGTTTCAACGGAACTCCCGAAGAAGGGGACCAGGAGTGACCTAAAATCTAGGTTTGAGCCGAAAGGCCTCCAAGTCCCACCTTGAGCCACGAGCTCGCACGCGGCTCCGACACATTCACAAACTCGCTGCCACTGGTCGCCACGAAGCGGTAGCCGTGCCTCTTGGCATACAGCCTGCGTCCCTGCCTCCAGGAAGAAGGTCAAGTCCCATCCTTCGAACAGATTACACTGACCTCACTTCTGCTCTCATCTTGGAGAGCCGCTATCTTCAACCGTGCGTAAAAAGAACAACACCGCTACATGGCTTACACTCTCGTTCGGCCCTTTAACTAGGGCCTACATTCTCTCCTGTCACACGCGGCTCCCAGTAATGATGCCATCGGTTTGAGGAAGCGCACCTGTTGATGAACCTTGAGGAGAGCCAATACGGCATGTTGGATCCGCGCTCCTCCATATAGTACCAGGGGTCTTCTTGCACCGTCTTGTACTCCATTTTTCGGTTATCCATGTAAAGGATACAGCCTTCTTTGGATCCCTGCATGCTCGACATGGGGACCCGCTCACTTAGTCCGACCTTTCCTTCATCCCTGCCGGAGTCCTCCCCCATTTTCATAACTGTTTCTTGACTGTGATAAAGTCTTCGTTGATGTTTGCCCTCTTCTTGAGCATCTTCCTGCACCGTGGAGGAGGGCACACAGACGAGTGACATGTCATGTACCATGCATTCAGGGTAATTGGCCCCGCGCAGAAATCCTGAACCTTGCAACGCCCGTCAATCTTCAAACGAGGTCATTTTCAAACCGAATGTGACTCCTGCAACGCGCCCCCGAATACGCACCTGCCCGTCCGCCACGTGCAGGATCTCGGGAAGGTTTGAGGTCCACCGGGATTTGCGGCGCTCCCTGCTCTCCACCAGCAGCCGCCGCCCTCCTTCCTCGCCGTCCCGCAGCCGCGAAGGCTCCGTCTCGAGAACGCGCTCGGCCTCCTCCAACTCCTCCGACAAACGCGCCGCCTTCAAGCCGCCGACCGCCCCGAGGCAGAGGGCCGCCGCAAGCAGCTGCAGCGCCCCCCGCGCCATTGGCACTGGATTCCGCGTACTCTCCCGCTCTGCCCTCCTCGCTCCTGTTCCGTCGCCTGGCCCTAACCCTAACCCTAATCCTCACCCTAATCCCAGCCCTCACCCTATCCCCACTGGCGGCTCCTCCCCATTGCTGCAGAATCGGCGTCCCCCCAGCGGAGGCGCACAGGCCCGGCACAGGCCGCACGCCGACGGCCATGTCCTGCCCACGTGGCAGCACCGCCATGGCGAGAAGCTCAGAGGAGCGCTGCGCGCGCCACGTGGCGGCCTCCACAGCGCAGCGCCACGCGGCGGGCCGCGGGCGCACGGGCGACGAGAAACCGTTGGGCGGCGCCGAGGGGCCGCAAGCAGCCAAAAAGCGCAATACAAGGGGCCGTACAAATTCGTACGAAGGAGACGTACAGTACAGGCGAGGGCGGGTCGGGTTGCCGCCCGCCGCGTGGGGGGGCGACGGCGGGCCAGTCAGGAGCCGCCGCCGCTGGGCGCGATCTCCTGGGAGGGCCCGCCCGGCTGGCGCTTGGCGGCCAGGGCGGGGCGGGGCGGGGCGGGGCGGGGCGGGGCTTTGTCGTTTGGAAAGAGGGCGGAAATATCGGCACTGGCCGGCGCACTGAAGTTGCCGGAGGGCGGCACTGCGCGGGCGGGTGGGCGGGCGGGCGCCAGGAATCGTCAAATACGGGACTTTTTCAAAACAGTCCCGTAAATACCGAAAATAAAACTCAAAAAGTCCCGAAAACAAAGCCGCCCTTCAATAGGGGGTGTCAGACTTAACAAAATCTTACGAAAAGCGTTACGAAAAAAAAGGTTACGAAAGTACTCCGCCGCAAGAGAATCGCGATTATACTGGAGTACTCGTTCTGATGTCAAACTTACGAACACGAGTACTGAAATTTTTTAAGTCTGACACCCCCTAATAGGGGGAGTCAGACCTTGACCATCGCTTACGAAATTCCCGAATTCCTTATACGAAAGGAGAATGATAGAGTTTCCCCCTTTATGGATATCCTCTCCCCTTTTCGGGAAATTTCGTAAGAGGTGCCCGCTCCTCGCCTCTTCTTATTGGCTTCGATACGATACGGTATTATATAATACGATACGATACGAAACGTACGGACAAACAGCAACTCTAACATAATACCGCCCGCCTATTGTTAACACGGACACCCTTATATTTTCGGAGAATTCTACTGCATCCCCCTATTTTGGCTTTAGTACCCCCCTTTTGAAAATTTTTCCTGCCCGTTTTGGTTATCCCCCCTATTTTGAATATTTTACGAGGGAATCTTTTTCCCGCCCCTTCCGTCCCCTCCCGTCCCCTCCCCTCCCCTGCCCTGTCCTCCCCGGCCCTCCCCTCCCGCCCCCCCCCCTCCCTTCCCCTCCCTTGCCCTGCCCTCCCTTGCCCTCCCCTCCTCTTCTTGCATCTCACGTAGATGAACTTTTGGCTGCCAAACCATTGCAGTTGCAAAACCCTCACCCGGTTATGAAGAAACTGTGAGAGGGGCAGAGGGATGAGAAGCAAATTCACCTTCCACCCTTTCTCCCTCTTCACTGTCCATGGAAACTTCCCTCCTGGTGCCCGCAGCACTCTCACTCATTTTTCACTCACGTGCATACACAACACACGAGAGGCGGAATAGAAAAACGTAGGAGAAAGCTCCCAGCCTAAAACTCCTTTATGATGACAAGCTTTCCAACTCAAGCCCCCATAAGCCTAGTCAAGCTTTCACCACATGATCACTTCACCTTCACGTGAGGCAGCTCTCCACACACGGAGACTCCTCACAAAGGTCCACCTCCTGTTGCCAAAGCCATGCCTTCAAACTGCCATAGCCTTGCAATGCATATCAAGAAGGTTTCTAACTTACACACCCACTCTCACTATATAGTATGGGGCTGTGACGTGACCATGTCACGTCACACGCGCCGGGACCATGCATGCAACAACCTTATTCAAACAACCTAAATAAACTACTTCGTGTCTTGCTATGCATAGTACACCCAGCCTGGCAACGTACCAACACCACCGCCCTAACCCAGATGGCCATGTACTCTACCGCCGAGCTGAACTTCCCGCCGTCACCCACAAGGACTATCTTCCGTACGCAAAGTAGGCTCCGCCGACTCCACCGACTTCGCCGCCTTTTGCCGCCGCATCAGTCCACGATTCCGTACGCCAGGACCGATTCCTCGGCGCGGTACCAAATGTCGGACTCCCGGCCGTACTGTCCGTACCGACCGTACGGTCCGTACGGTCCATACTATCCGTACGGTTGCGCGGTCGGTCTCGCCGCCGCGCGCACGCTGAAGTAAGTCCGTCCCCATACATGTCACACCTAGAAGCACACCCCTAGGAACTAAGCGCCAACACAAACATGCTAATCTGAACTAACTATGTACACTAACAGAAACGAGGTCGACCTGCTAGCGCGCGCAGTTTGGTAATCAACCGGGACAAGAGCCATTTCGAGTACGCTTAGGGGGGAAAATGTTCCAATTGCAAGCAACCAGGCCACAACTTAACATATTGCCTTAATTAAGGGGTTTACAAACCTAACCTGAAAACAAAGAGTAATAGTTGCCCGACATCGGTGACCTTTGCAGCTACGTTTAGGGTTGCGTTTTTGTGCTTAAGCTTAGTTTAGTTTAGTTTTTTGCGCCTAGTTTTTTTATTTTGTGCTTAGTTCATTTGCGACCAGTTTCCTGTGGTTCCCATGTTGACTTCGTCCATGTTCATTTGATGGCCTCGCCATCTTGAGATCAATGCAAATCCCCTTTTCTTTTGTAGCACAATGTTGGAAGTCAGTAGCTGAAAGGAGAAAACGGGGGGGTGGAATGTCCAAAAAAAGAGGATTGGAGGGCAAGGGAGGGAAAATATTATGGGGGTCCACTGTATCGGCATGGGGGACCGGCAGGGCTGTCCAATGGTAGACTGCCTCGTAGCAACCTCTGACCCAAAAGGGTCAGGTGAGGACAACGTTTCACAGTTCGGACCAGTGGATCGGCAACCATTGGACAACCATTGGATGGCAATGGTTGGACGTCTACTGGTTGGCAACCAGTCGAATGGTTGTTTCGGTCCGCAACCACTGGTTGGCAACCAGTCGAATGGTTGTTTCGATCCGGCGGCACTGGTTGGCAACCAGTCGAATGGTTGTTTCGATCTGGCGGCACTGGTTGGCAACCAGTCGAATGGTTGTTTCGATCTGGCGGCACTGGTTGGCAACCAGTCGAATGGTTATATCCATTAAATCAAATGGTTGGCAACCATTAAATCACTAGTTGTAGCGAACTGAACGCTACAGTTACCAAAATGCCGTCGGCGTTTCGGAGAAAACTATTACGGTTCGGCCGTACAGAATCTTCGTACAACCGTACGACTAGACTGTACGGATCCGTACGCATCTGTACGCATCAGGCTTGTTACACTAGTTGGCAACCCACCAAAAAACACATACGACCCATTTTTGCAAAAAGGCATAATTTCAGAAATTCAATGGTTGCCAACCATTGGATCACTGGTTCCGAACTAGTCGAATGGTTGTTTCAGTCCTGCGCCACTGGTTCCAAACCAGTCGAATGGTTGTTTCGATCCGGCGGCACTGGTTGGCAACCAGTCGAATGGTTGTTTCGATCAGGCGGCACTGGTTCCAAACCAGTCGAATGGTTGTTTCGGTCCGCAACCACTGGTTGCCAACCAGTCGACTGGTTTGTCTAATGGTCCGATCTGTGCAACGTTTCCGTAGGCTCGCCGCATCTCGCGGGCCGCGCCGCGATGCGCGGCGCCGTACGTCGGTGCACAGTCGGATCCTGCGCGCGAGGCGCGGGGTCCGATTGGCTACAAGATCTCTCCTCCCGAAAGATCCAAGGGGGGGGGCGTGATTAGCCAAAATGAAAGTACAGTTTCAGTTTTTTCCTGAAAGGGGGCGCGGATATCCAAAAAAGTGGGGCGCCTGTATCATTTCCACTCGAAACTGAACGAGTTTTGTACGGATTTTGACTCGGTCACCTAGATCCGTACGGACAAGTCGAGGGTGCCGCCGCGTGCCGTCCGCGAACTTACCTTCTGACCGTCATACCGGGACACGTGGGCGCGTGCCATTCGTTGGGACCGAGCCCTGCTGCAGATCGAACGGTTTCTGTGGTGCGGCCTTGGAGGCAATCGACGGATGAGATGCACCGCACGTGTGAAGGACGCGCGCACTCGCACTTGCGACTCGGACGGATCTTCCGCTCCGAGCAGATTCGGGCAGGCCCTAACGTATTTTTGTCGCTCGAAAAAAAGCGGGTAGGGAGGGGTTATTATTCTCCGAGGGACGGGGACTGGATAGCCAAAATGGAAGTGCAGAATTTCCCGAAAGGGGGGACGGGATATCTGAGGGGGGGGATAGAAGGGGGAAGGTTATCATTCTTCAAAATAGGGGGTGTCAGACTTAACGAAATCTTACGAACAAAAAAGTTCTGTAAGTACTCCGCCGCAC
Source organism: Zygnema circumcarinatum (assembly GCA_037447605.1). NCBI lineage: Eukaryota > Viridiplantae > Streptophyta > Zygnematophyceae > Zygnematales > Zygnemataceae > Zygnema > Zygnema circumcarinatum. The sequence goes on from CM074804.1 coordinate 6,066,284, forward strand.
CAGGATTGCTATGTCACCGAAGTACTCGTTCTGGTCTCAAACTTACGAACAATTTTTAAGTCTGACACCCCCTAATGAAACTCAAAATCTTCCGAAATGAGTAAAATACGGCATTTTCCGTAAGTCTTGTATTTGACGATGCATGGCGGGCGCCGGGCGGGCCTTCCGCACGCGGCACAGCCGTACAGCAGCAGCTCTCCTGCCGGCCGGCCGACGGCAGGCCGGCGACAGCGCCGTTACCGACGGCGGCGACTTCAGCCCGTGCCCGCCCACGCGCCTGCGAATGGCGGGCCGACACTTCCACCCCTCGTCGCAAACGGAATGACACAGTTCTTCTGGTTCCTCGTCCAGAGGATATCCCCATGGGGGCATCTCATCCCATTCCATCCCATCCCATCCCATCCCATCCCATCCCATCCCATCCCATCCCATCCCATCCCATCCCATCCCATCCCATCCCATCCCATCCCATCCCATCCCATCCCATCCCATCCCATCCCATCCCATCCCATCCCATCCCATCCCATCCATCCCATCCCATCCCATCCCATCCCATCCCATCCCATCCCATCCCATCCCATCCCATCATCCCATCCCATCCATCCCATCCCATCCCATCCCATCCATCCATCCCATCCCATCCCATCCCATCCCATCCCATCCCATCCCATCCCATCCCATCCCGCCAGCGTGTTCGAAGTCCGACCTCCGGTCGGGCGCAGTCCCGCCCGCCCGCCCGCCGCGGATCCGACCGCAGCGCGCCGTGTCGCCCGCGTCTGTCGCGTGGCGCGCGCACGGCGGCGGATCCCCGGACACGGCCGCCGGCCTGCGCCCGAGGCGGGCGGCCGGACGAGGCCGCCGGGCTGTACGGCTCCGGGGCCGTACGGCACCGCCCGACGCCCTGGCGGCGAAGCAGGGCCCCTCGTCGTTTCAGAGCAGACAGGAGTGAGGCCGCCCGGTCTCGCGTCGTCTTCCTCGTCAGTCTTCACTCGACAAGGCGGCGCCCGCCGTCTTGCGCGGCCGGGTCCGGCCCAGGCGGGCGGGCGGGCGGGCGGGCGGACAGGCGGGTCCGTCCAAGCGGGGGCGCTCTGGACCGGCCAATCGCTGCGGCCGCGCCGCGCACAAGCCGGGCCAACACAGCCAGTGCATAGGCGCCACGTGGCCGCGGACGGGCAGGCGGAGCGGGAGCGGCGCACGGAACTGACCGCGCTGACAACAACGGTAACCGATGCGTGACGTCATCAACTTCTGACGTCAGGGACTCGCCCGCCAGGACAGGGGTGGAGGGTGGCCGTATGGCTGCCGTACGTCCATACGGACGGCGTACGGCGCTGACACGCCGCGAGGCAGGAGCCGTCTCTTGTCGGGGCCCGCCCGCCCGCCCGGCCCGGCCCGCAGCCACGTGGCGGCCCGCAGCGCGCGGGGGCGAGGGGGGGCATGCGCACGCGCCACGCGGCGGCGCGAGAGAAGCGCGAGCGAGCGGGTGGGGGGGGGGGCGGCCATGGGCGCCTGCGCGTCCGCGCCGGAGGGTGAGGGGGAGGGGGAGGAGGAGGGGGGGGGGGAAGGGGGCGCGCGTCCGCGACCTCGCCCTCGACCCGGAGCCGCGCGCAGAGGGGGCCCTCCCCGGGGGGGGCCCGCAGCTGGCGAGCTCGCAGGGCCTCCTCCCGCTCGGAGGGGGCCGCGCGCTGCACAACTCGCTGGCGGACGAGGGCGAGGGCGAGGGCGAGGGCGAGGGCGAGCGCGGGGGCGGGCGCGGGTCCGCGGAGAGCGCGCAGAGCGACAGCGCGCTGGACCTCGACATCAGCGCGCACCTGCGCAGCTTCTCGCGCCGCCAGCTGGACGAGGCCACGGGCGGCTTCCGCAACTCCGCCATAGTCGGCCGCGGGGGCTTCGCTACCGTGTACCTCGGGGAGGTCCCGCGCGACCCCGCGCGTGGGCGGGCCGAGAAGATCGCTGTCGCCGTCAAGTGCATGGACTCCAAGAACGTGAACCAGTGGGAGGTGAGCCTCCGCGCCCTCCATCCTCCCGCTCAACCCTCCCTCAATGCGGCACTCTGAACCCTTCTGAAAGGCGCGGGGAACGCGACGGGTGGCGTGACAGACGGAGCTGAAGATTCTGGGGAAGCTGCGGCACGCGAACCTGGTGGAGCTGCTGGGCTACTGCTGCGAGGGCGGCAGCCTCATGCTGGTCTACTCCTTCGCGCGGCGCGGGTCGCTCGACCAGACGCTCTTCTCCGAGGAGGCCGCGCCCTCGCTCTCGTGGCCGCAGCGCGTGGCCGTGGCCGCCGGCGCCGCCGCGGGGCTCGCGTACCTGCACTCGCGCTGCGTCATCCACCGCGACCTCAAGCCCTCCAACGTGCTCCTGCGCGAGGTGCGGCACAGGGGGGGGAGGGAGGGAGGGAGGGAGGGAGGGAGGGAGGGCTGGGGGAGGGGGCGAGAGTGGAGGGTCGTCAGGGTTTGGAGACCTTAGGGTTTGGAAGAGCGGCGTGGTTTGGGCGGAGTCGCAGCACGGATAGGAAGTAAAACTCGGGTGGTGATGGATTTCGGGATTCGATGAAGTCCTCCATGCATCTAATGTTCAAGAATTGAACGTCTGCACCCTTGTACTGCACATAGTCTCACGTGGAACGTGCACGAATAATGCTAATACGACATCGTATAAGGCAAACCATGCTTGATTGAAGGGTTTTCTTACGGCGGAAAGGAGGTTGTGTGATGTGAGTTGACAATGCCATTAGTTTAAGCAAGCAATGAAAGCCAAAACCTTTTGATTATCATGATAGACAGAACATAAATTACCTTTAGTACCCATACCATGATGTATGTCATGGTCTACTTTGCGACCGCTTTTGAAGAACCGTCAAGTAAGGCCTTTCCTGACCGATGTCAAAACAGCATTGGTTTAGGCTGCATTACCTTTCATTCACTCGTCTCTTTCCGCGAGACGCGAAACCCTTCCCGACTTCTGATAGGGGAAACGGCACGTGTGCGAGAAGCACAATCTTCCCAGCCACATAGTTTGGCCTTCTTAAAAGTTTTTCTGTCCGTAGTCTAATTTATCGAATTCCCTTTCATCGAGAGAATCTTGAGAAGATATGTTGCGTTTTAGGTCTTAACAGGGTTGTAGAGTAGCTTCGGGTTTTTGGTGGTTTTCTAGTTTCAGGGTTTTTGAAAGGGTTGTTGCGAAGCATTTTTGTGGCTTCTTCCACAGCTCCACAACCATTGCAGGGCTTTCAAAAAATGTCAGCGCTCCGTATGGCTCTGCATAGGCTCCTTTTCCCTTAAGAATGCGTCTAGAAAAATTGGCTTCTGCATTCACATTACTATTTCGTTTTTTTTTTTTTTTCTCTTTCTGTGCTGGATCCTTTTCACATAGCAAAGGCCTTCCTTCCAGGCCGAGAACTGACTGACTGACTGACTGACTGCTGCATGCATGCTGGCAGGACATGGAGGCGATGCTGACCGACTTTGGGCTGGCGAAGAAGGGCCCAGTGGAAGCCATGACCCACGTGTCGACCAACATCAAGGGCACGTACCTCTATTTGGACCCCGACTATCTTAGCACAGGTAATGGAGCCCAGAGCTCTCATCTCTTACTTAACTTCACTTCACGAATTCCTCTCTTGCAAGTGATTTTGCAGCTAGTTGAATCTTGAATGTCTGACTTTTCGAGAGCCTTACTTCCAATAATTCGTTCCGAGACATTGTCCCCCGTGGCAGGCCATCTCACCTTCAAAAGCGATGTGTACGCTTTCGGAATTTTGCTTCTAGAACTGGTCACGGGGCAGCCAATTTCCCCCAACTTCGTGAAGTGGGCTTCAACGCACCTATCTGCCACCAAGGAGGAGATCTGCGCCCTAGTGGATCCCCGCCTCGGGGAGAGCTACACGGTGAGCTCCGCGGTGGGACTTATCCGCGTAGCGCAGACGTGCATATCCGACAGTTCCAGTACGCGGCCCACGAGCGAGGAGTTGGCAGGCAAGTTGAAGAAGATTCTGCAGAGTGAGAGTGAGGTGAGGTAGGGAGGGGCCCGCAGCAGCACCGGGGGACGATGGCTTCTGCGGGGCGGTCTCTTCTTCCTTTGTACAATTCTCTTCGTCCCTGGGACACCTTTGTTCTGCTCTCTGCTGGTGGGTTGGCGGCACCGGTCCACTTTCTGGAATCCGCACATGCGAAGGCGGAGCAAATGCAGAGGGCCGTGCGCCTCATCACACCGTTACTGTCAGGTTTTAGGGTTAGGATTGCTCTCTGCCTCGGCGGAACCCGCCAGGTCGCAGCGGAGCCATGTTAGTAGCGGCACTTTACGGCGTGTCTTGAAAGCCTCTTCAGTAGGATTTTTTAGCGATATAATGTTTCATATAGTTATGTCTGCAGGTTGAGGGCCCTTGCGAAGGAAGGTCAGGTCAATCCCATCCGCACCAAAGAATGTATGGCCCTCTTATTTAAATTCCTTTATCAGAGCTTTGCAGATTCATGGCTGCCTGTGTATTTCGGTTTGATGGTTATGAAGAAGGACGCTTCTCTTGTGCTTAGTTCCTCCTTTGCCTTCATTTCGCGCAATATCAAAACGTGCAGTCGTAATGAACCTCAGTACGAAGAATTGGAGGTCATTTTTGCATTTAAATTTGATTACTTCAAAGAGCAGAGAGGCACGTGTGTGTAAACATTCTAAAAGCCTAAAGAACCTATGGCATGCTGAAAATATGTTATATCCTATCTCGGCCTCCCTCAGCCTAGCCCTACGCCTGCTGCTTCCTGCCTTGAGGACGCATCCGGCTTGATGCGAGGCGGCCGGACAATGCGGTCGATGATGCCGTAGTCGAGGGCCTCTTGCGCACTGAACCGCCGTATGCGCGCCAAGTCAGAGGTTACCTGCATCATACAGCAATGGCGAGGTATTCAGGGTGTCGGCTTGCACAGTGCAGCTACGTGCAAGAGCTATTTCGCCACTGTCTGACTAGACGTGATTCACGCCAACACCAAAAGGCCTCAACTGCTGCTCGTTGTAACCTATTCATCATCGCTCTCAAGACGGAAACGGGTTGGCACAGATTTTTAAGATCATGTACCTCCGACCATTCCAAACTTCTAGTGTTCGTGCCCTGTCTCGAGCTTGAAAGGTGTTGAAAGTATGAACGGCAAACCAACACGATCTCCAATAATAAGCCATCCCAATGCCCCAAATGCGTAAGGGATAAACTTGAAAGAACTATCGCTTGACCTTCTTCCCATGTTGCAGTGCAGAAAGGATATTGCTCAAAAGGTGATGCAGCTGATCCATTCACATCCAGCACTCACAATGCATGACGCCTATCCACAAAAGGACAGCTCTTCGAGAGCTTCAAGTCTTACATACCTTCTCCAGCGGCTGCCCCGTCCTTTTAGACAACTCTGAGAAAAAGTACGAGCGCACTCGACTCAGCTCCCTCGCCTCATTCTGAATATCGTCAGCCTGAAACAAGAGCACAAGTCTTAAATCGCTCATCAGCACCATGCTGCAGCTAATTTTCAGCTCTGTAAATGCTAAAAGGGCCAACTGCGCGTTCGTCTGCTCACAGACCACATTGTCAGAGCGAGACATCTCACATCTGACACATGACTGTGAGAGAGAGGAAAGTATTCACCTGTCCTCGAGCCGCGCCTGCGGGTGACTGCAGTGCTACCCGTGTCATCGGCATTGCAAGTCGGAGACCCTGCAGTACACACCAAATCAGCATATGCAAAATCACGCACATCGATCTCCGACATGGCATTAAGGCAGCAGCAAATGGTAGTTACGTGTCTGCAAGAATGTACCTTCGTTCCTGCAGCCAGGATAAGGCCCGCACTATTGTATGCGTATCCAAGAGCAAGAGTACTGACAGGGCTCTGAATGCTTTGTAGAGTGTCATAAATTGCCAGAGTTGGTGTCATCTGAACCAGCCATGCAACACAGGTATTAAAACCTCAAATGTCCAGCGTCTGTTTACAAGCTCCTTTTGCCACTTCCGTGCTCAAGATGCCCCGCCTCACCTCCCCTCCTGGACTGTTGATATAAAGATTGAGTGGCTTGCTGGTGTCCACACTATCGAGGTACAGCAAGGTTGCAACAATCTGATTTCCAAATTCCTCGTCAATGACTTGGCCAAGAAAGATGATCCGCTCACGGTACTGCCAACCCAACCTCAGCCAAGAGTCATCTCGTCAACGCTAGTTGATTTAAACACCATCATCAAGATGCAGTATCACCTAATGCACTTTACCTAACCTTCTAGTCATTCTTTCACCGTCTTGTTCAATACATCACTTACAAGAACTAGATCTACAGGCCCACGCTTCACGCAAGAAACAATCATTTAATAATTGCTCCGATGCTGCATACTTCCTATTGAGCTGGTGCTGCGTTGTCTATTCACTCGTGTCGCATAAGAAATAAGGATATTCAGAGTCTTTCAGGCAGGAAAATTAGTTTCAGTTGAGATAGTTCGACAGTTCAGTACTAAAAAAAAGAAAGTCTTGTAACTGCGAAGCTATTGTATTATCAAGCTCAATCAAGATGGTTCTCTCCGAACCCATCTGCCACTATGTAATGGCTACCACCTACGACGAGCATAACGTTAAGAGGAGACACATACCAGCACATTCCAAATATCCACCCATTGCCAACCGCCTTCGCCAGGTGTCCTGTACGGCACTCGGGGAGTCCCAATGGGCATCATGGTGACTTGCGCTCTGGCGGACTTGCCATTACCCCTGCACCCTTATTGCCTAAAGTATGAGCTTGGGAGCAGATAAAAAAACAGGTAATGTGATGTTCATGATATGATGGAAAAGGATTAGAGCTTGAGAACGAGACCCTATACTCCAAGTCGTTACCAAAGAACGAGCATTGGGAAAGATGGTCCGCTTGCTCTCAGTAGTACCCCATTGGAAACAAGAAACTACACTTAACATTTGAAACTAACATAGGAATGACATATGAGGAAGAAAGTCTGGCAAAGACCTAATGGTCGTAAACTAGCCAAATTTGCTGCTGCCTTTCTGGTTCGCCCGATTGCACATCCTATACAGCAAACAGTCTCAAGACTGACCAGGGAGTAAACAATCTAAGGAGGTACGTGGCATTATAATTGCACAAAAGTAACACCTCACTTAGGGGTTTCCTTGCGGTCTATGATTGCACTGCTACTACCAATGAAGGCAAAGTACACAATCCAATCATGCACGGATACCAGGTAGCGCTCAATGAATATGTACAACTATGTGTGGTGCCAGTGGTGGATGTGCCTTGTCAGAGGGCAACAAAAAGTGAAGCTGCTGTAAACGCCCAACGATAATAAAGGCGATAGCTGACCAATGGCCAATGACCAGATGGTTTATTGGATGCTCCATTAAGGCACATGAAAGTACTTTATAAGAAGACCGACACAAGGAAGCAAAGGACGACTGGCAATAAAAGTAGACTACGGATTAAATTGTACCACCGGTATTACATGAGAAATACATAAGCTACAGAGATTGATCAATATATCCGTGCACAAGACTTTTCTGGTTCACGTGTCGGCTCCACATTGAACCCGGAACTTCACGTGAACTGAACTCTTACTCTTTTTAAGTCAAATGAATGTTACAAAAATCACTGATTTCAACATGGAAAGATGCTTTGCCATCTTTTCGGCTCCGGCCTCCCTAAATCCTTTCACATTGATTGAATTAGCAAATTATGTCCATGAACTACAACACGTTTGCCTTTCTTCATCTCAAAGCAAAGCTTATTGAAACGATTTCAGAAGAAGTGCCTCTTGAATTCCATCGATGCGAACGAACAAATGCAACCATGTGGCGGCCTCATCCCCTAAAAACCCTTGTGACAATAGCCACAAAGATATCAAACGGGATGAGATGCTTGAAAGCATAACCATAAGAACAGGCCAACATGAAATTCACTTCCGGCCTCTACGACGCTGTCAAATGACTGAAGCATGCCTAATATGCCTAGCATTCATCCAATACCGTAGTCATTATTTTTTCCAAACCTACATCCGCAACGGCTTGGCACCTTTAAGCTGCAAGACAACGCCTCAATTGGCATTTGATTCCTTTCTTTTCAACAGGAAAATCCGGCTTTCAACATGAAGCCCCCTCAGCCTTGGCAAGTCAGAATCATGAGGCCTGCCTGGAAAGCGACGCCTGCACAGTGCGGTGGAACAGCGAGCTAAGGTCCTGAGCGCCACCGCTCCGCGCCAAGCGTCCTGGCATCCCTCCAGACCCTAAAATTGTCAGTGCAACGCACAATAGGAACTCCATACTGAGCACGGAACAGCCGTACGGCCTGCCCACGCACCTGGAGACCCCGCCACCGCCATCCTGCATGGGCAGACGGCTCCGTCACGCGGCAGAGCGGTAGCTGAGCGCGGGGTCACGCCGGCCACAGCCATGGCTGCTGACGGAGCCGCCATGGCGGGCAGAGCTTTGGGAAAGTGAGTGCCTCCGGGTCCGCTTTCACGCGGGCAAACTGGAAAACTTTCTGACGTCACCCTGCGAGCGGCAGCAGCCCTCGCACGCGCGATCGAAGATCCGATTTTGTCCACGTGGCAGCCATCGGAGCGGGAGATCTGGCCGGGGCGAAAGTGGAGCCAACGGCGCCTTTGGCGAAGGTAAAGGAAAATTGTTAATTATTTTTGCTGCGGTCCCCTTCGCCGGTTTCAAACCGCGGCCGGGTCCGCCTCCGGTTTGCAAACCCGCGCCGCGCCGGTTCGCAACTTCGGAGTGCAGCCGGGCCCGGGCCCGGCCCGATCCCGGACGGTAATTAAAATTCGTAGGTACGGTAGAGTCAGTTTTTGGAGGAAAATGCTATACTGTAGTCTAATCACGTTATAGTGACTGTGTCGGTCCCCACATATTTGTGTCACTATATCGGTAATGACCCGTTTGTCATTTCACATTTATAGTAACAATGTTATTAGATATGTTTTTGCGGTATATCCGTACGCCTTTGATACCGTACATTGTACTTTTTGGGCAGTCGTCACGTGGGTAGGTGTGTACGAACCCTAGTGAGCATACGTACGGACAAGTTGATGTGTACGGTCAAGTCGATAGGAAAATTCTATTCTCACACCTTTTTTGTCTACACACAGACCTCTTTTCGCCGGGCAGATTTTAAAATAGACAAAAAAGGAACACACCTTTCACACCTTTTTTTCTCTCACCTTTTTTTTCACATCTTTTTGGAATCGATACACGCTACTACTGAGCGGCCGAGCGCCGTGAGCACCATTTCTGTCGGGCAGATTTTACTCCTTATCATTTATTTTCAGAGAGAAAAATATCTGCCTGCCCGAATCCGCGCGGAGGGAAAGATCCGTCCGCCACGAGATCGTTCGCGGATGGCCGTCATTTACACGTGCAATAATTTCCGCCGTCGATATTCACTCAGATCGCACCTTGGCAGATCACCGTTCGATCAGCAGCCAGGCTCTGTCCCACGTGTCCCACCCAAGCCGGCTCAAAGGACCGTACAAAAGGCGTACGTCCGCAGCTTCGAGGAAAGTCAAAAAACGTAATAAAAAGTTCAGTGCCTGTACCAATCACAGTTTGCCACGTCCAAAAATAACACGCGGCAGATGGTGATTGGTACAAGCTCTCAATGTAAGGAATTTAGACTTTCCTCGAAGCTGCGACCGTACGAATAGTGTACGGACCTCAAGCCGGCTTGGGTGGGACACGTGGGCGTGTGCCATTCGCTGGGACCGAGCCCGGCTGCCGATCGAACGGCGATCTGCCGTGGTGTGATCTGCGCTAGAATCGACGGTGTATGGTTTCTGCACGTGTGAAGGACGGCCACCCGCGAACGATCTCGTGGCGGACGGAACTTCTGCTCCGAGAGGATTCGGGCAGGCCGATATTTTTTTCTCTGAAAAAAACAAGAAGGGGTAAAATCTGCCCGATGGAGAAAGGTGTGTCGATTTCAAAAAGGTGTGAAAAAAAAGGTGAAAAAAAAAAGGTGAAAAAAAAAAAGGTGAGAAGGTGTGAAAGGTGTGTTCTTTTTTTGCGCTATTCTAAAATCTGCCCGGCGAAAAGAGGCCTGTGTGTAGACAAAAAAGGTGTGAGAATAGAATTTTCCAGTCGATATCTGACGGTATTAGTCGATAATGTGTACGGTCGTAATATATTTGTAGGAAAATTCTATGGAAAATTCTATTCTCACACCTTTTTTGTCTACACACAGACCTCTTTTCGCTGGGCAGATTTTAAAATAGACAAAAAAGGAAAACACCTTTCACACCTTTTTTTTTTTCACCTTTTTTTTCACATGTTTTTGGAATCGACACACGCTACTAGTCCTGAGCGGCCGAGCGCCGTGAGACCTTTTTCTGTCGGGCAGATTTTACTCCTTATCATTTATTTTCAGAGAAAAAAATATCTGCCTGCCCGAATCCGCTCGGAGCGGAAGATCCGTCCGCCACGAGATCGTTCGCGGGTGGCCGTCCTTCACACGTGCAATAATTTTCCGCCGTCGATATTCACGCAGATCGCACCATGGCAGATCACCGTTCGATCAGCAGCCGAGCTCTGTCCCACGTGTCCCACCCAATCCGGCTCCAAGGACCGTACAAAAGGCGTACGCCCGCAGCTTCGAGGAAAGTCAAAAAACGTAATAATTAAAGTTGAGTGCCTGTACCAATCACAGTTTGCCACGTTTAAAAAGAGCACGCGGCAGATGATGATTGGTTCAAGCTCGCAATGTAAGGAATTTAGACTTTCCTCGAAGCTGCGACCGTACGAGCTGTGTACGGACCTCGAGCCTGCTCGGGTGGGACACGTGGGCGTGTGCCATTCGCTGGAACCGAGCCCATCGAAAGGTGATCTGCCGTGGTGTGATCTGCTCTAGAATCGACGGTGTATAGTTTCTGCACGTGTGAAGGACGGCCACCCGCGAACGATCTCGTGGCGGACGGATCTTCTGCTCCGAGTGGATTCGGGCAGGCCGATATTTTTTTCTTTGAAAAAAACAAGAAGGGGTAAAATCTGCCCGATGGAGAAAGGTGTGTATCGATTTCAAAAAGGTGGGAAAAAAATGGTGAAAAAAAAAAAGGTGAGAAGGTGTGAAAGGTGTGTTCTTTTTTTGTGCTATTTTAAAATCTGCCCGTCGAAAAGAGGCCTGTGTGTAGACAAAAAAGGTGTGAGAATAGAATTTGGAAAATTCTTTTCTCACACCTTTTTTGTCTACACACAGGCCTCTTTTCGACGGGCAGATTTTAAAATAGCACAAAAAAAGAACACACCTTTCACACCTTCTCACCTTTTTTTTTTCACCCTTTTTTTCACACCTTTTTGAAATCGATACACACCTTTCTCCATCGGGCAGATTTTATCCCTTCTTGTTTTTTTCAAAGAAAAAAATATCGGCCTGCCCGAATCCACTCGGAGCAGAAGATCCGTCCGCCACGAGATCGTTCGCGGGTGGCCGTCCTTCACACGTGCAGAAACTATACACCGTCGATTCTAGAGCAGATCACACCACGGCCGATCACCGTTCGATCGGCAGCCGGGCTCGATTCCAGCGAATGGCACACGCCCACGTGTCCCACCCGAGCAGCTCCTGGTCCGTACACAACTCGTACGGTCGCAGCTTCGAGGAAAGTCTGAATTCCTTATATTGCGAGCTTGAACCAATCACCACCTGCCGCGTGCTCTTTTCAGACGTGGCAAACTGTGATTGGTATAGGCACTCAACTTTAATTATTACGTTTTTTGACTTTCCTCGAAGCTGCGGGCGTACGCCTTTTGTACGGTCCTTGGAGCCGGCTTGGATGGGACACGTGGGACAGAGCCCGGCTGCTGATCGAACGGTGATCTGCCATGGTGCGATCTGCGTGAATATCGACGGCGGAAAATTATTGCACGTGTGAAGGACGGCCACCCGCGAACGATCTCGTGGCGGACGGATCTTCCGCTCCGAGCGGATTCGGGCAGGCAGATATTTTTTTCTCTGAAGATAAATGATAAGGAGTAAAATCTGCCCGACAGAAAAAGGTCTCACGGCGCTCGGCCGCTCAGGACTAGTAGCGTGTATCGATTTCAAAAAGGTGTGAAAAAAAGGGTGAAAAAAAAAAGGTGAGAAGGTGTGAAAGGTGTGTTCTTTTTCTGTGCTATTTTAAAATCTGCCCGGCGAAAGGAGGCCTGTGTGTAGACAAAAAAGGTGTGAGAATAGAATTTTCCTATTTGTAACGCATATTCCAATACGTGGGTGGATAATATCGACATTTTGAACATATAGTAACAATTAGGGCTTTTCAGCGTCGTTATATCCGTAATGGCGTCACTACTGGCGCAGGATCTGCAGTGGTGCAATTCCGTTCCCGGAAAAAAAGTCAGTATATCCATGCTGTTCTTATAAACAGTGTCACTATAACGTGATTAGACTGTATTCACACCCTTTTTGCCTACACACAGACCTTTTTTCGCCGGGCAGATTTTAAAATAGACAAAAAAGGATTAAAAACGGAAAATGTTTTTTTCACACCTCTTTGGAATCGGTACACACCTTGTTCCGGCGGGCAGATTTTATCTCACAATCCGCTCGGAGCGGAAGATCCGTCCTCCACGAGATCGTTCGCGGGTGTCCGTCCTTTTCACGTGCGTTCAATCTTCGCCGTCGATTCCTTCGCAGATCGCACCATGGCAGATCACCGTTCGATCTGCAGACGGGCTCGGTCCCAGCGAATGGCACGCGCCCACGTGTCCAACCCAAGTCGGCTAAAAGGTTCGTACAGAAGTCGTACGGTCCCAGCTTCGAGGAAAGGCGAAATACCGTACATTAAGTGCCTGGCCAATCACAGTTCGCCATGTCATAAAAAAGGACACGTGACACATGATTTTTTTTTTTTTTTTTTCCTTTTTAGATTGATATTTAATTCTGTGCCGTACCGCGTATCTGCTTGGGACGAGTATCAAACAAGCGTCGACGCCGCCCGCCACGTGGCGTCACGAGAGGGCTGTTACGCCCTTTGGGAACTGCAATTGCGAACCGCCACGTGTCCTGGTGCATACATGGCCCGCCGTCATTGGAAGGGGGTCGAAGAGTGGCGAGTCTCGAAGTCGTTGTCCGCGGGAGGGAGAGCGCGGGCGAGAGCGACCGCCCTCACCGAGTTCTCCCCGTTCACTCCTCGTGTGAGGAGGGAGGGAAGGAGGTAGGGGAGGGAGGGAGGCAGGCCAGGCAGGGCTGCAGATTTCTGCACCGAGGGAGTGGGAGCGGCTGTCATGGATGCCGGCGCCTGTTGCCTGTTAGGGCCCTCCTGCTCCTTGAGAGGGCTCGGCAGGCCAGGCTTACAGGCGGGACGGTCAGCTAGTTCTGGAGCTGCTTGCAGAGCAGAAGCGCAAGCAGCGTGTACAGGATTTGATACACGTATGAGATTAGCGTGTGGAGATAATGCAATTTTGGCACTAGATGATTCAAGGAGAGCGTACAGGCGGTTGAGGGGAAAGGCAGCAGGGTGGAAGAAACAAAGGAGAATTCTTGCTAGGGTTAGCCTGCCAGGCTGCGTCGCCTCACTTTCTGTTGCAGGTGTGGAGAATGGGAGCATTGTGGACGGTTCAGATGAGGATGTTCCGATGGGTATGGGACCTTTCAAGCAGCTGGAGAGTACGCCCATGGTGGAAGAAGCCTGGAAACTTCTTCGAGCTGCCGTAGTAACCTACTGTGGTCAACCGGTTCGTTTCATTCGCTACTTCATCCCGTTCATGGCATCCTGAACTGTGCGGCAATAGGCTGGACGATGTGTGTGAGAAGCAGAGAATGGCGAAGACTTCTTCCGGTTCATCTCTTTTCTATAGACCAAAAGATTTGATTGGTCTGCATGAATTGATGAGGCAGGGATGTGTGTTTTGACTTTGTTGATGTCTCGGCGGCATGCAGGTGGGCACACTAGCGGCCTGTGATCCCACTGACCTCACGCCCCTAAATTACGACCAAGTTTTTATTCGGGATTTCATCCCATCTGCGCTAACGTTCATGTTGTCAGGGGAGCACGAGATTGTTCGCAACTTTCTTGTGCACACACTACAGCTGCAGGTGAACTTGCTACCTTGTAGTGGACGTCGCGTGCTCTCCTTTAAAGGCGAGGTCTTGCCAGTTGCAAGTAGGCATTTACATGAAAAAGGCAGAGGAATAGAGCTCCGTATTGAAGAGATGATGCAATCTGAAGAAATTCAGAATATGCTTTCCACTCCTTTTATGGTAATCTGCTGCCTGATGATGGAATTAGGTGAACATGGAGTGGCCAATTGGCGGTTCCACTATTCTATTGCTGACATAAATTGGTGGCGTGTTGCACTGGAGTTGGTTTCGTTCGACTGAGCAGAGCTGGGAGAAATCAGGTGCCCATGCTGTCCCATTGATAACTGTCTTTTTTGTTCAGCACCTTGAACACCGAGTAAGGACTTGCAGTGTATGCTTTAAGTATGGTCAGTGTAGATCACGTGTTATCTCTTTGCGTAAAGAAGACCCATTGGAAACAACTCAATGGGATGTTTATGTTACATTGATGTGGTTTTAAACTCATTTTTCAGTGGTTTTTTAAAGACTCATCACGCCAATTTCTTCCAGTCAAATTGTGGTGTTATTAGAGCCCCGTTGACTTTCACTAAAGCTCGCGTTACGGGTGCAGTGGATTGTTTCACTCCGGGAGAGGGTCTCATGCCAGCGAGCTTCAAAGTGCGGCAAACGGCTGTGGAGGGTCATGAGGGCCTATGGGAGGAGCACCTTGACCCGGACTTTGGCGAGTCAGCGATTGGGAGAGTCGCTCCTGTAGATTCAGGTGTTGTGCATTTAACCTTTGGGCCCTGCTGCTGTAATGAACAGGACATTCGCCCCAGGACCTGTACATGTGATCATGTGCTGCCACAAAAAGAGCGCGGAAAGAGGTGGGACGTTTCGGGATGTAAATACAAACGGAATAAATTCTGACATTACATGCCGTCATGTGTTCATCTTGTTGGACGGATGAGGGTTAAAGTTCGAAGTATGTATATTATCCAAAACTAACGATCAGCCATTAACGATCAGCTGCTCTCTAAAGAAGATGGTGGGAGCAGATGCTGGAAGTCGGAGACAATTGGATTGCAAGACAGGGTAGGGACGTCGTGCTGAGATGCTATGGGCCGGCCATGCAGGGCTGTGGTGGATCATGTTGCTGCGTGCGTACGGCAAATGCACAGGGGACCTTTCGCTTCAGCAGCGTGTTGATTTTCAAACAGGCATCAAGCTGATCCTGAAGGTCTGCCTAGCCGACCATTTTGACATGTTTCCAACCCTCATTACCACTGATGGGCCATGCATGATTGATCGTCGTCTCGGCATCCACGGTCATCCTCTTGAGATTCAGGTGAGATTTCTTAGTTGTGATCCATATATAATTAGAAAAGGCATCCCTTTTGCCGCCCTGCTTTGCCAGCTCATCCCTGAGGGGCCCTAACTGAGGTTTGGAAGCTTTCTGCAGTCTCTATTCTACGGTGCTCTGAGGGCAGCGCGTGAAATGATTACACCTGAAAATGGAGGGGTGGAGTTAATCCGGGCAGTCAATGCGCGGCTGACAGCCCTGTGCTTTCACATCCGCGAGTACTACTGGGCGGACCTGAGAAAGATCAACGCTATCTACCGCTATAAGACAGAGGAATACTCTCATGAAGCTGTGAACAAGTTTAATATTTATCCCGAGCAGATAAGCCCTTGGCTGTTGCTTTGGATCCCAGACAAGGGTGGCTACTTTGTAGGCAATGTGCAGCCTGCCCATATGGACTTCCGTTTTTTCATGCTTGGGAACCTTTGGGCGATTGTCAGCTCTTTGGCCTCAGCAGAGCAAAGC
The DNA here is from genome assembly GCA_037447605.1 of Zygnema circumcarinatum. Taxonomy (NCBI): domain Eukaryota; kingdom Viridiplantae; phylum Streptophyta; class Zygnematophyceae; order Zygnematales; family Zygnemataceae; genus Zygnema; species Zygnema circumcarinatum. The sequence continues at coordinate 6,082,131 of CM074804.1, forward strand.
GAAGCAATTTTAGACCTTATTGAGGCCAAATGGGAGGATTTGATTGGACACATGCCTATGAAGATTTGCTTCCCTGCTCTGGAGGGCGAGGAATGGCGCATTATTACTGGAGCTGATCCAAAGAACACGTGCGTGCTTGTGATTCAATGGCGGGTTGGGGTTTCCAGTTGAACTTTGTTGGATTTCTACCCATACTCTGCTGAAGTTTTGATGTTGAATCTTGGTGTTGCGTACTTATTGAGTCTGAATCTGCTGTCACAACATGGGTGAGAGGTGCAGGCCCTGGTCGTACCATAATGGCGGGTCATGGCCAGTGTTGCTTTGGCAGGTACTCCCTTTCGGTCACATGGACTCTCGCCTGCTTTTCCTAGAAAACAACAAAGCGGCAGGAAAATGTGCCGGCCGTTTTTGGAATGCTAACATACATGTGAAACTTTCAGCTTCTCATTCCCTTTGGTGTGCAGTGTGGAACTGACTATGCTTTTCAATGACTGCTCTGTGACTCGAGGCAGCTGATCGTGGCATTCCTTGTTAAATGTTGCAGTTTACATTAGCCTGTATCAAAATGGGCCGCCCAGAGGTGGCGCAAAGAGCTGTGGAAGTCGCTGAGAGACGATTGTGCACTGACCGTTGGGCCGAGTATTATGACACAAGGTGGGCCCTCGGCCTGGGCCTGCCTGCATTAACACGGCGGCCTCTAAATGCATGACCTTGTACCTGTGGTTTCTTGCTCAGCGGGCTGACACTCTGCATTTAACTTAGCAAGATGTGGAGTTTGCCTCACTCATCAAGTAAAGAGTCTTATTGATGAATTGTAGAAGGTCATTTGATTGCTCTTCGCTTTGTGGGAGGGAGGGCAGGAGTGGGCGTTTCATTGGCAAGCAGGCGCGCCTGCATCAGACGTGGTCCATCGCCGGCTACCTTGCTGCCAAGCAGCTGCTTGCAAACCCGCAGGCGGCGGCCCTTCTGATCGCGGAGGAGGACTGGGAGATCGTGGAGGCGACCTCCTGTCTGCTCGCGGCCAATCCGCGGCGCAAGCGCGGCCGCCCGCCCACTCCCCCATCTGCTCCCTATTAGTCGCCCTCAGGCTCACATGTTCCACAATTTTTCATACGGTATTGTAGCAGGGTGTTTCCTTGGATGGCATTATAGCCCCAGCTCGGTGTCACGGCTGCGAAAATGCCCACATGGGCGTGTATACGTCAGCCGCGTATTTGGGCATTCATGACAAGGGTATCGTTACTATAAACGAGATGGTTCCTTGAAGAATAATTTTGCATTCAAAGCAATGCCAACGATGTTTTAAGCTTCGGTTGGTTGTCCGAAGGGGGTTGTTCGAGTTCCTTCCCAGTGTAGAGTCTTGTGCGCATTCAATTGTTATTGTTTTATCTGTAACGCATAGCAGGACGAAGGAGGTATTCGTCTTGCATAGTTAGTGCGTCATGGAACGTCGATTGCAATAAAGTGAGAGGATGTCAGCTGTACTTTAAGATTCAAACTTCCAAGATTGTATCATCATTCAAGAGCACGGTTCAATTGAAGTCAGGCTGCTTGTGATTGGCTTAAAACGGCTTATGGCCAGAGCGTCCCCTTGCATGTGCCATGCGGCATCTCCTATTACAGTGGTGAAGTCCACTTACCCTTCCTTAGTCAGTGGATGCCAATAGAGGTAGAGGGAGAGTGCAGATTCATCGGAGGGTGTAGAGATTAGCATCCTTTGAGGATTGGACACGCAATTAAGGAAGTGTCAAGCAGGGTTTGTAGAACTCTGTTAGAGGAAAGGGAACATCTAGTTCGTTGGCACGTTGGAGTAGCATGTGAGAAAAGACAAGAACCCAAAGTTTGTGTACAAGAGGAGAGTGGCAAAACGATGCAATCTGCGTCGGCCTTGGAGGACCACCTTGTACAGGGTAGGCTGATTAGCTTAGAGGGGGTAGAAGGGTGTTCCAAAATTGGACTTGGCGGATGGTGCAGAAGGAGAGCTTGTCCATGGGGACAAGTTGACTCATGTAGTGAGGTCCCAGGATCGTGCAGCAAAGGTAATCGGCGGAGAAGGCACTTCATGTTGGAAGCCCACAACAATGGCGTGAGGATCCTGCGGTACATCAGGAGCCATTGGTTGGTCATGTACGTGATGGTTGGTGGGAGACCGTGCCAAGAGGTCGAAATCCCTTGTTTGATGATTGATGGCTGGGCATGCGTCATCTGCATGCGTGTCCGGGAAAGGGGAGAAGGATCCCGCGAGGTTGCGCAAAGGTTGCCTCAGGAGGCTCGCCCCTGCGGCCGTCCCAAATCGCAAGTCCCAAGTTCCCGACCGCATTTGCAGAGGCTTTCTGTTCGATCGACTGTCATAATCAGAGTCGTAAAGTAGTAACCACCTCCAATTCATTCTGGCATTGACTAATCCCTGGCTAAACCTAGTCACCGCCAGTCAGCCACCTCCTGCATGTCCGCCTCCGAGGGGTCCAATTCGTACCGTCCGTACCTCGAAGGTACAGTACAGTCAACAGTCCTCATATTTTCGCCATGGTTTTGGCAAATATGAGGCGAAAATATTGATTTTTGCAAATAGAAGGTTCGTGTTACCAATAGACGGGCGGTATTGTTAGAGTTCATGTTGGACCGTACGTATCGTACCGCGCCATATCGTACCGTATCGTACCGTTATGTTAAGTATCGTATCGTATCGTGTCGTATCGGAGCCAAGGAGGAGGAAAGACGAGCGAGCTCCACTTACGGCGGCACGTGCGGAAAGATTCGGTGAGTTTTGCTGAAGCCCGTAACGGCTAGTACAGCAAGTACGGCAAGTACGGCTAGTACGGTTTTTAGGGTTTCTAGGGTTTTAGGGTTTTAGGGGTACGAATAGTACGGGTAGTAGGGCCAACACAGAGTTACCGTACAAAAAGGTGGTTTCGGCAAAATCGGGGCGAATTTCTTGGGGACGCACTGTACAGGGTGGAAAATATGAGGACTGCTGACTGTACCACTAGGGACTTACAGTACATTTGTCTGTACAAAGGGGAGTCAGACCTTGACCATCGCCAAATCAATTTCGTAAGCCTGTCGGGCGAATTAAGCATTGGCTAGGTACGCATTTCGGTATGGCTGGGGTCGGCGGAGCCGCGGATCCCGATCCGGAATTCGTACACGAAAGTAGCGACTTTTAGTATAAGAAATTCGGGAATTTCGTAAGCGATGGTCAAGGTCTGACTCCCCCTATAACCGACTTTTAGAGTTTTAGATTTCAGAATTAGAACGTTCTAATAACTAAGAGTTTCAGGGTTTAAAACACTTTTAGAACTTGCCATACGACCTTTAAAATTGAACATCCGCTAGCTTGAATGGCACATTTCATCCGTACGAACATACAGCCGTACGCTTGTTCGGCCCTAAAAGTTGTTTTATAAAACGGCCTTACTTTTAGGGTAGTGATATTTCCACCCCTTTTTTGGATCCAAACACCCCTGCCCGGCCGGGCAGACATAAAAAAGGACAAATAACGGAAAGTGGCGTTTTCACACCTTTTTAGAATCGATACAACACCTTTTTCCGTCGGGCAAATTTTATTTTTCAAAAAAAAGGTCGAAACCCTAAAGAGTGCGTCCGCCCTGCCACAAGATGTACTTGCATTTCGGTACATTCCTGTACGGTATTATACGGCATCCTATTAGTTCCGTTGAGTTAAAGCTCGGTCCGAACCTCTACTCGCCAGTAAATCCAGGAACGTAAGATCCAACTGAGACACGGCACGTGCACAAATTTGTACACGTGGCAGATAACCATTGGCTATAGATCAAGGCCCGACGCTACGTGTGCAGCCGATTAACGGCCGTTTTATGGTCCTATGTTCTAGTAACTGCCCCACGGAACAAGACCAAAAACTGACTAAGATCAGTCCAAGGTTGCGAAACTGGCTATGTTCTATGGAAATTTTCAGTCAGGCCGACATTATGGACTTATGGATGGGGTCCAGCCATGGGCATGGCTTCATATTGAGCATGGCCATCGCCAGAGCAAGCCATAGGTTGTAAGCCCTATAGGTTGTAAGGCTTAACATACATCCTCAAGAACATAACGCTTACATTTACAACAACAAACTACTGCCCATTGTTTGGTGAATCGACTTCTTGAACACAAATTATGTTCAATAGGGTTCCTGCCGCTCAGCAAGAGGCAGGCTGTTCCTCAAAAGATAGAATTGGTTCTACACAGTCTGAAGCTTTGCTCCTATTCCAAAAACACTTGTCAACTGGCAGCCCACTGAGGTGTGTAAAATGAGCCAAAAGATTAAGCAAGACATTACTACAATCTACAACAAACTCTTTTGTTCCTCGATTTTGTTCTCTCTAGTGATAGCTCTCTCGCTTCTAGACAGATGTTTTATTGAAGCTCTATCGCCAGATGCCTTGTTTTCATGACAACCCTTACCCCCACCTGCAGCCCTCCCAAACCACCATTATTTGGCTGTTATAAAAACAACTGCATAAGGGACCACAAAGAACTCATTGCAAAGGACTTAAGGACAAAAAAAAAAGTGAAGGGTAGAAACGTACCCTAGGCTCAACCACCCTGCCCCCTCTGAAAGCAGCTGGGAAGGTCCTTCATCGATGGTGATCACTTTTTGCGAACAAGTTCTTGAGTTATGCCCTGCTTGACTGCAAACCCTACACTTAGGTCCTTCTACATATTCAAAGTGAGGTCCTTCATCGATGGTGATCACTTTTTGCGAACAAGTTCTTGAGTTATGCCCTGCTTGACTGCAAACCCTACACTTAGGTCCTTCTACATATTCAAAGTGAGATTTATCTCTGATGATGCTCGTCTTCTTCTTAGAACCTACTGGTCTACCACGTTTCTTAACTACAACTAAAGGCTCGTGAATTTCAACTTTTGGCGTATCCAGGACTTCACTAAGGCGAGCCATCAAGCTGCCTGCACGAGGATTCCCAACACTGAGTACTTCCTGTAAAGTACCTGTCATCTTCTCCATAAATGGTTCATATGGTAGCGCAACTACATTGACACTTGGAAAAGCCAAAGGATTCTTGATCAATAGCCACTGCTCATGAATGTCTTGTAAATAGATTGGAGTTTTGGTTTCTAAACAGCCCCGAATATAATGATGACAGGGTAGCCCCCATGACTTTGTGAACTGCATACTGCATATCTGCTCTTCATATCCCCCATTTTCAGCAAGTTTTATCTGTTCCAACAGTTTGTCCATAGCAAATTCAGAAACCTTGAAGATCAAATCCTTGAAACAATGATGGTTGAAACGATGTGCCAATCGCTGTTTCTGCTTCTCGATAGCAGCATTGAGTTCTACTTGTTGATTAGCCAACATAAGCCCCAATCGCTTTGTTGCCAGAAATAAGTGCAATGTTCCCACACCGAGATATGACTTGATCTTATGATGGTTTCCCTCTACTCGAGATGTGCTAGCGTTACCGAAGTGGGGAAACTCATCTACAAAGCATGCTACAAATCTCTCCTTGTGTGGCATCCATGTCTTATTAACGTAATGCCAAGCATGTAGCGAACTGAACGCTACAGACACCATGATGCCCTGCGCGTCATGGAGACCGTTACTATCATGCCGTCGGCATTCTGGAGTTAATTGTGCGGTTCGGCCGTACAAGGCCTCCGTACAACCGTACGGCTCGGGCGTACGGACCCGTATGCATCTGTACGAACAGTACGGATGGTACGGACTGTCGGCGACTTTTCGGCGCGACGTGTCGCGTTCGTCAAGGGCGCGAGATCCAATCTCGTGCGGCGTGGTTCGTCGTGTACGTACATTGGAATTGGCTAGCGGCAATGAAAGGTCGTTGACTTTTTCCAATGTTGGCCACATGGCATTTCGCTATTGGCTAGCCCTGCTCCCGGCCCCTCACGCTGGTAGAGGGTTCGACGGGGGGAGCGTATAAGGGGCGTGGAGCGTATGCAAGAGTATCAGAGATGCGGCACTTGCATACACTCTGGAAACCAGCATTACTCATTCATGTGACTTAGTCTCCAGCAGGTTTTGGGCTTTGTGCTCAAGGCTTGTTACAAAGCAGCTGGGTGGCTTTTTAAGTAAGTCTCTTTAAACGCACCTAAAGCCGCCTCAAAGAGTTCAACTGATTTACTGGAGATAACCAGATTCCATCGCTTCATAAATTCCTCCCATTCGACATCAAGAAGCTTATCTTGCAATTAGCAAGCACGTTTTTATTAGTGTGCCAACAACAAAGGATATTGTGGCAGCCTGGAAAGACTTGTGCAATCCCGTTCATTAAAGCTAACTCTCGGTCAGTGCATAGAACCTTAGGAGTCACAACCTTAGAAAATTGTTGTAAAACCCAGGTGTATGCCTCCTCGTTTTCCTCGTGCATGAACGCAAAGCCAGCATTAAATGTTGCATACGTGGATGTGATGCCAACCATATTCAGTAGAGGCATGCCAAACTTGTTAGTCTTGTAGGTGCAGTCAAGAAGGAAGACTGTGTTGAATGTCTGGCACATATTGACTGATGATTGGTGCATAAAGAACACACAATCAACCACGCCTCCCACCAGCCGTACCTTACTGAAATAGTTCGTGCAGGAGATTAGCTCCACTAATGCTTCAATGGGTCTGCGGTCTCTTAACTCCTCTGCTCGAGCAACCTTAAGCTCGTTGTAGATGTCCCTGGCTGTTGAGCGGCTATTTCCAAACTCTTCTCGAAGAACGCTGATAACATTCTTTGGTGCCAAGCCTTGGCCACTAAGTGCTCGCACTCTAGCCTTCTCTGGACTGCTTAAGCGTCGTGTCACTGCATGGCCTGCCAAGTTGACATCTAGCTCATGGTTGTGACTGCCACAAATTTTGCGAACTGCCCAAACACCCTTTAGTGATGAGCATATGATTTCAAACTCACAGTTAGTGAGTCTTGTATGCGTTTTCCTTTGACGAGTTCCATCTGTCAAGTTTAAACGGTTTTCATACAACCCACCTCGGTCACACTTTAGAACCACCCGTTTCTCCTTGCTCCTCTTGACAGTGAGGACCACTCCTTCCTGTTTATGGCTGTTCCTGAGATCTTCAATCAACTCCTCCCGCGTAGCGAACTCCATCATCTGGTGCGTCGCGCGAACTTCTTGAAGGGGGGGTAGAGGGGGCAGGGCGGACGCACTCTTTAGGGTTTCGACTTTTTTTTGAAAAATAAAATTTGCCCGACGGAAAAAGGCGTTGTATCGATTCTAAAAAGGTGTGAAAACGCCATTTTCCGTTATTTGTCCTTTTTTATGTCTGCCCGGCCGGGCAGGGGTGTTTGGATCCAAAAAAGGGGTGGAAATATCACTACCCTACTTTTAATCCAGTCCCTCGTGGTTCCACATTTTGCTTCTGTCCATGTACATTTGATGGCCTCGCCATCGCGAGTTCAATGAAAGTTCCCCTTTCTCTCCTTACTTTTAGAAATAACACACGCCAACTGCGTTCTCATGTAGTTCCTCGTGGTTCCCCACGCTGAAATGGCCATGCACATTTTCGCGCGATCAGCGGCGCATCCTCCCGCTAATGATCCTGCGAACGTTCCGACCGTACGGCTCCGGGAGGCCGTACGGACGGGCGGCGCGGGCGGAGGGCGCGGGCGCCCTCGAAGGAAGATCCGCCGCCGACCGGGCCTTGACTTAATCCTGACCGAGCCCTAACCCTAATTCCAACCCTAATTCCAACCCTAACCCTAACCCTAATCCTAACCCTAACCCTAACCCTAACCCTACCGTGGCTCTCTCTGCTCGGCATGCGTCCTCGAGAGTACGCGCCGAGAGCTCCCCGCAGCCCCTGTAGAGGAAGATCTTGGCAGGCCCTCTCTCTTGTAGAGATATCTGCATCTGCCGCTGTGCTGCACTGTGTCTGTGTGGGAAGCAGGCAGAGCGATCTTTACAACTTTCAAAGTGGCGCCGTTAAGTGATAAGCTGGGGGGAGCTCGCAGAATGGGAGCTCCCAAGCAGAAATGGACGATGGAAGAAGAGATGGCCTTAAAGGCGGGAGTGGATAAATATGGGCCCGGGAAGTGGCGGGCGATTCAGAAAGATCCCAAATTCGGGCCCTGCCTAACCCTAAGGTCCAATGTTGACCTCAAGGTGACTTGCATGCCACTGTCCCGAGATGTCGCACTTCTCAGTTGATCGGATTATGCGCGACTTTGCTAAGCGATTTGGGGAGCATCTGTGGGCAGGACAAATGGCGGAATATGAGCGTCGCTGCAGGAGCCGGAGCCATTGTTCTGAGAGAGAAACCTGGTCGGGAATCTCGCGCTGCTGCGTCTGCTGCTCGCGACTCCTTTCGAGACACAGACGATGACGGCAGTGGTTCTGGCGGCAAGAGATCGGCAGCCCAGACAGCTCTGTGAGCACCTTCCGCTTCCAGTCCTGATGTGGAGTATTTTATGGCTGCCAACGTAGTTCTGACGGTAGGTGAAATAGAGTGCTTTATGGGATCAAGTCCTGATCGACGAGTCGTGACTGAGGCTACACGACCGAAACCGGTAATGTTAATGATGGTTGATCTGATCCCTGCAGGTATGACGATATGATTACTACAGCCCTTTTCGAGCTAAAGGATCCGGGTGGTTCAAGCAGCTTGGCTATTGCCAAACACGCCGAGGTGAGAGTTATTTTAGGAAGCTATGGCAAGCTTTTTGTAAGGTGTGGTCGGTATGGTTGTTGATCGGTTTGTTTGGCATGCCAGATCCACACGGTTGCAATAGCTGGCGCGAAATGTACTTTGATGGGATGTGATTGGGCTGGCCAATGAAGCTTGCGTGTTGTGGAAAATTTCTTAAGAGACTGAGCTTTGTTTTAACAAGGTTTGATGTGTTTTGATTGTTTTCAACTTCTAATGGCATCCTGTGTCCTTGCAGGAGCACAATGTGGTTCCCGCCAGTTTCAAGCGCATTTTGGCCTCTCGCTTAAAGAAGTTAGTTGAGTCGGGGAAGCTCGTCAAGGTGAGCTTTCGAATTCTCACCACTCAGGACTTGGTTACTTGCACCGTGCTATCCAACAACCAGGTCGTTCAAAGTCAATGGCGGATTTACTTGGCATAAAGCTTTGCTATTGAACCTTCGGTTTCTATTTCCTTTGGATTTCTGATACTCAAATGAGTCACTTGTATGATTTCATAAGTGGAGTCCTTGAGCCGTGCAGAAAATTCGTTGTTGGTCAGACATTTTGGCAATTAGTTCAGGTGGCTGGAATGGGGATTTATCCTTCCCCCTTCCATGAAACAGGTTTGAAAAGTCAGTGCTTCGAGTAGGAAGGCTTTGGGATGTCTTGACACGATCTTCATGTTCAGCAACTTATTGGTAGGAGAAGTGTTGACGCAGTCTGCAGGCAACAGTATGCTTTGTATCCTTAATTTATGCTACGTCTATTAAAGAGTTATCTACTGGTTCATTGGTAAATGTCAGGTGAAGCAAAATTATCTGCTGGCAGAGGATGTACCAAGTTTCTCTGGTTCTCGGCCCGGCAAACGCTCCCGGACAGAGGTAGATGAGTCCAAATACGCAATGGTTCTCTACTCACCGGTCCGGGCGGCTGCCAGGCCCCTTGGCGGCTCGATCAGAGCGCACAAGGAGATGATAGTGAGTAAGAGGATGAGGATGGATACGGACTTGGCTAGGAAGAAGAGTGCGGAGGAAGCCGCAAGGCTGGCAGCCCTGGCCGTGGCGGAGGCGGAAGCCGCAGCAGCTGCAGCAGACCAGGCAGCAAGAGAAGCGGAAGCTGCAGAGGCGGAAGCGGAGGCTGCAGAGGCAGCTGCAGAAGCTGCAGCTGCTGCTGTTCGCCCCCCTAAGAAGAGAGGGTCCTCGGGAAGCACTAAAGCGAAGTCGTGATTCTTGGTCAAGCTGTATGGCGAAGCTATCGCTTGCGAGGTAATTGTAGTTTGGTTATAAATCGGCTTTCAATGGCCCGCCTCCTCTAGTTGTTGCTTCCAAATGAGGCTTAAATCTGTAAATAGGGGCAAAAGTATTAGCTTTATGCAAATGTGGCGGCTTCATAAGTGACTGTTGCCTTGTGGAGAGCGACCGTACACATATCGAAGGCGCTAGGCCCAAGGCTTCACAGCTCGCTTTTGTTCCAATAACACCGAAGTATCAAAGCCGTATCATCATAGGACCACAGGTTGTCTGCCTTGTGCCAGGCGTCCGCCAAACTGGCTGCGGAATTTTTTGTTTAGCTGTGACACCTGACGGTGATCTGCCGTGTGTTGCCTTGTCCCGAAGTTCGTTGCTCTTTTTATTGAATCATACTTGTGTTCTCCAGAGACAGCCGTCAAAGAATGATGTAATGCTACTTGACACAGCCCTACCATTGGTCGTAGTTCAACGAGCGACGCAGTATCAGGACGTTAAAAACTTGAGCATTTAGAGTTTACAGCGATACTTCCAGCCTCTGTAAAATTGATAAACCATTAATGTCAAGCAATAGGGATGGTCGCAGGTGCGAAATTATTATTTTTTTATTTACAAAAAAAAAATGATTTCCGGTATTTTAATCCAATAAAATTCGAGACAATTTCAAGACAATTTTTTGGTACGGAAGAAGGTACGGTTAATACGGACGATGCAAGTCGCGAAAAGAGTCGCCAGACTCACCATTCGATTGACGTGACGCGACGTGACAGACATAGCGGAGTCATCCCCGAAGTGTTCTAAAAATGTATTTTTAAATCACCAAATAAAAAGCGAGTTTTAGATGTAGATTTAAAAAATGATAATAATTTTACGGCGATCCTATCCAGCAACTCCCTGTAATTCAATGCTGTCTATCATGTCTGTCATTATTCCTTTTAAAAAATCTTGGTAAAAAATCTGTAGAAAGGGCCAGAGGAGTCTCGGAGCCATAACGAAGCACAGCAATATTGAAGAAGGGCTTAAAAAAGGGGCAGACTGTTATTCAATGGGTTGGGATCGGGCTCATAGGATAAGACGCCCTCAGATGAGAGGACATGGAGCTGCTCTAATTGCCGCCCTCTCCCTGTCTTCCATGGCTTCTCAACTACTGTTGAGCTCAGGTGCTTACTTTGTGAAACATAGGCAAGAAATCGCAATCCCTGAGATTTCTTTGCCTCATTGCTGACTAAAGACCGTCCACTTGAGCAGAGCATAACCCCGCCCCTAACGGTCGTTTAAGAACTGAAATGGATAGCTGGATACCTGAAGGCCATTCAAGACAGCGGGGAATGAAGGGGCCCGGAGTTGCAGAATTTCTTTTTCAAGGCTCGGAGGATAGGAATGTGTCACGAGCTCTTTCCCAACGGGCCATTCGACGGCCTCAGCAGTGAAAAAAGGGGCACTGCTTGTGTCTAGCAAAGGGTAAGGAGCTGTGAATTGAACGGATTCGGAAAGGGAGCGAGGGAGGGCCCATTTTGAACGAATGAGCCGGGACAAGGGAGGGGAAGGCTCTTCAACATGCGATAGGAGTGCTTAACCGTGTGCATGGAAGAAAGGCTGCCTGTGAGAGACGCTTTTCGTAGAGACACAAAAGAGAGAAGCTGGGCTTGACATGTACATGATGTCCGAGTCAGCTCAAATCAAAGCCTGCACCGGCAGTGATGGCATAGAGCAGTTTCTTTCGAAGAGCCTCCGTGCTGCCACCATGCTCCCCATTCCACAGGTCCGTTAACTCATCTTTCCAAAACAAAGATTCTGACAAAGTTCCTCCAAACTTTGGCTGTTTACAGTAGCATTTAGGGACTTCAAAGCACTCAGACCTCGCTCAGCCTCTCATGAACGAAGTGGTTAACTCCTCTGGCTAGACTATCATGGATGCATCCCTACTGACGATATCAGCCCTCTCAATGACGGAAATAGACAAAGACTTAAATGATTCACAGAACGAAGGAGACAAAAACGGAGAAGTAAATGGCATCGGAGAGGATACCACCTTTTGTAGGGCGGCAATTTAAGGAGGTTCAAGCAAGTGGCTGAAGTGGGAAGCCGCTCAAGGACTTCCATGTTCGCTCCATCCCCTGCTGCACTGAGAGCATCTCAACCAGCCAAGAGCTCCCTCATAGCTTTTAGTCATGCCCTTTACCTCCCTGCACTTTTCTTATGCTATCCACACATCAACCACCATACTGGAAGTGCCCAAGGCTATGTCCATTTTTCCCATGCATTCTCTTGTGATCCCCCCGCCGCCCCTTACCGCTGCACGCAGAAAGGTGGCTCGAGGTGACGAAATCCGAGCAAAGGCCCTCGTGAGCAGCCGGTCACAAACCTGCGTGTTCAGAAAGCAAACCCTAAAACACCTGTAAGCAGCTACAGGACGAGGAAAAAGGTCAAAGAAAAAGCAAAAACAGCAGCGCTCAGCTCCACTTGAGAATCGCATGGTCGGAGCCTCACTTGAGGAACTGATGCTGTTGGTCGGAATTGAATGACAGCAGCACCGCCCAAAGGCCTCGGATCACCGGATGGTCCTGGCAACCCCAGAAATAGGTTCCATGTCACATTTGTGGACATGTTGCACGAGCTAAGGGCTCCACTCTTCCTTTCTCTCTTTCCTTACTAGAAAGTAAACAGGTGAAAATGGTCAACGGTCTTTACTTCACTATAACCTCCAGAATATATGGCATGCTTGCGCAAGTCTTCCAGATCCAACCCTTCTTCCGAGCCTGAAATGAGCATCTGCAAGGCAAAGTCAAGATAAACGTGTGAGACTTTCCTGCACTTTGCTTAATGCATGCATCGCATTTGTATGCAATTCACTTGGGATGTCAAAACATTACGCTGAGTGATACCTCTGTGCTTATCATGATAGTAGCTGAAGCTGACAAGTGGTTGGATGGCAAAGTCCGAGGAATTTCCAGATGGAAAAAAATATGGTTTGTATACGGACCTGCACCTCCTGCTCGTTGAACATGGCCAGGAGGTTCGCAGGCACCACATCTTGAAAGCCATTTAAAAACGCTCGGCTTTGGTGCTGAATCTGCAATGTCACATATTTGTCATACACAAAAACTGGATGAGGCCTTACGCTCGACAGCAAAAAAGATGAGGTTGTGATTTCCTGTCGAGGGACAACACCTTTGGCCACATTTCCAAGTATGTCCCTTACAAACAAAAAACAGATATCTCTTGAATACAGAGGGAATTGACACACCAATCAGATGTAGAGTTCTCAATGAAACATCCACCTACTGCAATGAATGCGTGTGCATCTGTTCAGATGGCAATGTCGGGCTGCTGAATGGACCTATATTGCCTTTACAGAAGCATTCATAAGGCTGTGAATGCAGCACAACATGAGGTGATGGTTATTGTCGGTCACTTGCCTTTTTGTTCAAGTGATGATTGGCAACATGCCATACATAGCGAATAACATTTTGGGAAGTGACTGGAATATCTTTGCCCCCTGGAATCAGCTCCACTTGCATCATCTGCCCGAACGCCGTATCTTCCACTACAAAAAACAACTCTAGCTCCGCCACATCTCCTTCATAGTTCTGTTTCAACAAAGCACTGATCTCAATATCTTTTCCACGACTAGCAAGAGATGACCAATCTAGCAGAAGAAAAACTGAGGATTCATGACGGTTATATGAAGCGGCAGAAGGACGAGTGATCAAGTAATCCAAGTGATCGTCAGTTTCCTGGAAATGACATTAGCGAGGGGCACGTGATGCTGAAACGAAGAAACTCAGCCTCAACAAACATGATTCGTGCTGCATGGCCCATTCTATCTTTTCTTCTTTGAAAATGAAAAAAGGCCCCTTCAAACATTCTGTGAGGAAAGTGACCCCACTTCACCATCTCCCTTCAGAGCAAAGCCAATCGCTCACACTCCAAACATGGTTAGGGTTGAGAACTGAGACCTTCAAAAACATTAGGCTGCGATAAATTTCAGGGTCGAGAGAAGGCAAATCGTGAAGATGATTGTGCCTGCAACCAAACAAGTCCAAGTCAATTTATTCAGCGGCCTTTGAACTTGAGCACAAAAAGGATGGAAGCCTTAGGTCAATTTGTTCGGGCATCTGGCTGCAAAAAGTATCCGTTTTCATATTCAATCACGAGAAGAGGAGAAAATTCCACTTATCCGGATTAGGATCAAAAGGTATATGTCGGCAATTACTTGTTACGAAGCTTGCTCAGAAAGAACCTTGCAAATCGAATATCCACCAAAATGCCTTCATATAATGCCTGCCATACCCCCTCCCTTCCAACTTCTTTAATGTAAGCCGTGAGTTCCGGCAGTGTCAAGGTCAGTCTCGCGTCTTCAAACTCCCTCGGCGTTGGGGTCAGGCAATCCACATGTGCGACCTGTAAGCCTGTAAAGGAGCAGCACTTACCTTTCCAAGTATTCTCCCAACAAATTCGAAGTACTGGAGATGATTGGTCATAACCATATCCGATGCTGGATTGGGGTACAGTAGATGATCATGAGTTTCCTGAGACCCAAAACCAAAGCGCAAACAAACTTTGAGCAAATGCATCATAAGCAACCCAAGTATACAAGGAATACAGAGAATAGCTACAATACATGCAGAGTTTCTGCAAAAGCTGTCACAGCTGAAAAAATTCACACGCTACATTTCACACAAAGGAAGGAAAACGACCAAAGTAAACGAACAGAGCATCGAAAACTGAAAAGAGCTGCAGTTTACAGAAAAGTTGCTACAAACGGAACAGAGAAAGCAACGAAGTGTTGTAATGGAAAGACCCTATTAAAAAAAAACAAGCAAGAAAAGAACCTGCATACACGATACAAAACTTCTTTCCTTTCAATGACTGCTAAGTTCACGAGTGAAAGGGTGCCAAACAGTTCCCACAGTGCTTTGCATAAACCCGCACCTTAAACAACCCATACTGGACATCGAACGCAGCGCGCGTGATGTTTTCCAAGAAGTCCTTAAACATGCCTCCCCCGTCCACACCCGCCTCCTCTGCTCCAAGCTCATTCACATATTGCACTCGTATCTGCAGTCAACTCTCCCTCATCCCTACGTCAAGCGTGAGTGGCCAACCAAACATCACAGACACGCGCATTAAAGATAAAGAATTCACAGGATTCGAGCAACATGCAACTACCCATCTGAGACAGCAATCGATTGATCGCCAGATACATCTATGAATCCTGATGCATTGCACTTCAACTCCAACGAAGCTATTGAACTCAGATTGGCAAAATTGAACACTACCTTTCCACGTAACACTTCTAATGGCAACGAGTGCAGCTGGGCGAAGCTGTCTTCCACAATGCGGTCCCTTCTGATCGTGATGCGAATGCCACCGTATGGGAGAGACTGTCCGGACTCTGCTCGCACTGCTTCTAGCAGATTCTGCACACTCCATTGTCCTTGCATAGTAAAACCTCCCTGCCTTCACTACGTGAAAACCAAACCTTCGCAAGTGTAATCTGAAGCCTGGTGAACATGCGGCCTTAACATGTACTTAGGCTTCATGCCTCGAACTCCTTGAGGGCCTTCCAGCCTATCAACATCATAAAACCCCATGGACAGCAACAAGTAAACGTGTGACTCACTGTAAAAATCCGAACCCGGCCAGGAAACGGCACGAGGAAGGGCGCCTCCTGAAGCAGTTGCCGCGCCTTCGTGCCTTCCTGCTCCGCCTGCGTTGCCGCACATAGAAGCAGCCTTAGGAGTGGGAGAAGAACTGAAAACTGTAAGCGTACATAAAGGTGTTGTACACTTGGTTCTTCTCAGCTTGGCTATATTTTTTTGGAGCCGATCTTGTGCTTCCGCATTGTGGTCATACCTTCTATGGCTGGTAGAAATGTCTACCACTTCTACTAGGTCAGAAGGTGACAACACATCAACAAAAACAACAGCCTCTCTAAGGAAAAAGGAAAGGCAAGCTCTTCAGCCGAGAGAGAGTCAAGATCACAGCACCTGTGAATAGAATCCGTCATCCAGGCCATCCGGTGCATGAAAATGCTCCGGACGAATAAACTCTCGCTGGCAGTTTCGGTCATGCAGCTGGAACCCCGCAACAAACAATCTTTTATTACGATGGCGGGTTCATAATCTTCAGAAGAATTGTGGGAGATGTTTTCGACAAGGGCGCATATTATGAATCAACAGACTGGCAGATGGAGTCAGACTTCAACAGGCTCCAAAAGAAAAATCTGTCACATAAAGGTCAGACTCTCCTCTTCCTACATCTTCCTCAAGCCGCCTCCTTCATAATTGCACAGCAAGATAGGAAAGCCATTGAGGCAATGGATAGAATCAAAAGAACAACGAAGTACATGATTTAGAGTTCCAGGCCTATGAATCAGCCTCTCCTTACGGTCCTTCCTCCCTCACCTCCCGAAACCTTAGGCGTACCTGTGCCAATAGACGAGCCGCTACAGTGCCAACGTGTTGCTTCAGTCTCTCCGGCCCGAGGCGGGAGGAAGACACCGTCCCCAGAGTCGAGCGTCCTCCAGACGCCCATAGCAGCTGCCAAATAGCCTGCATCAGTCCAATTCCCAAAGCCGCTGATACGTGCATAAAAGAGACAGACTTGCTGTGCTTCCATGCCTTTCACTCACTAGCACAAAGTGAATCAGCGATGCTGCAGAATGATGCCGGGACATGCATACCGCTCTCGGTTCATTACATGCTACAAAGTACAGAAAGAAAGAAAATCGATATCAAACTCTGCTAATTCGTGATGGGGCTCAAGTGAAGAGATAAGGCAAAGGAGCACACGCCATCTCTACTTCACTTCACGTGGCTATAAAAGCGAGGCTGTGTCTGCTCAAACAATGTCTATGCCCACTTATAATGACTAACACCGCCTTGCACAAACACGGAAATTACGTTGCCGAATTCATTACAGAAAGGGGCTAAACAACCTACATCTCGAAGAACTTCGACAAGGATTGGCAAGTCCGCCAAAGACAACGGCGTTTGTAGCTCATAGAACTCTTCATTATCTGTTGTAAACAGCATAGAGCTGAGGCCTCCTCCACAAACACGTGTCAAATGAATACCCTCAAATTACAAAAAGAAACCAGTTCATGCCATCCACAGATGGTTCATGTCTCACGAACGTGCTTTTCTTCTTGCCAAAAGCTTGTGGAAAGACAAAAGGGGAACGAGTGTTGACCCACCAGTAGACAGGGCAGAAAAGAGCGAGTGGCAGCATCCAGCCCAACCAGCTTAGTGGTATGTTTGTGCCTGCATCCCAATTGGGATACGCTGCTGCTGCTGGCAGCCACCAAACGTGCTGCAAGTGGCAGGCCCGAATGTAGGCCCATAGCCGGGGCACGAGGCGGGCTTGCCATGCAAGGCCGGTGATCATCACAGTGCGCAGCCGTGGGAGGACCACCATGGCGGTATCAAGCAGAGCGCAGGCGGCTCCGAACCCCACCGCTGCCTCTTCCAGGGACTGACAAAGCTCTACACCATTGCGGAGAGTTTTCCCATCTTTGCGTTCCGCTAGTCCAGCAGCGCCCGTTACTGGCATTGTCAAACGTACCTGCGCATGAAAAGTCAACTACTGTTTACACACAAGACAAATCAATTTGGAAAATTCTGCTTATGGCTGGAATGTGAGATGACCAGGATGCGCGTACTATACACGTGATCAACCAGATGCTGCATACAGAGACTGCATAACCACCAGATGCTGGAGGGTGCTCGAATCTGCCACGTGAGACATCTGCTTCTCAAGCGCTGGTTCTATTTCAGGTAAACCACCCTTTCCTGGCAAAGCATCGTCTATCTCGCCTTCCCCTGGCCCGTCCAATGCAAGATAAGAGTTAAGAGAGTTGATCAGTTCATTGAAATGCTATGACTTGCTGGACTGACGCAGTATTATGACATGGCATAGCTAATGCCAATGATGCTTGGATAAAAGTACACTAGCTGCAATTTACAAAGGTTACCACATTTTACACCGATAAAATCTGTTTTGAGCCTTCACTGAAAAACCGCCTTGGGAATTCAGGGTGGAATGAAGTCCCCAGATAGCCACATTCTTTTAACCGTCATGCTGCCGACCTCGGAGAACTCCTTTTTCTATGCAACACTATCGTCAATGAGTCCAGAAAACTTTAAAATAGCCCTCACCCTCAGCATCATCATTCCTGGGCAGCAGATCTGTCGCCAATGCCTCAAGTAGTTGTTTTGCCACTCCTGCAAAGCAAATAGCCTAACCATAACAATCCCCACAAGGTCCGAAGTTACTTTATCGTTAGCAAAACACCATAACACTGGCCCCCTTTGATTGATGGCAATGGGCCCAATCACATGCCTAATCAAATGTCTCCTTGCTAAAAATGAGAACAGACGCTGTCATACAGATTCAAACCCACAGCGCTCTAATTTATTTGTCCAGTTCAGGGGAAATGCTCTCGATGTCGAGGAAAATATCGCTCCAAGTTGACCAATCGCATGCTTATTCTAGATTCCGTTAATGCACCATTTTTTGAACTATCAGTCGCAAAAGTGTAATGCAGTGCCCTTCCTTTCCTCCCATTAATTTAGTTTGGCTTGAGCAGACAGAGAAGTCATGGTTGCCCAGCTACATGGGTTTTGTACACATATGCGTTACGGCTACCTCTCCCTCGGATTTGTTGCCTGTTTTAATGGGCTCGAGGGTGCAAGACGGCCTACTGTATGTGCCGTAGTACTGGGATGGGCTAACGCAGTGGAGGAGCCCGCAAGTACATTCCCCAGGAGGTACGCTTTTGATGGGGTGCTCGGTATAACATGACTCGAAATTGCCGAGTCCAAATCAGCTGCAACTCCATTCAGAGACTCCACCATGTGGCTCCATATACGCGGGCTCTGAAGCAACATGGCATCCTCAGTTTTTCAACTCGTGTCCTCAGTGTCATGACAGAGGCATGCTTCTCTCAAAATCAGAATGTCCTCTCTCGAGTGACAAGACTTCATGGCCCACTAGCCTCATACCCTCCTAAAGCATCCAAGCTTCACCAGCTTGGCTTTTTACATGCATGTCTTGGAGTCCACTCAACTTACACAGAAATATAAGCGGTACGAAAATCAATGACTTATGGCTCAGAGGTTGTAGAGTATTGGCAAACACACTGACCTGGAGAAATAAGGTACCGCGGTCCCAAAGAAAGGGGATTGAGCCCAGCTGTACTGACAATCGCAAATGCAGCGGAAGCTGAGTCTCGGCTATTCCCCCGTTGTTGCCTTGGACATCAAGATAGCGCACCACCAATAGATGCCCTACATATTCTACCGCGCTTGGGAGCTGTGGTCTCTGCGCAACTCCACCTGAGGTAGCACTGACCTCCTGTGCACCCAAACGTGGGTTAGCAGCAAGGTCATGCAAACAACCTCATAAACTCACTATCAGGTCTAGTGCAGCTTACTTCTCACCTGTAGAAGGAGCAAATCTCTCAGGACGGCAAACATGCGATGTTGAACCAAATATTTGAGCAGCACAAAAGTCCATGCTTCTTTCGCAGTCAGCTCAACCAACGTTTCCAATAGAGTGGTCGCCAACCCACTGTGTGATTTCGGCGTCGGCCACGTTTGCAACAGCTCTGAACGCAACTCATGTCTGCAAAACACAATCACCTCCAGTTGCTCAAAGCCTGATGCGGAGTGGTCCAGCCACTGATAGTCAGTATAAGGCCTGTACAATAGATATCAAAGTCATGAATGCAAACGCTCCAAACTGAACCATGGCAAAAAGAGCCCGTATTGAAAGGTGTGCGCCCACCGATGGTGGTGAACAGACTGTAGACAAAGGAGAGCCAGCCGTTGCAGGCGACACAGCCAGAGCCTTTGCGACTCCACGGGCCACTTCTCATGCGCGTCTGCAAATTCTCCTCGACAGGGTTTAATTCCAGGATTTCAAATGAAAAATGATAGCCAATACAATTGGAGACCTTGGATCAAAAGGAACCTTTTTCGTGCCAAAACAACAGCAACATGTCGAGAAAGAATCCTGTTTCAACTCTTGATTCCACCTCCGTAAGGCATAGGGAATGCATCAGGACGATGGCGTAAGTGTCCTACCTGTGTTGTTAAATGAGGCAAGGAGGAGATTGCAAGCAGAAGCCAGACACTGGACATCTTCGGTTTTTGAAGGTCTCGTAAAAAAAATAAGTTGTAGAACAAAGTTCCTGTCTGTCCAAAATCCTTCGCTGCATATCACATGTTCAATCAATTGTTAACAAGCTATGAAGGACGTCATATTTAGGACACGAATATAAATTCTCTGCTCCTTTGCTTTTCACTTTAGTTAGCCTATCCTAATAAAAAACCGCACGCCCAAATGCTTCCATGACTTGGAATGTTGCAGAAAGGTGGGCAAATGAGGCTTCATGAATTTGTATCTTACGAATTTGCTAACTCTCCGAATTCCCCGTATGAAGCTTGCCAATCTGCACGAATCCGAGACCGTTCCTTGGCCACCAGAGAGCGACCTCTATAGAAGCTCTGGAGTGCTCGACAAGCAAGAGCCTCTGCAAAAACGGTCAGTAGCTTGATCGATTTTATTTAATTACTGCGCAAACTGCGCATAGTCCGCACTAGAGTTCTTTCTCTAGAGGGGAATCCCTTAACGTCAGCTAAAGGCTACCAAAAAACGACATAATAAAGGCTGCAGATTAAAGGAATCTGGAGGAGGAATGATCGACGATGTCATACGATACAAGACAGCTCGACTCATTCGCCCGTACCTGAATTCGCAAAGCGCTCTGATTCTCTAAACGGACTCGCTGACGCCTTTCTCTTTCCAACCGAGCCTGCTCAAGCACTTTCTGACGGTCTGGCTGTTTACTGCGGCCACTCAGGTCTACCTTTCTACGGCTGCTGGCGTCTCCTGAGAAAAACATGGCCAGTAATTTGTTTTTTCTTTCAGAACATCTGCCAACAGGTTCCTAACAAGTAAAACAGCGAGCAGTAATTGCCGCTCCTTATAAAGCCAGCCTCCAAAACAGGAACACCTTTTCTAGCGCTCGGAAAAATAAAACATGGCACGACTTCCGCAAATCGCTGAGGGCCATGACAGAAACTCTGAACGAGGTCACGGCTGACATGCGAGCAAGCTGCTGCGCTGTGCTCGCTTCCGATCAGTGAAGGCGTCCCAAACTCCGGAGCTGAGCTCGCCAAGCCGAGTCGGCCGATTGGGACATGCGAGCGAGAAAATTGTGCCTCGTCGGAGCGGTTCCCACTGTCAATGATCGACGGATGGTGTGCAGGCGAGCAGGGCCGTCGACGTCGGCCTCTGCTCTTCCTAAAGCTTCGTCGCACTTTTTTGCTGTTGCCTTGCAGCGCGGTGTGATGAAAGGATGTGGCAGTGATCTCACGATGGCGATGATATCATCAAATGCACATGGACAAAAAACATCATGGGCTCATGAGGGTGCACACCCTCCCCTCTCATGCTACTTCAGAACTTTCAAATGAAGAGCAGGCCATCATGACTGGCTGTCTGGTTGAAAGTGGCGATTGTACAACCTCATTTTAGGATGTCCATTGGAAATCAGTCCTGAATACCATGTGGATTGCATGTCCATCTGCTGCTTGCATAGTTGCATGGACATCTACGCGTGCCAAACTGTACTGCTGATAGGAGAGACCACCAAAGTCGCAGAAACTTCGTGTAGTCCAGTGACAGCCTACACAGGCTTGACACTGCTCCACTGCTCTTTAGAATTATGTGAGGCTAATGATGCAGTTCTCATGATTATGGTCCTAACAAAAACTGTTGATCCTGACTGGAGCTTTAATTTCGGCAGTGTAGAAACAAGTGTTTTCCAAATGTTTTCTTAGACTTCTCCAAGCGCCCCCCTAGATCTCTTTCATTCACGAGTCATGTCGTTAAAATCATGCTTTTTTTAGAGAGAGTTGTTCAAACACGGCAGTTTCCATCTTAAACAGGAACTGGCCACCTGCGGCTCCATCCTGGGATCAAACCTGAACAAGAACAACATTGATTTGACACAAGCTGCATGTAAGCCATCCATTGATGCGGCCTTTCTATTGGACAGCTGTGTCCCGAAAAGGACTTCATCAAAGGCGATCCACATTCAAACACAGACGGCTGCAGCGTTGTATAACTCGCTGAAGCCAGCTTTGGTTTAATCATGTAAACAGTTAACTACATTAAAGTGAAAAAGAATAAGATGTACGTAAAGAGCCACACCTTCAACTCGGAAGTATCGCACATCTAGCTTTTGTAACGAGACTCGTATTTGCTCCAACACAGCTTCAACTGCTTCGGAAAAAAGAACTTGCTTAAAATCAATGTAAAACACTCGCATGCGCTTCAATGTGAACGATTCTAAGGTGCCATGTTAGCAATTACACAAACACACATTTTACATTGCAGATGCAGCTCAGTGACACTACTACCATGCTCGCTTGTTTTCTTGATGAATGAAGTGCAATTGGCTGAAAAAATCATCCTCGTTCGTCCCACCTCGAGTTAATCTGCTCTCAAACATTTGTGTTCCACCACCAAAACTTGTGACTGGAACTGTTTCGAACAAAATAGCCGCAGGCTGCCATGAGCAAGTGAGAGCTCGTAGACACTGATGGCCACAACCGCCGGCAGCTCACCCACTTGAGCCTGCCGCTCCAGCCTGCTCGCCAGGCACTATCCGGACACCATGCTGCTCATCCAGACACGGAAGGAGATACGGAGCTTCTCTTGCACCCGGATAGCCACCACCTGCCAAACATTGGCGCTTGTGGGGAGGGAAAATGCTGCAAGGCTCCGCAGAACGGCTGAGTTCACAAACAGGACGGCCATTCTTTTCATAGGGAATGGCAAATGTGGACGCTCCCTTGGATATAATATTCATCAAGTAAGGAGGCCTTCCTGATAATCCCGCTGCAATATAACCAAAAGTAGAGAAGTGTGTGGCGAGCAGATTGTCACAGAAGCTAAGCAAAAACATCTCAGTTAAAGCTCTCTGGTCCTGGTTGAAATCCTCGCGTTGGTTTTCCTCGTTGCTGTACGCATAGACGTCAACAAGTGAGCCATCAACAGCAGCACCATCTGTGTACAGAGAGCGAAAGTGAGCTGCTGTGCCTCCATGAAGCGAGGTAATGAAAAGAGTTATGCGTTGAGGGGAGTTTTGTTCTACCACTCTGCCAACGTCATTAGCATCGTCCTCAAAGCCGTTTCCCCACAGCAGTTGATCCCTCCACTTGGCTGGAGAAATTGCTGCAGGGGCAGCTTGGCTGATATTCCAGAGACAGGTATGAATGCGATCAAAGGCATAGCTGTCATTTGTTGCGAATGTTCGCACCTGGACGCCTATGCTTTTTTTAGATGATTGAAAATGGAGCGCGTAAATGCGTGTTATTCTCTCCCATATGTAATTTACAGGATGCAAAAGATGGCGCGCAAGATGGGTAAACGGTGCTCTATCTGGAAATAGCTCTTCTAGGATTGCGCGAAACATAGGAATAACGAAAAGTCCAGGCAAAAAATATTGCTCTGTGTTGATGGTCAACCACATCACTCTCCTGATCTGCAGCTGTATATGATCGCAGAAAAAATTATGGTCCTTCGGGGTCCACTGATATGAAAGATCAAACCAGGCGCGAGTAAGAGTTGATTCATCCGTTTCGAAGATTGTGGTTTGGGCCTTCCTCGTAAAGTTCGTCAAGACCGCATCTCGTGAGACGTTCTGTGCTAAGTCATAAACATTCCATGGTAGAAACCATTGCGATCCTGGGAATGGCTTGCAAAGCATTGCTGCGAGAGACCAATCCCCTACCAGTAACGCGCGACCTGTGAGAAGGGCATAGGCAAAGCTGGAAACCAACCCTTGAATCCGGTTGCCAAGCCCCGGTGTGCTATATTGATAGAGAAGAAATTGGCATCTGGGGCCCCATTGATGACTGCGGCGAAACTCATCAGAACCATTGCTGCGTTGAGAAAAAGAGAAGCTTGCGCCGGCCAGTGGCGGTTGCTCTTCTCCAAGGATGAGCGCCGTCCAATTCTGCACACCGGCTGTGCATGTGCGATGACGTTCTGCGTATGCAATCAGCAATTTGGCAAGCTTCCGCGAGGGCCTTCCTGCATCTAGCAGATAGTGCTTTTGTTCTCCACGGGACCAGCACTCATTGAACCGGGAGCGCTGCTGGTGCCTCTTGACCTTCCTGCGCACTGTCGACTCTGAAAGCAGTTTCCTGGATCCACTTTTGGCTGCTGATACTTCCGGACCACCTTGTCTGTCAAACGATTCTGTATCTCGCAATGAATGCGGAAGTTGCCCATCATATTTCTTAAAAAAATATTTTGTTGCATTATGACGTCCTTTTCCTGAGGTTTGATGAGAAATCTCACTGCCAGCAAAGGGTTCGACCTTCACTGACCGCCTTGCCGCATTCAACCGATCAAAAAACGGCTTCAACTCATCGCCCACACTATTGCCTTCATATCCTCGATCTACAGGACTCGAAGTAGCCTGATGGGGAACTAAAAGAGCGACGAGCAGCAATGCCAGGGGAAACATTTCTCTCATCCGGCCTCGCCTGACGACCAAGGACGCGCATGCCGTCCACCATCGCAGGAGAGCAGAAGCGAGCCCGCAGGTTTGCCCGGCGCTGCGCATGCGGATGGCGTGGTATGGGTGCTGCTGCACAGCATGGCTTGCCTGCCTGCCTGCGCGCGGCGCCATCCATCCATGCATCCAGCGGCAGCCAGGCATCAGTGGTTTATGCCCCTTCCCTGTCGCTTTCGTGAATCGTGACGTGACTGACTGCCGTGCGTCCCGTCCGTCCGCTCATCAACCGTCTGCCCGTCTGTCGGTCTCATCACCGGCCGGGCGGGCGACCGAGCAGGACGTACGGACGGGCCGGTAGTCGACGGTACGGTACGGACCTCGCTCTCTTGGCGACTTTCTGCAACGGGAAGGGTGGAAGGAGCCCTGGAGGGTGACCCTCACGAGGCGCGGAGGTTGTTCGAACCTCCGAAACGGAATTTTTCCAACGGCGTGACTTCAACCGCCCGCTGTGCGAAGTTACAGCAGTAACTAAAACTGAACCAGGCCACGCCAGCAAGATTTGAAGAAGTTGAACAAAGTCAGAGCATGAAAAACGCACCCGTCGTCGGTCGGACACGCCCTCTTGGCTTCGCGCTGCCGTGGATGATCGGTTGATTGTCCCTCGCTTGAGCCATCGAGAGCAATGCCTGCCGTTCTTCCCCCCCCCCCCCCCCCCCGATCCTCGCAGCTCCATCCGCCGCCCGCCCTTTTGAATGGCGTGCTCTGCTTTGCTCTCGCGGTTCAACATGGACGGACGGCACCGACCGACAGGGCAGCCCCCCCCCCGCCACCGCCAGACAGGGCAGCTTGAGAACGCGACACGTGTCGATGCAGCAGAAGCAGACCCAGAGCTGTACAAAAACGTCTCCGTACAGTACCGTACAGAACTACTATTTACGTATTTAAGGGAGGTCCCTTACAAAAAGAGGCATGCCTCGGAATCGATGACGTCACTAAAGTATGGAATACGGATTCGTACCGTACGGCATGGTACCGTACACGTTTGGACACGTACGGAGAGGTACGGCATAGTACGGAAGTGCTCCAAAATCCTGACGAGGCTCGCGGCCCCGGCCGCACCCACCGCTTGCAGCCCCGCCCCGGGAGGAAGGAGGGAGGGAGTGCGACATGGTGGTCCTTGAAGGGCGCGCGTTCACCCTGAAGACGGCGGCAGCCCTGCTGCTGTGGCTCGGAGCGCTCCACCTGAACGCGTGCGTGCTGCTGCTTGGGGCGTTCAATCTTCCGCGTGTCTGGGCCGTCACGTGAGCTTCTTCTCGCCCTCCTGGCACCCTCGCAACAGGTCTGCAGGTATTAGGACAGCTTCTATTCCCAGATTTTTTTTTTTTCGTTTCTTGCAGAGAATAAAGAGCTGGTTAGAGTTGAAGAAGATGTGAACACCGAGGTTGTATTTTCAAATGGGCATCTTGGTCGAGTATTGGTAATCATAATGAGAAAATATGTTCTTTTACCGAGAACTGGAGCTTTTTGTGACAGGCTTTTGGTGGTATGGGCAAGTTTGAGCCTTGTTCCTATCCGTCGAGACAGTCCACTGGGCGAGTCAGTCGCGCGGTGAGCTTCCTGTAATATTTTTTCTCCTTTTGGTTCAACGTAGTGAGTCAAAAGTATACATTTTCTCGGTGAAACTTTGTACAGGCAAATGTTAAACATTCGAATGCTTTTGACCTTTTGAAAGAGAGGTGGTGTCCGGGGCTTTGTATTCCTGATAGATTCATCTACAAGCACGCCTCCGCTTATTTTCCAATCAACGTTGTCGTGGAGGATCTTTCAGCGTTCCAGAAGGACCAGGCGTATGGTAAGCATTTTTCCTGCCTAAATTTTTGTCGTTGCCTCGTCAACCTTAAAAAATGCAGCCACACCCCCACACACAAACACATATATTCAGATACTTCATGAAAACTGCCTACATTGAATTTCACGAGGCTGGGCTCAAAAAAATAAAAGGCGAAATCTGCGCATGCTTTTCTAAAAGAAAATAGGTAGTGCAATAAGAATGGCTCATAATTTGAGATTCTTTATCCGTGCATAGAAAACCAGAGACACAGAAGTGAAATTTAGTTTAAGAAACGACTATACTGAGCTTAGAAATTGCTAGGAGAAAAAATCGCGGTTTGTTTTGAGCCGCAACTGTGAACAAGATAAGGTGACACAGAAAAAAATTCACTTTGTGGCCATATATTGCGTTCTTGCCCGTATTTTTCTCCTTGAATACTATTGTGATTGATCGTCAATCTGGTGGGGAGCTAGATCTTAGCTTTGTGTAATGAAGCCATGCCACGTTGGCCTGTGTGCTTCCCAGCAGAGAGGAGCCGACTTCAAAGCGTTTGAGGGTTTTGTGGCTGCGAGGGGTTGCAGTTCTGGGAGTGGAGCCGCACTCGGTGCTGCCTCTGGGCTTGTTGGGCTTAACTAAGTTTTCTGGACATTTGCCAATGGAGAAGTCAAGTGCCATCGCCACTTCTATGGTGCGTACTTAAACCAGACTCCTAGAACTTGCCCGCCTGAGAACATAGAGTAACGGGTCTCTCGCCTCCTGGAAGTTCAGTTCCTGCGATGTGCTGTTCCCTCCGTCCCTCACTTGTTTGTATCTTCATTTATGCAGATTTTTTATGTGCCATTGTTAAGGCATGTGTGGAGCTGGCTTCACGCTGTACCTGCTGATCGAGCGTTGTTCAAGAAACTCCTTAGCGAGGACCATACCGTGGCCGTTATACCGGGTGGAGTCCAGGAATGCCTTTATATGAGGCCTGGGAAAGAGGTTTGTCTGTCGGTCATGCTGGCTGCTGCCCCATTGTTAATTTTCATGGATACTTATTTTCGCTTTCGCAGACAGGCTGTACCTGCACTATTTCCTTGGTCTTCTCCCATGTTCGCTGAATCTCGCAAGTTTATTTGCGGATTGCAGTCATTTCCAATCCTACAATAGTTCGTAGGTAGACTTGAGCTTGGGGGATAAGTTACACGTTTTATTGGCTTATTCAGTTTTTCTGCAACTCGTGTATAGTAGTTGATGGTGCTATTCATGTTTTTGTTGCATAGATTTCCGAGTCTCTTGCTTATTAAGCTATGGAAGGCCACCAAACTATACATATGGTATGCTGGCTATTCGTTTTTTTTATTTAACTTTATGCAACCTCGAACCAACCTGGTACCGACGAAATAACTTATGCCAGTTGTACGGTGCGATGCAAATCTCGGGAACAAGAATTGTAAGCCATTGTTCCGGAACTGGAGACTTCACTCCTCACATGATGTTTCATCGAAGAATAAAAGTCGACGAGAAGGAGGGCAGTGCATGTGGCCTTCTTGAAGAAACGTCTGGGATTTGTTCGCCTTGCAATGCAAGCTGGTGTTCCGCTGGTGCCCATATTCTGCTTTGGACAGGTTGGTCATTGTCTCTTTTCGTGCTTCATTGCGGTTCGCTGTTCCTTGACTTTCGGCATGCAACAACCAATCGCCGTGTGCCAGCTGGTGACTCCATTTGGCGTCGTGCTTTCTGTTCTTGGTGTTCTCTGGCGACATACAGACAGAGACATATCGTTGGTGGATGCCACGTGGCCAGTGGTACACTCAGATGTCTCGAGCAATCGGCTTTGCGCCGCTCGTGTTTTGGGGCGTGTGCGGGTGAGGCTGCAACGGTCCCCTCCTTCCATGCTTTTGTTGCTATTGCTGCATGTGTGGGTCGAGGAAATGGGGGCGCGTTCATGTCTTTCCGGTACCTTAATAAGTATGGTTTCCCTGTGGACGAATCAGAACGATGCTGCCATTTCCAAAGCCAATGTACTTGGCTGTGGGCCTCCCTATTCAAGTGTGCAGAATTGCGGATCCCACTAGAGAGCAGGTGCGCTGTGCCTATAGCAGGGGAACACTGTGGTGCTGCACTGGGACCTGCCTCTTCGTTTTAAAGCTCTATTGGATAATGCTGTTTGAGGTGTACCAGTCTGTGTTTCGCCGTGGGATCAGAGTCTTCAAGACTAATGTGGCTGGCAGTTCAGTTATTCATATTGTTTCAAAATGGCAGATCTAGTGTGAAAGTAGATCGGGGTCCTTAAATGTCACGGGTGGTTCTGAACATTCAACTTTTTATACTCTGTCAGATCCTCTTAGTAGTTATTGACCTGAACGTTAACTGCGAGGTGAATGGCAGGTGGAGGAGGTCCTAGCTCAATTCATTCGAGCTATGGAGGAACTGTTTGAGGAGCACAAGAGTAAAGCTGGCTATCCAGACCTTCAGCTTGAAATTCTGTGAGTCAGCATCCGATATTTTTTCGAGGCAAGCCCGTGGCGAGCCTGTTCCACATTCAACCACATGTCTCACATTTCAGTCCAGACAACTGGTAGGACTCTTGCCATGCTCAAGCCATTGAACGACGGAGGCATGCCTGCCTTCAGACAGCATGTCACGAATAATTGAGGCGGACTCAAGGTTGCAGCATGGCACTAGCTCCTAACGCAGTGAGAGGAGAAGGGTCAGGGCACATCGTCAGGGTACTGTTCTGCGATGTAGCGCTAATTATGTCCTCCCATTGTTCACATCAGCAACCATTTCGAAACAGTTATTTTCAATCAACCCTACTCACTGTGCCAATGTACAATTTGACTCTGCTAACTGGTCTGTGAGAAGTGGATTGCGAGCAAGGCGGAGACATATCCTGCCTGTTTCTGAAGTGTTATAATCTATCGTACCTGGCCATGGCGGAGTATTCAGAAAGGGCAGTCCTTAGCTTTGGCAGCAGTCCCGCGACCAGGAAATGGACAAGTCTAACTGAGCAGATGTCCTGGCCATGTGGACTGGTCGACTGGGAGAGGAGCTCCTGCACTGAACTCCGCCGTCGAGAGGATGGCACTCCTCGGAAGTCTTCAAACCTGCTGTGCTCGGTACTGCGTTATTTTCTCTTGCAGCACCGCTGCCAGGATTGGCTACCTCTGTCAACTGCCCAGCTGTTGCGGGTGCCAGAATGAAATTAGGTTTTTCTTACTCCATGTCAAGTGGTGATGAGCAGTGGATGTTCTCTCTCGGAAAAAACACAAGTATTTACTCTGCAAACGGAGCACACGTGTTGAATCTGACCATGGCCCACCTCACTCTTGACAGAAAGAAAAAATCACGTTCGGTTGATCTACGTGTTTCGCACCAAAACCATTGTTCCGCGTGGGTTTAAAAGACAAGCATAGGCCACTAGTGTAGCCATAGGCCTAACGCGGTGCACATACTTCACACCATTGAATGCTCCATGGGGAACTTGTTCGGTATGAACTCTAAGCGTCTGATGGTGCGCTACTCATAAATTCTCGCACAGCTTTGTCACTTCAGCCAACTTTGCACCCTCTGCCAAACTCACATGGTACCTTTGCAGGATATGGCCCTTAGAACTCGACCCCCACAGCAGTGGCGGATCCAGCATTTGTGTTCAAAGGGGGGCCTAAGCCCTCTTTCAGCAGAAAATGCAGAGGATAAAATAAAACAAGGTTGAAATTTCTAAACCTCGTATATGTAAGTCCTCTACTGCCCCACACGAGCCACACCTTCACACCCTAGTACTGTACACTGCATCCAGCAAGTCGTCCTCAGGCCCGGCCTGAAGGACACCTTCGGCCCCCCATTCATGGGCGATCTTCCCGTGCAGATAGCCCAATCCCAGCCCGGGCGAGATGCGGCCCCATGCAAATCTCGGTCCGAACGCGCCGCCGCCGGGGCGATTGGGCCCAACGCGGCGCGGCGCTGACGTCAGCAGATGGGCAACGCAAGGCGCCGATTCCTCGCGGGCATCGCGTGACGTTCAATTCTACCGACCGTATGGTTTATTGTAACGGAACAGTCGCCGGCTACATAGAATGGCAACCGCCAACGGCTGGTCGCCAAGTGGCCGATCGCGACGGGGCACCACTCGCGCGGCTCCAAACGGTCACCCGGCTGCCCGCCGGCCTCCCATTGGCTGAATGTCGCGTTGGTTGCAAACGGGCAGCCCGTAAAAACAACAAACTTTCGCGCCGGTCCCATCCGCGGCCGCTTCCCGCCCTCTTGGCGGTCCCCTCCGGTAGCATCCTTAGTCTCCTGACTGAACCGAGCGAGCCAGCGCCTGAAGGAGGAAGGTCTCTCGTCCTCGCCTGCAAGGCGCCTGCTGCCTGCGTGCCTTCCTGTCTGCCTGCTAGCCGCCCGAAAATCCTTTGCCTTGCAGCCAGCCGCGGCTAGAATTATCGGCGCGTTTGACGGATGGTCGCCGCTCTTGAACGTCAGGAGAAGGCGGGGGAGTGTGTCGCCACAAACGATATCTCGCCGTTAGAGTCACAGAGCTACAAGCTGGAGAAAGGGAACTCAAAAATAGTGCGGGATATTTACAACGCCCTCAGAGCTGGCGACATCGGCAGTGTGCGCAAGCGTCTAGCAGGCGATGTGGACTGGTGGTTCCATGGCCCGCGACGAATGCCCTTACGAGATGTGAAGCATTTCCAGATGATGCCGCGGCTGGTGGGCGCATCAGGGGGACAGCTTACTGCATTTGAACCGTTAGACCTCACTGCACGTTGCGACAAGGTATTCTCCTTGAAGATATGTAGACTTTCAGACTGAGATTGAATATTCTGGCCTTCAGAGCTCCAGCAGGTTCACTGCAGACAAGTTATCTTTACTATTATCATTGTTTGTAGAAGCGGGCGTAGTATTTGTGTCAGGAACAAGATGTGGATGCTTGAACTTGTTTCTGTCAGACGGTCGGGGGACGGTTCCTCTGCTTGCGTGCCTGCATTTTCTTTCGGCACAAGCGACATGATTTTTTAGCGCCTGGAAAGTGGCGTAATTAAGTTTCTTTAACTTCCTGGAAAGCATGGGTAGGAAATGTCACGTCTGTAGTGTTGGAACGGCCGAGATTGGAATGAAGCAATTAGTCTTGAGCTTGTGGAGTGGTTGGAGCTTGAACATTATGGCGTCATCATTATGGCTCAAACGGGACTTGCAGGAAACTACGTGTCATTAGTTGTACATGCCATTCCTTGTTCAAGAGTGAGCTTTCGGATGCTCTGATATGTTGGACAGTGAGTTATCCCCTACTGTTTTAGAGTTCACTTGTAGTTCTCACTTTCATGTATTGAGTGATTGGCAGGTGTTTGTGGAAGGCCTCGAACGAGCAGTGACGAAGCGAAAAGGCACTGTTTCGTGGGTTCATGTTTGGACTTTGAAGGATGGGGCAGTGACAGGCTTGCGCGAGTATGTGAACACAGCTGTCTATGCTGCCGTTCGTAAGCCCTTTCACACGAGTCTATCCACAGTCGCACATACAACGACAGCCAGCTGTGCTGACAACCTGGTGTGGGAGTCAAAACTGTGGCGTGAACGTGACTTTTCAACCCCCGGCCTTATCCTTACTATCTAGTTTCGTATATGCCTCTTGCCAGGAAAAGACAGCTGCGCACTTTTAGGGTCTGCACGCATCTTTCCCGCAAGAGGGTTGCACGTAGATAGGTGCTAGATAGAGTCGCCTTAGCCTTATTAAGAAGGGACAGGGTTTTTCGCGAACGCCTGTTGACTGGCTGCAGAAGGGAGCTTCCAGTTCGTGCGTACCCCATAGGACTCACTGGCAGTTTCATCCTAGCAATACTCGTTCTTCTGCATTTTTCTGTGATGCATGTGAATAGGGCTCAAGACCTTTTGGCCTTGTCGAGGTACACTTGCAAGTGGTGCCTAAAAAACTCTCTCCCGTGTGACGACATGCGATGCTGCTATTGGTGGTCTTCACGCCGTCATCTGGACTGCTCATCCCCCAGAAACTCACACCTTTCGAGACACATTTTTTCGAAGACTGGAAAAGCAAGAAAGTTTGCAGCTATATGCGCTGAACATAGCTTTTTTTATCTGCTCTTTGCAATTCAGAAAGGTGGGCTTGCGGAAGAAGATAGCACGGATTACTTAAACTTCGAAATCTACGATGTCTTATTAGTCTATCTTCCGTGTCTTGAAGGTTAATTGTCAGCGCTTCTTGGCTATTTTAACACTGAAAATTGTTTACTTTGTACTCGTGTCTCAACTTTATACTCATGCTTGCAAACACGCGGATCAAAGAAGAGAGTAGACACAACAAGTACAAAAAGCCACAGATGTTGCAATGGTTTGCCACATTCAAACATTCTTCACTTCAACCTGACAACCATTCAGAATATAAGAACCATTCTTTCACATGATTATTGGAGAAATCGTGTCTTCATAATCCCAGAGATTTTTGTGAAGTGGTGATGAACAATGGATGTTCTCCCTCGGACGAAACACAAGTAGTTACCCTGCAAACGCACGAGCGCACGTATTGAGTCTGACCATAGCCAACCAGGGAGGAAGGGAGGTGGGGAAGGTGGAAGGGAGGATCGGAGGTTCGGAAAGGATCGTAGGGAGGGAGGGAGGGAGGAAGTGAGGAACGGACGAACGGACAAAGAAGGGAGGGAGGAACGGAGGATGGGAGGATCGGAGGGAGGGGAGGAGGAACGGAGGGAGGGAGGAAGGGACGGAGGGACGGAGGGACGGAGGGACGGAGGATCGGAGGAAGGGGGAAAGGGAGGGAGGGAGGGAGGAAGGGAGGAAAGGAGGAAGGGAGGAGAGGAGGAAGGGAGGGACGGGGACGGAGTATCGGAGGGAGGGGGGGAGGAAGGGAGGGAGGGAGGAACGGAGGAAAGGAAGGACGGAGGGACGGAGGTTCGGGGGGGGAGTGAGGGAGGTAGGGAGGAAGGGAGGAACGAAGGGAGGGACGGAGGAACGGAGGGCCGGAGGGAGGGGGGAATGGAGGGAGGGAGGGAGGGAGGGAGGAAGGGAAGAACGGAGGAAGGGAAGAACGGAAGAAGGGAGGGACGGAGGGACGGAGGATCGAAGGGGGGGAGGTAGGGAGGAAGGGTGGAACGGAAGGAAAGAACGGAGGGACGGAGGTTCGGAGGGGGTGGGGGATGGGAGGGAGGAAGGGAGGGAGGCACGGAGAGACGGAGGAACGGAGGAACGGTGGGGAGGAAGGGACGGAGGGGAGGGACGGAGGGACGAAGGGAGGGACGAAGACTCGCCCAACGCGATTGGCCTACCGCTGGGCGGCGCGGCGCGGCGCTGACGTCAGCAGATGCGCTTCGCAAGGCGCCGATTCCTCGCGGGCTTCGCATGACGTTCAATTCATCCATTCGTACAGTTTATCGTAACGGAACAGTTTCCGGCATAGAACGGCCACCGCCAACGGCTGGCCGGCAAGTGGCCGATAGCGACGGGGCACCGCTCGCGCGGCTCCAAACGGTCACCCGGCTGCCCGCCGGCCTCCCATTGGCTGAATGTCGCGTGGGCGTGCAAGCGGGCAGCCCGTAAAAATACTAAATCCCTCGCGCCCCTTCGCGGGCGCTTCCCGGCCTCTTTAGTTGTTCAGGCGCGTCTGAAGCCTGGAGGAACGCGCAACGCGCCCGCCTGCCGGCCTGCCTGCCTGCTGACCTCAAAAGTCTTTATCTTGCAGCCAGCCGTGGCTAAAATTGTAGGCGCGTTTGACGTATGGTCGCTGCTCTTGAACGTCAGGAGAAGGCGGGGGAGTGTGTCGCCACACACGATTTCTGGCCGTTAGAGTCGCAGAGCTACAAGCTGGAGAAAGACAACTCGAAAATTGTGAGAGAGCTTTACAACGCTCTCAGAGCTGGCGACGTTGGCAGTGCGCGGAAGCGTCTAGCGGACGATGTGGACTGGTGGTTCCATGGCCCGCGACGAATGCCCTTACGAGATGTGAAGCATTTTCAGATGATGCCACGGCTGGTGGGCGGAGCAGGGGGACAGCCTACTGCATTTGAACCGTTAGACCTCACTGCACGTGGTGACAAGGTATGTTCCTTTACGATAACTAGACTTTCACATCGAAATTGAATATTCTGGCTTGCAGAGCTCCAGCAGGTTCACTGCAGACAAGTTATCGGGTTACCGTTGTCATTGTTTGGAGAAGCGGACGCAGTATTTGTGTCAGGAACAAGATGTGGATGCTTGAACTTGTTTCTGTCAGATGGTCGGGGGACGGTTCCTCTGCTAATGTGTCCACATTTTTTTATTGCCACAAAAGCGACATGATTTTTTAGCGCCTGGCAAGTGGCGTAATTGAGTTTCTTTGTTGGCTTTCTAGACAGCATGTGGAGGCAATGGTACAGTCACGTCTGGTCTCGTATATTTGAGGATTTCAGTAGTGTTGAAACGGCGGAGGTTGCCGAGACATATCCGAGGTGATGGAATGAAGCAATTAGTCTAGAGCTTGTGGAGTGTTTGGAGCTTGAACATTATGGCGTCATCATTATGGCTCAAACGGGACTTGCAGGAAACAACGTGTCATTAGTTGTACATGCCATTCCTTGAAAAAGAGTGAGCTTCCTTATGCTCTGATATCTTGGACAGGGAGTTATCCCCTACTGTTTTAGGGTTCACTTGTAGTTCTCACTTTTGTGTCTTGAGTGATTGGCAGGTGTTTGTGGAAGGCCTCGAACGAGCAGTGACGAAACGAAAAGGCACTGTTTCGTGGGTTCATGTTTGGACTTTGAAGGATGGGAAAGTGACAGGCTTGCGCGAGTATGTGAACACAGCTGTCTATGCTGCCGTTCTTAAGCCCTCTCTCACGAGTGTATCCACAGTCGCACACACAACGACAGCCAGCTGTACTGGCAACCTGGTGTGGGAGTCAAAACTGTGGCGTGAACGTGACGTTTCAACCCCTGGCCTTATCCTTACTATCTAGTTTCGCATATGCCTGGTGCCAGGAAAAGACAGCTGCGCTCTTTTAGGGTCTGCACGCATCTTTCCCGCACGGGGGTTTCACGTAGATAGGTACTAGACAGAGTCGCCTTAGCCTTATGTAGAAGGGCCAGGGTTTTTCGAGAACGCCTGTTGGCTGCCAGCAGAAGGCAGCTTCCAGTTCGTGCGTACATCGTAGGTGTCGTTGGCAGTTTAAGCTTCTGTTTGATATAGATAGACAACAATGATGTACGTGAGTAGGGCCCAGGACCTGTCGGCCTTGTCGAGGTGGACTTGCAAATGGTGTCTGCAAGACTGTCTCCCCTGTGACGACATGCGATGCTGCTTTTGGTGGTCTTCATGCGGCCATCTAGAATGCTCATCCCGCGACACTCGAAGACGCATCTTTCCGTGGACTGGAAAAGCAAGAGAGTTTGCAGCTGTACGCGCTGAAAGTGGTTTTATTTTGTGTTCTTTGCAATTCAGGAGGGCGGGCTTGCGGAAGTGGATATCATGGGCATCTTGGACTTCGAATTCTACGATGTTTCATTAGTCTGGCTTACATGTGTTGATGGTTTTTTGTTGTCCTCTTATCTATTTCAACACTGAAAACTTGTGTACTTGTACTCTGCTTCTTAGCTTCATACTCGTCCTTACATAGGGACCATAGATGTGAGTAGACTCTTAAGTACGAAAGGCAACATATGTTGCAGGGATCTGAGACTTTCTCAAACATTCTTCACTTTACCCTAACAACCGTTCAGGATATAGAACCATTTTTTCACATGATTATTGGAAAATAACCTGAAAAACAGTCCCAGAAAAACTACTTAATATCATCAGTGCCATGCTCACTGCACATTAGATTACAAAATAAAAGTTTGCAAAACCTACTGCTAACCCTGACTCCTGCGTTTACAAACCTTCCCTCACCCTCCACCTTCACTTCAGTCTAACAATGAGCTTTGCAGTAACCCCCAGCGGCGGCTGGGCTCCTGCGCCTATGCGGAAACTGACCATCGCCCGCCTGCCTTAACAGATATTCTCCCTTCCGGACCATCCTCAAACGTCGCTTAACTGAGGGGAGGCAAATTTAGGACACTCCCCTCAACAAGATAACCTTTCGAAAGTTAGTGAGGTGCCCCACGCACGCCACAGAAACCTTTCTCACGATGCATTTGCAAAGCTCACGCGGACTGCATGACGAGCTGCTCCGCTGGCTCCTCGTCTACCTCTGGCTTGGCCTCTGGGGTCTGCGCTTCACTTGGCGGGACCAGCTGCCAGAACTTCGGCAGGCACTGGTCCCAGTCAGCCAGCACCGCCTTTCCTTTGGAGCTGCCAGTTTTGTCCTGTTACAATGTCCACAACAAAAAAATGCCGAATATTACTGCATTAAAAACCGTGGGATTAAGGCCCTGCACGGTAGTTCGCATTCCGAGAGCATCCATCCGGCATTTTCATGAATGAAAATGCGAAAATGAGAATGACCTTTCTGTGAGCATAAAGAAAGAGAAG
Organism: Zygnema circumcarinatum; assembly: GCA_037447605.1. Taxonomy (NCBI): domain Eukaryota; kingdom Viridiplantae; phylum Streptophyta; class Zygnematophyceae; order Zygnematales; family Zygnemataceae; genus Zygnema; species Zygnema circumcarinatum. The sequence continues at coordinate 6,118,830 of CM074804.1, forward strand.
TGATGAAACGAGCTTTTTTCACTGACCACATGCGCTTCAATCAGCCTCCGGAGCTGAGCTTCACCCGCCCTAGTGCACACCCGCTGCATTGTCACAATCTCACGGTTCACCTGCAAGCCCAACCAAGACAAAGTAAGTCAGCCTGTCACAGCCCCGATCGTCCAGGACGCAAAATCTTTCTATTCATTTCCCCTGGAAAATAGTTTCGCCCTCCCAATACAAAACACACTACCATAGTAGACCAGGTAGCAACAAACCTTGGGCGAAAATGTATCATCTTCATCAAGGAAGTAGGCGAGCCCCCCGGTCATGCCAGCGCCTACATTGCGGCCCACCCTGGACACGAAAATACTCCAGCATCCATCATGAGATGATGTCCAGAAAAGGCCATTCCTTATCCTCACAGTAAGGACATGTTGGCCAACAGCATAGGGCACTTACTTGCCGAGCGCCACCACACAGCCTCCTGTCATGTACTCGCAGCAGTGGTCCCCTGCACCTTCCAGAACTGCCTCAGCCAAAGAGTTTCTCACAGCAAAGCGTTCGCCTGCACATCCATTCACGAATAGCTGCCCCCCCGTGGCGCCGTAGAGGCACGTGTTGCCTATTATAATGGCCTCCTCCGGCTTGAATGCCACATTTTCCGGAGGAATCACCACAATTTCTCCACCGGCCATTCCCTGCCAGGTGATAGGAATTACAATTTCAGTACCTTCTAGACAATAGACGTATGAGAACAATTTGAAAGGCTGGTTTGCTACTCTTTAGGCCTAATTGTAAATCACCCAAAAGGAGCTCGGCACAAGCCAAGACTAGGCAGGGTTACTCTCTCTCACCTTGCCCACATAGTCATTGGCCTCCCCAATCAGTTTTACGTTCATTCCTGACGTCAGAAAACAGCCAAACGACTGGCCTGCACTGCCTTCGAAGCTGCAGCAATGCAAACATGGTGCGAGAAATCGCACCAGACATTAAGTTAGCATTAATCATCACACCACACCCACCTTACGCAACAACTCACATAAAGGCGGTAGATCTGTGATTTGTAGTGATGTCGACTCGGCAAAAACAGCATAATGGCCGCCACATCAAACTCAAGAAAAAAGCTTTGCAAGAAAACAAGGAAACCTGTTATTCATACTCGAAAGGAAATGAAATGATGTGCTCACGTTAGGTTGAGCTGCCCAGCGAAACCTGAGTCGCCATACTTCTTTGCAATTGCTCCAGCCACTCGTCCACAGGTCGAGCGATCCACATTAACAATGGGAACCGTCGCTGAAGCCACAGTCTCATTTTCAATAGCCGCAGCAATCTGGAATAGCGTTCAACTAAAAGTGCTTAGACGGGACCGCTTGCAAACCGAAACCTCATCCACCAATTCTCTGAAAGGAAACTGAGATTACTGAAAAGGTATGCAGAATTTCGGTTTCTCGTGATATAGCACAAGGAAAAGCAACCCCATCAAAGCATGAAAGAGCCCATTACCTCGGGCATGGCCAGAAGCTCATCATCCAGCACAGCACCGTTGCTGTGCACTTCCTGCTGTCTGCGTGCAGTACTCGACGTTTCAGGGATGCCGCCCTCCTGAACAGATACAGATCATGCCAGAAACTTCAGAGACAGCCCGACATCACAAATCCCCGTAAAGTCATATAGCTGGAAGCTTAATAAATATCCCAATAGTTTCTGAATAGGACAAGTTGATGGTTAAGGCCAAATAAGCGCCATATAAGGAGGAGACTGGGAATTTTCACAATGCAAGTCGTCATTGATAACAGAGGAGCATACAGATCAGGATACCAGAAATGCAAATACCTTGATAAAGAAGGCCAAATCTATGGCTTGGGTTTTGGTCACTTGTACACCCTCCCGGGCCTTCAGTAGATCTGTGTGGCCAATAATGTCATCCAACTTCTCAAATCCAAGCTGGGCTAATCCTGCTCGGACCTGATAGAGACAAAACCATAAACCCATGAGGTGGAATAAGCACTTTTGAAAAAGAACAAGACATCCTCATTCAGAAGGGACTGAATATTTTTCAACCCCAGTGCACCGCAGTCTCTAGGTTCAAACCATAAGGACAAAAGCAGCATTTGTTTGAGAAAAGGCTGTGGAGAGGTCAGCATGACGCATTGATTGAGAGCCTACCTCCTCAGCAACGAAGAGGAAGTAATTGACAAGATCTCCTGGAACACCTGGAAATCGAGCTCGCAACTCCTCCCTCTACACGATGCAAACAGAAGCATATCAGCTGACAGCTTCAGCAAGAAGCAAGAAGACCTAATTTCACGGACAGTAACACCTGCCATATAGCAAGGAATCTGCAATCCTTGCCACGTTATACAACAATCTAAAAGAGAACTCCTTTAATGCCCTGCCAACCTCCAGAGTCCTGAAAACCGCAATAGCAGTTGCTCTATCGATGTGTGCACGGAGTGAAACAGGTTACTGCAGAGCTTAACCTGGCTGGCGACTCCCACAGGACAGTTGTTTGTATGACAGATTCGGGCCATGATGCAGCCCGTGGCGATCATGGCAATGGAGCCAAATCCGTATTCGTCTGCTCCCATGGCCGCCCCCAGCATCACATCCGCTCCACTCTTGAACCCTCCGTCAACTCGCAGAACCACTCGTTCGCGCAGACCATTGGCCAGGAGGGTCTGTTCACAATCCAATAAAGACAGAGTCAGTACTGCAGTGAACTCCTCACTGAGGCATGGCAGTTCGATGGTTATCATCGCTTTTTTTGAAGGATGGCAGAAACCTACAATCATCCGTTAACCTGCTCAGCTCGACCCTATCTGGCTTACCTGATGTGCTTCTGTAAGCCCCATTTCCCATGGACCACCTGCGTGTTTAATCGAACTGATCGGGCTTGCACCAGTGCCACCATCGTGGCCAGAAATCTGCACAGAAGTCATTATGTAAGATTTTTTTCAAGGAGCGTGTTGCAGCTTTTACCAGAGGCTCATAGCAGTTGTACCAGATGAGCCAGAATAAGGTTTTTAAAAATCAAAACGATGAGTGGGCATTCACAGCTTGCAAAGCACACCTGGATAACATCGGCATTAGCTTTTGCAACTCCGCTGGCAACTGTCCCAATGCCTGCTTCTGCGACAAGCTTCACTGAGACCTTCGCCTTTGGGTTCACCTGGTAGAAAAACAATCAAAGCCATGTCAAACACCCTCATGTTTTCAGGGCCTCTCAAAAAATACCTCCAACTTTCCTCATGCATTCACTTCCGACAGCTCTGTACAAGATAAACAAACCCTCATAAAGGATCAGAAGTCCCCAAAAAGTACTTTTCCCTCTCCCTAGCCTTTCCTAATGTCTCACCTGATGCAGGTCAAAAATCAGCTGTGCCAGGTCCTCAATGGAATAAATGTCATGATGAGGTGGCGGCGAAATAAGCGGCACCCCTGCCTTGCTGTTCCGCAACTGGGCAATGTAAGGCGAAACTTTTTTACCGGGCAGCTGTCCACCTTCCCCTGGCTTGGCCCCTTGGGCAATTTTAATTTCGACCTGATCGGCATTGGCTAAGAAAGTCGGGGTCACTCCGAACCGTCCTGACGCCACCTGATATTAGTAGTGCCCATTCAAACAAAATCACAACAATCAATGAGTATCCATTTAGCTTCGAAACTCTTACCACGCTACCTCCAGGCCCGCACTAACTTGAATACTTTCGAATACACTGATGAAGGAATTAAATAAAAGAAAATCAGAGTGTACGTGACCGATGTGCCAATACGATCAACCACGTTGTTGGCTTTGTTTGTCACCTGCTTGATCTTACTGGTTGCCGTATCAGAATTCTGCAGTCCCTTCAGGTGTGGAAAAGTGGGTGAGAGGCCATCCTCTCCCACATCATCCAGATGGCGCCACCTGATGGGGTCCTGTAATGAAGCACTCAGACATTAAAACCTGTTAACTTATATCAATCATCTGCATTTAATGTAGTCAAACCTTTCCTACAGCATCCATTTCTCAGGGCATTCTCTTGATAACATAGAAAGGGGAAGGAGGTCTTTTTTTTCACGACTACAACAAACTCGCCCACCTCTCCACCTTCACCGGAGTTGGACTTGCCCCCAATACGGTTCATGGCGATCGCAATTGCTTCATGAGTCTCCCTTGAAATGGCCCCCAAGGACATGCCTCCTGCTCATGGCATACAGGACCATTCCATGAGTGCTACCTACAGCGGCTGAATAAGGGAGATCTCGTTGAAGGTGAAATCTCACTTCTACTTCTAGTGCCCTTGGTGCAACCAAATATGCCATTCAAGTACCTGTGCAGAACCGCTCTACAATTGCAGTGGCCGGCTCCACCTTTTCCAAGGAAATAGGTTCACGGTCACTCTTTAACTCCAGAAGATCTCTCAGTACCTGCAGAAGCCTTCCGCCCATTAGCCCCATATTCTTGTACATGCTTCTCTGTTTAGCAAGTGAAATGAATTGTCATCCCAACTCAATTGCCATTCCATCCTGCCAGAACTGCCCTGGAGTCCAGCAACCTATTCGCATTGATACAGAAAATGAAGATAGACAGCCGTCTCCCGTCGCAGAGTTCACCTCGCATACTCAGGCAGAAGCCAATGTGGAAAGGAACAGGCAGCACATTCAGGTATGCGAAGACAGCAAACACAGTCAGAATGCAGGAGAAGGAATGAGAGGTACATTTATTGGGCGACTGGAAAGGTGGTTTTGGTAAACTGCATAAGCTGCTTGGCTGCCCTCACGAACCGCCTTGTGCAACAACTTCGACATTTCCGGGTTATTGCCATGGTACTCTCCTGGAGACCACATACACAACTGTTTGTAATTTTCGTTTACAATTTTCTTTCCTCAAACTGACAACTTTGCCTTCTCATTTTGATTCTCCGTTGAACATGCAAGCAATAGACTAACCACAAATGCTTGCCTCGTGACTAGTTCCGAAACAGACGAGACAAGCTCCCTCTTTCCAGTAATCATGTGATTCGACAATTCTACGGTCGAAATACCTATCATCAAAAACTCAAAAGGGTTCTGCTGGCAAACACAAGATGCTAACCTCCTCTGAAGAACTGGATGAACCCAGAATTCTCAGGCTTCTTGGGAAGCTGGTCAACAAAAGAAGTCGACCAGAAGTTGGTTGTCTCCTTCGCAAGCTGCACAGAACATCCACCCAAAGTGAGCAGCCGGGTCTGCTTGGCAACTCAATGTGCAGACCACAAATAAAGTGCTGGCTTCCTGCCAGAGACAATGAATCAACTTCAGAGAAATAACAACACAAAAGAAAGAAAATGCGGGTGACGCCCAGATTTTGCAAGCACCTCATCCAGCGTTAATCCACCGATGCGGGACACTGTCCCTTTGAAAGCCATGTCTACCACATCCTCCCCGAGTCCATAGATTTCAAAAATCTGTGCTCCACAGTAACTGCAGCAAACACGCCAGACAAAAGTCCTAAGTAGGCCAAAAAACGAGCCAGACAGTCCATTACTAGTTCATGTAAGCATAATCAAACACCCATACGATGCCAGTGTTGCAAACACAGCACATTTGCAATTAAAAAAAAACATTAGTTCCTTCCAGAATCTTTCTGTATTCCAGAATCTTCTTGCTCTTCCTTTGCACTAGCTCTCTTTCAACTTTCAAAATTAAAGATACACCCAAAGATTATATTTTGTCAATTAAACGTATGAAAGAACCCACCTAGTTAGTAGAGATATTCCCATTTTGGAGAGAATCTTCAATAGGCCAGCTTTGACAGCCTGCAAAACAATAGAAATCCCATAACTGAGACTAAAGACTAGAAACATAGTAGTCTGGAAGCTGCCTAATTGGAACCACATCAAGCTTCAAACAGGGAACAAGGAGAGTGCCACATGCACAACACAATAGACGCAGCACTAAGCAATAACTGGTTAAATGAAAGTTATATATATACCTTACGATAATTCTTCTGCGCATCTTCCATGCTCACAGTTGGAAGCTTGCCAAACATCATAAGGTTTACCGTCCTCTCGCTCGCGCGCCATTGTCGCACAGTCTCAAATGCAAGATAGGGGCAAATAGCACTGCCGACATTGGAGAATTAGCCAAAAGTGATGTTGGATGTCAGAATGCCATACGTGTTTTTAACTCCCCATAGAAACATAGTTGCATAATTTGGGGCTAGTTAGATGCTGAAGCATACATAGATTTTTAGACTAAATTTCAGCAGTAGCAAAAAGTGCGTCAATATCTCATCGCATACGAGGATTTGATCCAACTCAAATCGTCGAGTTGGATCGAGTTTAAGCGACTCACCTGGCACCATAGCCAACAAGACACGCGAAGTGGTGAGTGCTGAAGCATTGAGCAGTGTCTGCCACAAGCGAGCAGCGAAGTCGTAAACCCTTCTGGATGAGGTGGTGATGTACAGCTCCCATAGCTAGCAGGGCAGGAATGGCTGGACTATGTGCGTCCTGCAACCATGAGCAAAGAAACAGAAGTCCAGCAAACATGCCAGGGTAAGACATGGAAACCCTTTCACGAAAATAACTAGTATCCCTAATACCTGCATCTAATTACCGGAATCTAATTGTCATCAAGATCCAGGTGCACCTTTTCCAGCATGACAGAATTATCATACCAAGAGATCAGTGCCAAACAAAGACGGTAAACTAAGAGATTTCCAGAAGCAGAAGTTCACGAGGGACTTATGCGAGACAAGTCGCAGATGCCAAAGTGAATGCCTTGTAGCCATCCACTTACCAGCTTGGTTGTCCTATCACTCAGCACAAGCAGTTGCGCTCCCTCCTTCACGGCTTCTTCCGCGGCAGCACAAAGAGAATCCAGGCCTTTCTTAAGTGATCCCCCCTCTACGCCATCCGCAATATCAAAAAATGTGGGAAGTGTCACACATCCAAGCTGTGGGTCTGCCTGAAGTGCGTTCAACTCCTCATCACTGAGTACTGGACTGGAGAGCCGCACTTGGTTGGCATGGTCCGGGCCGATCTCTAGGAAGTTCTCCCTTTTACCAATTGTGGTCTCCAAAGACATGACAAGTCCTTCACGAAGCGGATCGATAGCTGGGTTGGTTACCTGCACAATCGCCCTATCTGTCACGGTGACGCTTCTTGAGAACTGCCCTTGAAAGGAATTAGGATTACCAAGTTTTGTAAAAAATCAGTCTCCAGTGCTCTAAGTAATATTCCAGTATCCACATTTTCCGACAGATTCCTCCACATAAAAGCTTGAAAGATTCCCTTCCTCATGTCTCCATTCATACAGTCCATAACAAAACATGCTACGAATCAATACTGCTAACGTGGCAGAACCCTGGGCATGGCCGACAACACAAATCTGACTGAGCAAGAGCACAAACAAAAGTACCTTCACGGCTTCCTCTCCCCTAACCTCTTATCCCTGCGCCATTTGGCATCCCTCTCATAAAGTCAGATTAGCATTCAGCAGTGAGAGCATGATTCATGTCAGGGCCCCACCTGAGCAAAACGCTGCTTGAAGTAATCATAGAGTAAATGTCCACGGGAAGATAAGACCGCCAAAGGAATGTCATCACCCATGCAGAAAGTAGGTTCCTTGCCTTGGGACGCCATCGACTCTATCACAATAGAAAGATCTTCTCCAGAATACCCAAAAGACCTGCCATTCCAGAGTGACAGAAATTCAAATCAAAACAACTCTCTTCTTGAATTCGGCTAAAAGTTTCAATAAATGGTTCGACTACTGTAGTTTTTTCACGCAAACCTGCGTCAAGTTCAGCTATGACAGTAAACAATACCTCATTCCCCTATGTTTCGCCTCCTCCTCCTCAACCACTTTGCCTTCTGCATTTTTTACTGACTCACACTCCACTCTCGGAGCATCTCTACACCTTCAGATTTCTTCCCCCCGCTTTCCTCTTGTATCTCGCCCACTTGCCCTTCCCCCGCTCCTCCCTTTCCAACACTTCACCCCCTCCCTCCTCCCCCCTCCCCCCCCTCATCCTCATCCTCTGTCATCTCTCCTCTCTCGTCTTCCCATCTCATTCACAGCGGCATTTTCTCCTTTCCCAGTCTCTCAAACAACTGGTGAGGAAGTTCATGGCTTACATGTGCTGGCGGAGCAAATCCGTGGGAGACATTGAAGGACCTGCTGAAAATGGCATAGTTGGAAGGGAGCGACTCTGCAACGTAACAAACGGAAATCTCAGCGAAGATGAACATTTCTAAGTCTGACAGAAGGTTTCGCTTCAGGCGAATGTAATGGGTACCATAGCAAGACATCCCAAGCATGGCTTGGAAAGCGCTACAGCTTTTCCCATTCTACGATGAGAACCCATAACCAATAGAAACATCTAACATTTTTTAACTCAGGGGTTCAATGCCTAGGAAATCCCAAAGATCTTGGAAACTATTACGAGTGAAACTCTGCAACTATAGACTTGATCAATCCATATTTTTCACATGATTTGCCGCTGACAAAGTAAATCATTCGACGTGTACTGTAATGAGCTTCTTCATCTTCCAAGGAAAACTACTGACTGGCAGACGTGAGTCACTCAAATGAGCAGCAACCTTCACATGAAAGAGTCAATTGTAACTCTGACATAGAAAGGATATGAGGCCCACAAATTCATTGCAACACTGCATGCAATTATTGTGGTGTGCATCTTTTCTAAGAGGCCCACTGTTGGACATTGTGTGCTCAGGACTCTCAGTTAGACAAATTGCTCCACCTTTGCTACCGTAAACAGGCCCAATCAAAAAGTAAGACGATTTACGTGTTCCAGAAATTGCATGCCTCATATTACTCATTTGCCCAAATGCCTGCAACAGCTCACAGAAGAGCATATGGCTGGTGCAATTAACGTCACGACCGAATAAAGAGTAAATGCACATGCTCATTTTTTTCCAACCAACAGGAAAGGTTTGAGAACCCACGTGTTCTGCCAACCACTGCTTGTATGGGTGAGCTGCAGCAACTTGCTTCTTGATCTCCGTGTTGTAAAGGACCTGTGCACAAGCCCAAAAACTCCGGTCTAAATTTCAGACGAAGAATGAGTACTCTGATAAACAAAAATAAATCAGTCCACAAATGTACAAGTCACACTTTTTCGGAACTCAAAAGACTTTCTTCCACCTACGAACTATCAACCCCACATCTCCCTTGTGTTGTTTTTAGGGTTTTCAGGATTTCGATAAAGTTAGATTAAGATAAGACCTTAACATAAGGGTTAAGATAAAGTAGCAAGAGCCGAACTACCTAGGTCAAGTATCCGACCTTTCCGTTAAACGGATAATAGGCAAAACATGGTCAAACAATAGATCAATAGTTACTGGCCTTGGTTAGAAAAGCAATCCAGTACAGGCTAAAAACGCGATTCGAACGTCAACCAGATAGAGCACGCAGCTCAGCAATTGTGACGAGCAAAACTTGTTTTCACGCTTCCTCGACTTGGAAGAAATCAAGAGTCGATAAGCCCTTAAACTTCCTGGCTACGATATCTATCCCGTGCCCCTGGCCTCTACTGACCTGGCCTGTCTCAAGGTCTGCAGATATCATCATTCCAGGTCCTAAACGTCCTTTTGCAACTACGGACGAATTATCCATAGTCAATACTCCAACCTGTAAAACAAGCACAGACATACAAAATATGCCGCAAAGTTCAGCAATCTCAAAAACAATGAGAGGGATCTAGATCAAACTGCATACAGCTAGTCTATGTAGTACTCGAGGGAAAAATTCGAGTGGGAAATGGAGACCCAACTTGTTAGCGACCACCTGATTTACATACAGCAAAGCACTTTGCTAAATGAGCTCAGAACTGGGCCCACCTCCGACGCAACATAGAGCATGTCATCGTTTGTCATCCAGAAGCGAGCAGGACGAAGCCCATTACGGTCCAAGGCAGCACCAACCGTCTTGCCATTGCTGCATGTACCGCACCCAATTGATGTAAAAGTTTAACTTTTCTGAACATATTCATAGATACCAGTTGTGCATTTTACGCGTTTCGAGTAATTTGACTATAATCAATGCTCAATGCATGCCACTAATCATTTGGATAAACATACAGCAGCGAAATCGACAGACTTATACCCGCTATAAGCTTAAACGTAACATGTCTTCACATCAAATAACGATGGCAACAAGAACGCAAGAACTTCTCGTTCAAAGCTTGCTATTCGAAATAGTGATCAGGATATTCTAGACTAAATGGTTAAACTGAAACGGCATTGTCAAGGATACAACATAGCACGAACGCGGACCTGAAGACAAGAAGGGCAGGTCCATCCCAGGCTTCCATCTGGCCTTTGTTGTACTCATAAAAGTCAACCACCTGCAAGCAGCTACTGGACCCAATAAGGCTCATAATGAGTGGATCCGTAGTCCTGGGCATATAGAGAAAGTCAACCAGAAATATGTACGCCATGCTAATGACAAGCAGAGCGCTCCTGCACTTCCGACCCGATTAAGTCGTGGCTTGCTCTCAGTCCTCGGAGAGAATGTGAAAGGATTGCTTTGTTGGCAGCAAGACTTACCTCCGGATACTTTGCCATCAAAGTTGGGTGGTTTTTATAAGCCTCTGGCACCAACAGCATGAGCGTTTCCTCGGGTTTTCGTCCGCTCCTTAACAGCACCTGATATTCCCATGTCCACCATTGCCACTGACTCAAGACTTAAATCCGACTCACAGTGTTCATGCTTACTGCCATCAGCGGTATGCGATACCATGTCACATACTGCTGGACGTATTCGCTCAAACATAGAGAACTGAATAACCTGATCAAACAGCCAATCAACCTTAGAAGCAAAAAAACCACTTGCAATGAAGGAACAGAAAGACATTGGTTCAAGATGACCCGAAGGCCCTGCCCAGTTCCGGAAAGCAAGCTCCAAAGCATGTGTCTCCCTCATACACCATCAACCCCATGACAGAAACCGCCAAGTCTCAGGGCCATCCACCTCTGCAACACTGTCGAGGTTGGCTGAATCTGAATTGCTTGCATTCTGAATCGGAAAAATATCAGTCTCCCTTCCTCGCCACACAGGAGATTGCAACGTCGGTTCTCGAGAGCGCATCCAGTTCAAGTTGCCCTGCATCAAACAACCATCGTCATGCAGAGTTCTTAAAACGTTGAAGAGTTGTCCGATGAAAATAAGCAAGTTAAAGGATCTATATAAACAGCTCCAGAAAAGTGCTTCGCCTCAAATGTTTACCTGGATAGTGTTAATTTCGCCATTGTGACCCAGGAATCTCATGGGCTGTGCCAGAGGCCATCTCGGTGTTGTGTTTGTGCTGTAACGCCGATGATAGATGGCAAATGGTGACTCATATTCAGGATTGTGAAGATCAGGATAGAATGGACCAACAACTGCAGACCGCAGCATGCCCTTGTAGACAATGGTGCGACATGAAAGCGAACAGAAATAAAGCTCCGCAGCCCATTCATAAGTCTGTGATGCTCTTTCTGCCAACTTGCGACAAATGTATAGCTCACGTTCGATATCTTCAGCAGAGTCAAAGCCCGGGACCTGCACATGAACATGTGAGACGTCATCACGACTCCAAGCGATGTATTTCTGGAAAGAACAACATGGGCAACGAACACTCGGAATAGTCGTTTCTGTTGAAGTCTACATCCATCCTAAAAGTTTCACGAAGTTGATACAAGACTTGACCTTTTCCTCAAAACATCTCAGTCATGACCTACGCAGAAATTAGACATGAATGCGGTAATTGAATCTGCATGCAGAAGAATATTGAACAAACGCGGTGGACCTACTCCTGAAAGGTCGTACATAAGCACTGGCTTCTGCGCTCAATAGCTAGTGCTCATAAGCACGTAAAGGATTGTTTCACAGGCCGCATTCATAACAGCACTGATCCCATCCCAGTCATGTTCACGTATGCAAGTTCTACTCAAGCTCTTTGCACTCTGGGCCAGCTGCATAGTCTACACTTCACATGGTTGTTCTGTGCACTTAACAAGTTCGTGCTCCACATTTTTCCATGCTTTTTTTCCAAAGGTCAGATCAGGAATCCTTCGACAACAACATGCTTGAACACAACACAATTTCCTTAGCATCTGCGGTGGACAACATCAAACAAGTTTAGGCTCCAAGTCATTGATTGAGCTTACCTTCACTACAACTTGCTCAATTCGTGGCATGGTAACGAGAGCTATTCTGCCAACAACAGACTCATCAACGGGCACTTTTCTCCAACCCACAACCTCCAGACCCTCCTTTATAAAGACCTCGTTAATCACTGCCAGTGAGAAAAAAAAATACAAGAGATTAGGGCTTATTTTTCTAACCTCATATCACCTGGCCATGGAACGATTGTGCGAAAGAAAAACATGCATGAAATTTGCTGCACATTTGAAATAAAGCACTCCTTCTGGAAGGCCAGTAAATCTTCACTTTCTCAGTATCAGAGAACTCCGTGGATCCAACAAAAAAACAACCGAAGCCTTACGCTCGACAGGAACAGATCAAATCCTCTTAGACAATTGGAAACTCTTTCTTCTGGGATTTTGTTTGCATTATACTGCCTGAATTCCAACTGCGATCAAGGCGAGCCATGAAAATCGCGTACTGTCAGCTTTTCAGAATCACGATTGTACACAACTTCGCATCCCCAAAACGACGCCTATCAAACGCCAGCAACTATGAGCATTAGTTCTGACTCACGTTCTTTGGCAGCTTTTGCTCTGTCCTCAGACTGTGGGAGAAACACCATTCCAACACCAGTCACTGCAGGATCCACCTCTGGGAGGCCCTCAGCCTTGAGCCATGTGCCTAACAGCTTCCAGGGAATCATTGTCATCAGACCGGCGCCATCGCCAGAGTCATTGTCAGCACTACAGCCTCCCCGATGTTCCATGCATCCGAGAGCAGTTAAACCCTGTCTCCAGCACAGCCAACCGCATACTCTTGTCAATGCATGATAAGTTTTTTCAAGAACAATAAGATGATTGTCTTATTTTTGTGTAACTCCGTCACGAGCGACTTGTAGAACGACAACTACTTCAACCTGATGTTCCATAACTTTCTATTAAATCAAAAGGGCATGGTTGCCATCCAGTCGGAGCGACGACGTGATGCCATCGGTCTACAAACTCCCAAGAGGAAAGGTGAGGAAGGAGGAGAGGCAGACATACAACGGACACATGAAGACATAGGAATACCATTGATGAGCTTAAATATTCACCAGCGGTTACGATCCGAACAGCAGCTAGGCCAAATTAACAGCCAACCAAAATAGAGCCAAACCTGCTCCACAATCTTGTGATTGGCCTCGTTCTTGAGATTGGCGATGAATCCAACTCCACATGCATCTCTCTCGCTCAAAATATCTTCCATGTTGGCCACCTGACAACCCAGAGCCAATGGTATTTCGCAGTTCAGATTAAACAGAGAAATCACACTTAGAAAGAGAACAGCACCGGGAGATTTACGTAATCAAAAGGCCTATGCTTGAGATTTTTTAAGGGAAAACGGAAGTCGATTCAAAGGTGTGTTGCAAGTGAGATAACCACTCATGGCCATATTAATTGACAACCTGGGCATCCTTAAAAACGTCAAGAAAATGCAAACGAAACATCACTGCTACAGAAAGTGAGTCGTAGTCATTTGTAGGTTTAACAGTGAACTATAAACAGCTCGCCCAGCGAAAAACAGTAACATATAATGCTATACAAGCAAACTGGAAGATTGGTAGATATCGAAGCATTAAAACGTCGAATTTGAGGGGTGCTTTAACAGCAAGTAGCCGGTGGGAGGATTACAGACAAGAAGCTTGGGAGAAGTGGTGTGCGGGTGGAAGCCTTTTATTAGGAATCGAGAGAGCGCCGGCAAGGTGGAGGCACGAGTAGGTTAACAAGCAACAATCAAGAGAAAAGACTAGTCCGTCCACTCAAAGCTTTCAAACTTCAGCAGTATAGCGCTTTTACTCTCAAATTTTTATTCAACTTAGCACTTACTCCCTCCTTTCTCGTACATTCATCCCATCAGATAAACCTGAAAGGATAAAGCTCTCAGTCAAAAGGTCTGACCCCGAAGGACTAGATTTGACAATGGCTGTCGTGTGTACTCAGGCTTCTCTCAAATGCCCAGTGACAAGGTTTTCACAACGACCTGACTGCTACCTCAGCATGTTATTTAAGCTTAACCGGCCGCCTACCTGCACAGCTGCAATTTGCTTGAATTCGTCTTGTGTCGACACCTTCGACACTGTCCAAACCAGCACAAGGTGCAGACAAGTCTCGCACTTCAGCTGTGCATGCAATTGATTAAAGCCCGCAATCTTTTGGCTGCATTCTCGTTGGTTCGTCAGCAGCCAGCAGTAAACCGATGTACGACTCGAAAGCCAAACTTTGCCCTCATACAAAGGCGAGAGTTCAAGGTAGAAAAAAAAATCAAGTAACCTAGCGTGCTAATTCATTGGCCAGGCAGGCTCTCACATACTTTACATCCAAAGCGGGCACATCCTTCATGCTCCTAAACATAAGGCTCTAGCTTCCAACACGTCTTTGGTTGTTCGCCACTGAGCAAGAACCACTCGACGCTTCGACACTGAGCAGATACCGAAGCAGCTACGGACTAAAACTTGAGAAAAATTGCACATACAGTCCAATCAGCGTGACTCATGAAGTGAAGTAACCCATGATAGAAGCCTAAAGGCTGCCTTAGAAAAAAAAAAAAACCATGACCTCTGCTTGCTATTTCTACGGGAAACAGCTCATGCGACTTGAAAATCCATGACAAGTTGGACAACATCCGTCTGCAAACAGCACCCCGTCGATGTGCTTATTGTTCTGCACTAAATAAGGACCATATGTACACGACATAAAAATCTCACCTGGCTTTCCGGCCATTACCCTGGCAGACCTATTCGCAGACTTATTCTTCACAGCAAACCGCAGTAATTTTGCTGCGGAGAACTGGCCAGACTTTAGATGGCAACTACTGGGAAGCAGCATGGGGGCGCCATGGCGGGCTGAGGCGGCGAGAGTGCTGCTTGCAGAGGCGGATAGCGCCTGGGCGGCAGCGCAAGCCATGGCGGCCTTAGTGGCTTCCAGGGCAGGCGGAATCATGCGAGCGAGGCGCGAGGAGGCGACAGCAGGGTTCGGTTAGAGGCAGGGCCGCCCTCTTATACGGCACCACGCCCGGCCGTCCTCGCCCTCGCCCTGTGTTGTTGCTCGCGTTGCTCTGCTTGCTTCCTCTCCGGCCCCGAAACGGACTCCGGTACAGACAGACAGACAGACCGACCGGCCGGCCGGCCAGCGTGGACCCCGCGCAAAGCGGCTGGCCACGTGGCCGGCGCGCCAGCCAATGGCGGGCGCCACTCGGCCCGCGGATTGCTGTGCGAATTACTGAACTGCGAGCGAGCGCGACGGAGGGAGAGAGGCGCGACGCAGTTCCAACGCAGTTCTTCTCAACGCAGTTTTGTCCAGGCCGCTGCGACGACATGGAACCAGCACGTGAATGTCTACGTTGGGCGGGTGTACTTAACCAGCATAGAATATTTCCGGTACGGTACGATACGCCACGGTACGGCACGGTATCGACGTATCGCGGCGCTGCCCATCGCCTCGCGGTCGCAGGGCCACCCACGCCTCGCACGTGCCGCGCGCCCTCCCCGCCGCCCCGAAGGCCGCTGCAGCGCAGGCGGGAAGGGCGACGTCGTTCAGTCGGTGCAGGTTGCAGCCGTACGTTGGCGGGCCAAGTCAACCATTGCTACTGGTCGGTTCCAACCATTGGTTCGAGACTTTGCCAAGCGTTTATTTTCATCGTTTCTCCGTTTCTGTGCTTCATGTAGTCTAGTCGGATGGCCAGCGGACGGTCGCCAGGGACGGAGCAGGCGGCATGGAGCCTCGGGACTTGCGAGGAGTCTCCATGCCGAGGGGGCGGCGCCGAACCCTCCAGTCTTCAGGATAGCGTTTGTAGCTTGCCTTAGATAACCCGCGGTCGCCATGGCTTGCACTGCCGCCCAAGCGCTCTCCGCCCCTGCAAGCGGCATTATCGCTGCCTCGGCCCGCCATGGCGCCCCCATGCTTCCCTGCAGCTGCAATCTGAAGGCTGGGAAGTTCTCTGGTGCGGAACTATTGCGGTTTGCCGTGAAGTCTAAGTCTGAGAAAAAAACAGCCCGGCTAATGGCCGGAAAGCCAGGTGAACTCCTCTAGCCATGTAAATAAGAGTCCTCATATATTTCAGACACACAGTATCGCAAGGATAAGCACATTGTTGTGGGTGTTGTTTGCACCCACAGTTACGTTGTTGAGCTTTTTAAGGAATGTCAAGCGCAGGAGCTTGGCCGTAAAAACAGCGAACAATGCTTTTGATTTCTTGTTCTAAAAATTATTCATTTTCCTGCTTATTTTACACTCAAGGGTTGAGCCCTGTGGACTATTAGGGCGGTTTTGGAAGTATTAAAAGCGTGTCTGCCCCCATTTTGGATGTACGTCCTTAAGGTTAGGCTACCATGATTTATACGATACGGCATTGCATGCACCCATGAGCAAACCTTCTATGGATTGTTAATCATCATTCCAGTCGTTCTGGGTCCCTGTCTCGGAGGTGGTGGCAGTGACGTGATGCTCAGTGCAAAGCTATAATGTGCTTTAGTTGTGTAAGCTTTCTGAGTGCCTGTCTGGCCAGTGGATTAGCATGCCAGGTTGCTTGAATGGTTTTTTTTTTTTTTTTTTTTTTTTTACCTATCATGTCTTTGGTATAAGGGCAATGCAGTTCAGTTTGGCTTTCGAGTCGCATGTCGGTTTACTGCTGGTTGACCGAGAATGCAGCAACAAGGTTGCGGGCCTTATTCAACTGCATGTATAGCTGAAGTGCGATTGATTTGTGTGCACCTTGTGCTGTTTTGGACAGTGGCGAAGGTCCTGACGCAAGACGAACTCAAGCAAATTGCAGCAGAGAAGGTAGGCGGTTGGTTAAGCTCAAACTACTTGCTGAGACAGCCGTCAGGTGTTGCAGCTCGTGAAAACCTTTCTTGGGAGATACTTGAGTGGAAATGCTGAGAGCCTTTTTCAAGCCTTAATCCTTTGGGGTCAGACATTGTGACTGAGAGCTTTGGCATCTCTGTGAGTACCTGATGGGATGCAATGAACCAGGAAAGCAGGAAGCGCACTTGAATAGAAACTTAAGTCGAAAAATTTCCATAGCGTCTCCTGTATTACTGAAGTTTTAGATCGTTAAGTGGAAGGCTAGTCTTTCGTCTTTTGGAGGTGCGGTGCAGCTAGTTGCCCGCTGTGGCCGCTCCTTTAGGAATTGCTTACTGTGCCAGAGTTGCGTTGACGACATGTCTGACAGCAAGCTGGAAGCCCGTGGATGCAGGCAGTAGAATATGTGGAGAGCGGAATGGTGCTTGGCCTTGGTACCGGCTCAACTGCAGCATTTGCTGTAGCCAGGATTGGAGAGTTGTTGAAGGTGTGATGATTCGAACTGCATTTGACCATCCGAAATGTACATAGCTAACCGTCAAAGCTGTTTATAAATGAAAACAAAATCTCGCTCCTTGCTTGTGCAAGGCAGCTGAAGGCACCTGTTGTGGATCTTTTGGTACATACTGGTGGATAGATGCGCCTGGAGCTTCCGATCTATTGATATCAGACTTGTTGGTAGTTCCGACATTATGTGAGGATGTCTTGATCACTGTGGATGCTCTTATCCTTTCTGGCTGCTAAGAAAGTCATTCTGGCACTGGTCGTTGTCCCTTTGCAGGAAGGAAAATTAAAGGACATTGTTGGAGTGCCAACATCAAAGGTAAATGGGCCTGTGTCTGACTTTATCCTTAAACGTTATTGGATGTCTCAAGGTAGGTCTCCAAAGCAGTCTAAGAAAGTTATGCACAGTCTGCAGTTAGATTTTAGCGTTATAATGGATTCTTGAAGGTGAGAGTGATGATACTTTCAAGTTACATATACGAGACCATAGAATTGCTTACTGATGGGTGGCAGATGGAATTTTAGAGTAGGCGAAATGACCTCTTTCACCCTTACAGTTATTTTTTTTTCGTTTGGTCGTCTGGGTTTTGCGTCACTGGTTCAAATCAAGTCATCGTTTTGAATTTGACATGTTTCACAAATGCTGAAAGATAATAATGAGGCGGTCACTTTTTGCGATAGACTATCTTCAAGATGATTCGATGGTGTATGGACCTCATTAGTTATCCCTGGGCAGAATGATAGTTCAAACGTCCATGGCTATCGCCAGAGGATGAACAAAGTGGTTCTTGACAATGCTGAAAGACTTGTTATGTGCAGAGAACAGCAGAGCAAGCAGCCTCCTTGGGCATTCCCCTGTCCGTATTAGACGACCATCCAAAGGTGAGCACTGCTTTCATTGATGGTACTTCAGGTCTCGTTGTCGTTATGGCATATAGTGGATTTGGGTGTGCTATTGTGAGTCGGACTTGGTCAAAATGAGATAGTGACCGTTTTTCTTGAAGTACAGGATTTTTATGATTAAGAAATTGTGAATTAAAATTATAAGCATGGTCGGTCCTTTGATTCTGTCTCAAGCAACCAGCATGTGACAACTACAAACATTAGAAGGGTTTTTAATAAGGGATGGATGAACATTTTCCTGGCAACCAATCTAGCAAGTTACGGTCTTCCTGTGGCAGATTGATTTGGCAATTGACGGCTCAGATGAAGTGGATCCTGATCTCAATCTGGTAAAAGGGCGTGGAGGAGCTCTTCTCCGGGAAAAGGTGGGTCAGAGCAGCCATGTCATAGATGAGTATTGACAGTCCTGTTCCCCTGTAAATCTCTGTGCAGACTATATCTCTTTCTTACTACGGATGCATTTTACAAATCCTCACATTGATTAAATGTTGCTGCTGCACGAATGCAGCTTAGGCTGTTGCCTTATTTTACAGGGTTAGCTTTCAAGTGCTCAGGAAAACTCATACATACTTTTGGTTCTCTGAAGAATAGGTAGCACGCTTGTCATATGGAGGCACAGGTACAAATGAATAAGCCTGGTGCTTCTATACTTTGTCTGGTGTAAGCTCTGTTAATTACGGATCTATTCATTTAGCTGGTTGATTTAGCCACATTTCTTTGGTGACTTCTTTTACACGTTTTGTGGATTAAGCGAATGGTTGCAGATGGTGGAGATGGCGTCCTCAAAATTTATTGTCATTGTCGATGAGACCAAGGTTAGAAAAGAGCGACCTCATATGCAAGCTTTGCTTCTTTTTCTAACGATAGCATTCCCGATGGTGATTTCCATGCTGAGTCGCTCATGGATGGTGCACGGCGGCGGGTGCAGTTGGTGGACGGGCTCGGCGGTAGCGGCCTGGCAATGCCCGTGGAGGTTGTCCAGTTTTGCTGGAAATACAACTTGGACAGACTGCAGGCACTGCCAGAAGTTGCAGGCTGCGAGGTGAACATAATTCGTGATTCTCAATTAGTGTATGCTGGTTTGTAGAATCCAGGCTGTTTTGAATTTAATCGCCTACTTGTAGATGATCTCAATTGTCCATCATGTTCCTAAACAAGGAACATGATGAGCTATTAATGTGAGCATGTGATCTATCCTTTGCAAAGGTTTTGGTCCTCGGACGATACTCCAGCTTGCACTGAGCTAATCACAAAATTTCGTGGATGGTGTTTGGGACAGGCAAAACTGAGAATGGATGGAGACCAGCCTTATGTTACAGACAACTCAAACTATATTGTCGACCTTTACTTCAAGGTGGGAAAGGAAACTTTAGTGTGTTTGGCTAGAGACTGGTAGAATGCTAGACTATTTTTTCTGGAGATGTGTTGCCTGAGACACCCAGGTCAGAGAATGGCTGCACCTTTGGCGAAAAGTTTTAGGAATACGGGGATTATGCATGAGCGTAATGAATCTCTGAGAGAGTTCGATGGGTTGTGATTTGACTGAAGCCTTGAAGACGTCTGCATAGGGGTGCATTGCGCGTATGTCAGTGCCTTTCAACTTTAGCTGCTTGATCAATGCCTTACTATCGTTCCAGCTGGAGATTTGATGTTCCTGTGTTGGTTTGTCAAGTCCAAACTTCACCCGCCTTGCCCTTGTGGTTTCTCCTTATGCAGGAACCAATCAAGGATGCGTATGCTGCTGCCAAGGCCATTTCTGCACTGGAGGGAGTGGTGGATCATGGCCTGTTCTTGGATATGGCCACTGTTGTCATCATTGCGGGATCGGACGGTATCGAGGTCAAGACAAAGTAAGCGAGTATTAACTAGCACCTGCAAATGTCCTCAAAATGAGAGACCTTTTTTTCTATGTCATCGGGTGTGCCCGAAGCAGAATGTGGACTGTAGCGGGCAATGCTTAATTTTGGTTATGTGATAGTGTGCGTCCGTAGCAGGGAGGTACGTGAAGAGCCGCTCTTGCGAAGCAGGGCGTAGGGTTGCTATTTGTTTCAGCATAGGTTGCCATCTGAAATGTAGAAAGCCCATTTCTTATATTTACAAGTTCTGGAACCCGGTCTTTTTCTCCTATGCATGACTATGGCAAATGTGTTCCATGGTCTGTTGTGTGAGTGAGATGAGCCCTTTGGCTCGGCTCTGCTTGGAATTGGTCAATGCTCGTCAATGTTCAGACATGCCTGGCAACCTGCAGTGTTTGTATGTCTTCCTGTTATTACAGTTTCATGCAAACTGAAGTGCAGTTTGCATGCAGAAGCTGATCATACAGGGGTGGTCGTCTTACCGGCCAAAAGGGGCCTGTTGACCGCTTATGACAGTATTCAAGCAGAACCAGTCCAGCGTGTGAGGACCCGCTGCGTCCTTTCATACAGTTCCGCAGCCTATCAACGATTGTCCTACCTGCCATTTGCGCGTTTGCAAAGTGAGGTCCTACGACAATGCAACACGGGAATAGTTTTTAATGAAAATCAGTTGGTCTCTATAGACATACAGGGAAAATGCTTGCCTCCTGTACATCCTCGGACACTGCAGCTCAATCCTCTTAAGGAAAGAAGGTTCAAAGAACAGAGGTTTCTCGCTTCGAGGGGTTCCAACATAAGTCCAGCCTCACTTCCACCCCGCCATGGCAAAAAAATGTTGCCCACAAAATAAGGTTGCCAAGCTCTACCTGTCATAGAAGCGAATAAGAAAGGGACCACTAAGCTGAATTGCAATCAGAGGGGGGTCCTACAGTATTGAAGCACAGTAGGTATTAAGACTGTCGCAATACATAGAACAAATGTGATAGGGGGGGAATTGGCGTTGACCTCACGATAGCGATTCCATCAAATCCCCGTGGACAAAGACGGAGGAGAACCGCCGTGAACCCGCACACGACCTCGGATCAAAGGACGCGCTTCAAGCGCCCCTCTGCTTCCAGGCGCGCCCTCGAACAACAACTCCACCGTCCAGTAACTACCAATAGGGATGGCCGTAAAATTAGTACTCAAGTGTTTAAAAAAAAAAAGAAAAAAAAAAAATCCGGTTTGAAACCAAACATTTAGAACTCTATGGGTGACGTCTCACCACGTCATGATGGCGTCATACCAGGCCGGAAGTTGCTACAAGAGACCATCTTGTCCCAACTTCTGCCGTCCGTACGACCGTACAACATTCGCTCGAATAAAATAAGTTCAATGTTTTTGGGCACTAATTTCATTTCATTTAATTTCATTTAATGTCGGACTCCCCAATTTGGTTGAGAATACCTGGTTTAAATCACAAAGTTCGAAACCAGAAGTTTGATGTTCCGTACAGCCGGCCATCCCTACCCACCAGCCTCGCCTCGCCTGAGTCGCCTCAGAGCGCGAGCAAGCTTCAGCTTTGGCTCGCCGTCCCGCGTTCCCCATTTGTCCGACGACCGTACGGCGGGAGGGGCATATGCCCCTCCGTGCCCGGGGCACGAAGCTGACGTCACAAGTACCGTACGGCATGCCCAGATTTGACACGAGTCAAAACTGGCGAAAGTAGGCACAGACTAGCGGCGGTGGGTACGACTTCTGCAAACTTTTTATCCAGAAAGAGCGACTGGCAGTCCACCACGTGGCGATACGCGATTGGGCAAGGCGCGTCAGCCGCCAGGCGCGTGCCCGCTCCCTGATAGGACATGACGGCAGCCGTACATTCGTACGGGATTTGATCTCATACGGACGGACGGGCGGCCGCAAGTGGTTGATGCCGGGGGGTTCCATCAACCGCCTGCAGCAACAGAGTGGACGAGGGCGGGAGGATTTCGGGGGAGGACGGCCGACGTGGCGCCGACGTGGCAAACGGGGAGAACTCACCTCACTAGGGGGTGTCAGACTTAACAAAATCTTACGAAAAGCGTTACGAAAAAAAAGGTTACGAAAGTACTCCGCCGCAGGAGGATCGCGATTATATTGGAGTACTCGTTCTGATGTCAAACTTACGAACACGCGTACTGAAATTTTTTAAGTCTGACACCCCCTACTGGGCAGGGTTCCGCAGAACTTTGACCGTAAAATGCAAATCGATCCAATCGCGCGCCAGCACGTGGCGCCGAAGATCCTCGACATCACAGGCTGAATGGCTGCCACGCTGGCTCGCGGCCGTACAGATTCGGAATGTGTACAAACGTAGCTGAAGTCAAATTGTCCACGTGGCGCGCGCTGATTGGAAAGCGCAACGATGAAAACGCAACGCTCTCCATCGCCGGGTGCGGAACGAAAACGCCACTGGACGGCCTCAGTGGACGCAAGGCGACGACGGCTCATCCGTTGGCCGCAGACTGCACGCGTGCACTCGCCCTTCGCCATTCGATGACCGACAGCAGGCAGAGAGGGAGGGAAGGAGGCGGCAACTGCCTCCGTGTGGAGCACGCACGCCAAAGAACCAGAAATGATTTCTTTACCTAACGATGGATGGGGAGGGATGTATGAACAAGGTCGCACTGCACGTGGCAACTGTGTCGCGCCTACACTCCTACGCAATAAATTAACTACAAAGGGAAGACCTAATGCTAACAAGTTAAATAGCGTGTGGTTACCATGCGAAACCTAGATAAAGGGTAAAATGGACCTGCTGCCTAAGTTCTGCTATCTATTCTCTAATCTCTCTGCGCACCTACAACGCCTCCAGCGAGTCAAGGAGACTTGACCTCAGACTCTCCGTTGCTCACTAAGGGTCAAATAGGCGCTTATTGCTTTCTACCAAAGAATTAAATTAAACTCTACTCCTAAACTACGTCCGACCCGATAAACGAATAAGTAATGAATGTCACCAGCAAATGGCCATCTTGCAGGCGCCTCCGAGATGTGCCCGGCCTTCGCAAGCCGCCCTGTCCAGCCAGTCGTCGCCTTTGGCGTCTTGGGGCTCACCCCTCCTCAGCTGATCCCCGTTGACAGTCTGCCGGCAAGCAGGGCCCTGCAGAGGTGCGCGGACAGCACAGGCATCAGCTGAGCAGAGAAGGACTCATCAAAAGGAACACACAAAAGTAAAGCAAAATGGCACTTGTGGCCTCCACGCCACACTGCCAAGATGGGCACAATAGCAGAGCGCCTCTCACCGCAACAAAATCATCCGCCATGAGCTCATTGATGATTGAAACATCCATGATGCGGCCCTCTGCTAGTTGTCTCTGCTTATCTGAAAACGCCAAGGAAACCGGAGGTCCTCCGTGTTAAACTTCACTTACACGACATGTACAGCCAGAATAAGGCCGTTCAGTCGGCTATCAAAATGCTGACAAGTGAAGGCCAGATACCAAACTAATGCAACGTATGTTTGCCAGGTTGGTTTTTGTCGTCTCTATAACCCGTAATACTGTTGAAAGTTTGATTCTACAAGTGATTGTAGCCCCCTGATCACAGAATATAATGCTAGCGATTTAAGATTTTTTGCCGACACCCGAATAAGTACACAGGCCATCTCAACAGATTAGAGCCAAGGACCATTCTTCTAAGCCCTTGAATTAATGCCGTTTCAAAGTCCTTCAGCATCTAGTTTCTATTTCGTGTCTCACACTCTGGTTACTAAATCTATTGGCAACCCGTATCTCTGGATCTGCTGGTAAAATTCATGCTTGCTAGGTTCTTAAGTGCTCCCAACCAAATCATAAATATATCTATCCTAAATGTAAAGCTAGCATGAAGGACGGATAACTGAAACCTGTGCATGCTGCAGTGAAATCTATCTCCCAATATCCTCCACAAATAAGCTCATGAGGAAATTAAAGGAATCTTGGGAAACGAGTAAGGTCAGAATGAGTGGATCCCAGGATAGAGGATGAAAGCAACACAGATGCAAGGGACAACTATCAGAAATCAAAAGACTAGACAGTTCGACAAAAGAGTCAACTCACTGTACTCACTGACTGTACGTAGTTATTGAAGCTGAGGAAATAAAAGTGAAGAAAGTATGCAGATGAATGAGGGGTAACTGACACTGACTGTCTGTGTAGAAAAAGCGGACAACTGGGACACTGAAAACTACAGATTGGATACACTAAGGTTTGAAAAGTCAAAGTTGTCTTAGAGACAGTCCAAAATATGGTTTGCAGTCTGAATTGATAGGACGACCTCGAGCTAAAGGATGGATCGAAAACCAAAATAGTGGAAGAAAACAGCGGCTTCAATAAAAGTAGACCTACTACGACTATACCGCGTACCCCATTAGGTCTGCTGACTGTGTCTCTTGCTGTCCATGGGTTGCCTCAATGTCTCACAGTATTTTCCAATTCCAGTTTAACAACGTAAACTTGCATTATTATCTATCTTACCTTCCAAACATTGAGCAGTGAAGAAGCGGTTTTGGCAGCAACTTACCGTCAAGTTTCATGTTGTAAGAAAGCAGCGTGCGTGCAGCTTCGCGAAGGCCTAGACGGCGGCGCCAGACTGCGAGACTCCAGGCGGACTCTCCACTTCCCAGGAAAGCAGCAGAGCGTATTGCAATTTCTTGCTCAATCGCAGATAATGCCACATTCAGGCTTCCCACCTGCCCACAGAGATGGTTCATTGATCGAGTCAACGGAAAGTGATCTCTTTTAATGTGTAAATCACTGCATTGAAAGAAGTGGCAGGAGCTAAATCTCGAAAGCGACCAAAAGCTCAGGTTATATTTCATGTGGATTCATTTGCCACTCCACTTGCTAGTTACCTGCTTTGTTCCTAAGCCAATCATCGACGCAATGTTTCCTCGACTCAGTCTGGAGCCATCATAACCAGATGGTAAATGCTTGCAAGACCAAGTCCCAGCGACAGTGAGGCCCTTTTCCCTCAGAGGTTGAATCACCTGTTCATCCATAAGAGGCGCGGCTGTAATACGTTAGTTATGGATCACAGAACTTGAGGTCGTAGTTCAAGGTGCAACATTTTGGCTTGAAAAAAAACGTAAATGAAATGAAATGAGATGTAAAATGTAGAAAATGTATGAAAATGTAAAAAAAATGAAATGAAATGTAAACGTGAATGCTTCAGGCGACGCTCACCTTCTTCAGAACAGCGCAACCATGTCCCTTCACCATCCAGCCATCTGTCGCAATGTAGACTGATAAAACGTTCAAGGCAGTTGCTTTGTCATAGATAGCATCAATAATGTCAGAGATTTGTAATTGAACACCCGGCCACATTTTCCCTGCAACAACATTCATTACCGTTAGTGTTTTGCAGACTTCATTTCATCTGCGACAGGTCATTTTGTTGACTAGTTGAAACTTATATTCCGAAAGACAAGCGCATAGATAAGTAATTCATTTTTAAACTACGTGACTTCATCCTTTGTAATCGTTACGGAATGCAAGACTTCGAGTTGCCTTTAAAGTGGGGAATGGTACCTGGAGGGCAACTGCTGCCATTGGCCCGAAACTCAGCCCATGCAGCGCCCAACGGCGTGCCAACCGGATCGTTCGGTTCAGACCCGTCCCGACAGCGCGGGAAGCAGAGACCAGGCCCTCTCCCTTCACATGATCCCTCTTCAAAACGCCAATGAACTGGAGCAAGATAATGCCAAACACATGGCCAAAAGCAGAAGTTAATATGCTATATTCGTTGAAGAAACAAGCTTCCAGTAGACCCCGGAAAGGTGCAACGACGGAAGTCGGTTGAACAAATAAACCAGCATGATGTATCTGTTTCACAAAACAAGTAGCCTGCGTTTCATCCAGAACAAATACTCAAAAGGAAGCAAGTACACAAAAATGAACAGATTGAGCCTATTTACCGAATAACAAACGTGTGGAGCGGACTGCCTAGTGGAA
This sequence comes from Zygnema circumcarinatum, assembly GCA_037447605.1. NCBI lineage: Eukaryota > Viridiplantae > Streptophyta > Zygnematophyceae > Zygnematales > Zygnemataceae > Zygnema > Zygnema circumcarinatum. Next base: position 6,144,981 of record CM074804.1, read on the forward strand.
TCTTACAAACCTGCCAGAAACGGTTCCACGGATTTAAAAGCAGCTTTCAAGAGTGCATCAGCCTTCTTCCGAATGGCAGGTGATGAACGCAAAAAAGGGGCCAGTGCCAAGTGCGCCCCTCTCCATCGCAGACCAGGAAATATCCCTCCGAGAGCAGCACAGTGTTCCATGTGACCACTCAGACCATCTTGTACGTCAGCAACGCTTGCCCATGTCAAGTAAGTCCAATTGAGGTCAACCTGCACCGTCGCTGCTCAGTGTTACTACAGGATTGTAGGTTCTATGCCCTTAAGATAAATGCCGGAATAGGAAAATGCTTTTTAGTGCAACATCAGGTGGAGACTAAAGCAGCCTGCTAGCTTATTTCGAGCCGCTAACTCGAAGGCTTCTCACAATTTTCCGGAACGGTTTCTCTTCATTCCATCCAGGAAACACACTCCAGCTCTCGACATTTCTGAGCTGCAAAAAGGTGTCTAGCTGGCCATCGCATCTCCTCCTGCATTCCTGCATGTCCATAGTATTAACAAACCGTCGAAGGGAGTCCAAATCATAGCGATCTTCCATCTGAAGTCCCCAAACAGAATCATCTGCAAAACACGCATATGGTGATGTACGATCTCAGCTTGAGCAGAAATGAGACACAGATTTGCACGTTCCTTATTCTCAGACGACCTAAAACATGAGTTGAGGATGAGGAACGGCCTGATTTAGAGCTAGCTCGATAGAAAACATACCAAGAATTAACTAACAAAACTCTGAGTTGTTGTTCTGAGAAAAAATAAGGAAGAGAGGAAAAAGTGCAGAGAGTGGAGGGCAACTCACCAACGCTATTCGGAGGATTTGGAAAAAAGTCAGGCAAGCATATTGTTCGATTGAGCATTCGAGCTATGAGCACAGCGGAAGCAAACTCAATCGCCTGATTGCCTTCCCCGGCATAATGCGTGTACATGGGGATAAGAAGCTTTTCATTGTCAGCAATATCCTGCGATGACCAGCGAGACGCAGAGTCATTTCCACGTGATGAATGGATAACCCTACTGCAAATGCACACTACAATTCGTCCATACACGCTGTCCGACCAGAAGGTGCTTGCAAAGAGAATATCGGACAATCTCCAACAACGCCGAGCAGAATACATGTCTTTGTCGTACTCGTAAAACAATAAACGAAATGCGACCAATTCAGAACACATTTATGGCCAGCAAAAAGATAGTAAACTGCAGTTGTCACCTTTGTCTCATCAATGTCAATGCTCTGACTCAGAAAGTTTCCTTCACCAATTGAGCCAGCGGATACAGGGCAAGCTGACCAAAGAATTGTGGCCATGATAGTAGCAACCATTCGAAAATGAAGAGGCATTTTTCCTGCTTCACATTGCAGCCAGGTTAAGACATCAGATGCAGCAATTTAGTTGTTCCACAATTATAAAGGCATTAAACATTATCCTTGGTACAGCAAAGTCCCTATTAACTCGTCTGTGAGATCGCAAGGTCCAGAAAGCAAATCCGCACCGTATGTCGACAAATTGAGTAAAGGCACAAAAGCAAATGAGTTTCGTTTCCAAGCAGAAAAAAGCGAATACGAGCATAAAATTTCAGAGAGACAATCCTCTCAAGCCAAAGCATCAACAATCAACGCAGTACAACACATGGAGTAACGCGGAAAAGGAAAAGCAGCAGCATGAATAGGTGCAGTTTCAAGTAAAGTTTTATTTAAGTAGTCAATCATGGCCTCCGGACAACCATGAAAAGAAAAGAGGCATATTCCAGCCCTAGTCCCTCCACATCCTGGCAATCATCAGGAAGACTTATTCTCGTTGTACACAGGAGGGATGAATCAGACGATCAGCAAAGAAAAAAATCCTGTCAAAATGATCGATGCGCAGACGCTCTCTCAATAATCTCCAGGACTGTCTATGCAATTCCTAGCGAATAAAACAAAAGATACCTAGCATCATGTTTCCCTGGAATGACACTTTTATCGTACACACTAAATTTGAAACAGATAACTTTGACGGTGGCACATTCAGCTATATGCAATGATAACAAATTTTCTCCACAAGCAGAATCAACATTCTGACTAGAGGCTGTAAAACTTAGGAAAACGTTTGCTAAATGAGCGAAAAGTTTGAGAAAACAATGGAAAGCAGAAGCATCACAGCTAAGGTTTAACATGAACGAGAGATCATCCTGCTTCAAGGTAACCCATCAATACAGCTTCAAACGAAAGGAGCCGTAGGAAAAAGGTTTAGAAATATCTTTAATCACATATGTGAACTAAAAACAATAATAAAACGAATAAAAACAGAAAGAAAATCCTACACCCAATCCGGCCACCTCTAAATAAAAAATAGCCGAGCCTGACCTCGAATAGAAATTCCTTGCATCATTGCAAGTCTGCTGCATCCCTGATGAAAAAAAAAAACAGACGGGGAATCAGGATGTGATTTTATAGTAGCTGCTCAATAGAAGACAGCTACATGAAAAAAGCAACTACCAAAAAAAAAACGATGGAGCACAAAACGAGGAACAAAATGAACATAAAACTGTCAGCTTTTCACCAACAATGGGCATCCAGCATGACGGTACCGCACCTTGTCCCAGGCGACAGGGTGAGCAGAGTACGGCACCAGCCACAGAGCGTGAGGAGGTGCCGGGAGAGAGAGAGATAGAGAGCTGAGGGAGCAAAGAGTGCGAGAGCAGAAGAGGGCTCAGAAGGCGTAAGAGAGAGGGCCGTCCGGGAGGAAGGGAGGGAGGGAAGGGGGGGGTTCACGGCAGTCGCGGGGCGAGGCGGGGGGGCGCTGCCCGTTGGTCGGCTCTCGGCCCCTCCATCCAGCCGTTGGCCGCGCGCGCACATTCAAACGTTGGCCCGCCCCGCGAGGCGCAGCGCGATCGCGCGGCGCCGGGGAGCCCATCGTGGCACGTGCGGCTGACGGCAATCTGTCAGAGCGCACCATTGGCTGCCGTTCCGCGGGACAAGAGGAACTTTCTCCAACAATTCCCGAAACGTTCCGCGGAACGGCACGGGGGGATGAACTGTCGGCGGAACGTTCTGTCCGCCGCGCCGCGCCGCGCCGTACGGGCAGCCGGGCGGGCGGCGATGACGGCGCTCCATGCGGGCGGGCAGTTCCACGGACCTGCCCTGCCGCCAACTGCAGCACGGGGAGCGGGGAGCGAGCGCGGGGCAATAGAGGCTCGTCCCAGCCGCGCTGTCGCATTACCCCACCCTGCACTGACGCCATCACTCCAACGAGCTTCGAATAAGCTGAATGAATCTAAAAAAACAAAGAGCTTTGATATTTCTTTCTGGAGAAACCAATCAGAAATTTAATACAATTAATACAAATACAAAAAAAATATTAATAAAAATTCAAAAAAAAAAAATATTAATAAAAATTATTAAAATAATACAAATTCGATACATAATATAATTTACGTTGATGCTTTTAGTGCTAGCTCCTTTGACAGGGAGAGAAGGCTCAAAAGTGACCTGCTTTTTAGGCATTGTTAACAGCACGGCTCGAGGCCAGCCCCTTTTCCTTCCCCTTCCCCTGCCTCAACATTCAACATTGGAGCTATGGCATGCGGCTCCAACGTCCCATCAAGGCCCCCACGGCCCACCCACCGACCCGTCCGTCCGTCCGTACGTCTGTCCGTCCGTCCCGCACCAGTGAAGGCGCGCCACGTGCGCCCCCCCCCCTCAGGTCCCCCGCCGCGTCAGCGCCCCCGACCGACCTCCGTCCGTACGGCCATGCGGTATGCGCCGCCCCGCAAGGCGCCACTGGCGGGTGCCGTGCGATGGGACCACCTGGCGGCGCGTGCGCCGTCCGATGCGAGAGGTCAAACAGCCCGCGATCGGGCCAATGCGGCGCCACCGTTCCGCGTGCGAGCCTCGGCTGAGGGCGGCCCCCCCCGGGCCCTATCCGGAGAAAACCGCGGCACGCTCCACGCGCGCATCGGACGCCTCCTGACGCCCCCCCGGCCCCTCACAGCGCGCCACGTGGCAAATATCTGCACGATACAATTTCCCAAAAAGTGCGTAAAGGTCCTATCCAGCGTCCCACGTCGCCTCGGCTCGTCCCGTTCTGTGGAACGGGTCGACCGCTTTTTCCGGAACGGCAGCCAATGCGCGTCGCTGACACGGTAGGGCCCACCGACCTAGGGCCGCCGCGGAGCCCGCGCGGCGAGCGGATAACGGTCCCCCGCGCTTCAAACGCGTCAAAGGCGCAGCGCTCACTCCCGCCCGTCCTCCGCGCCGCTCCCTCCCGCCCTCCCTCCCGCCCTCCCTCCCTCCGCCCTCACTGACCGTTTGAGGCCGCGCCCGCAACGGCCACTTCGCTTCCCTCCCTCCCTCCCTCCCGCCCGCCCGCAGGCAGGCCCGCCGCTCCGGTCCGCCTCCCCCTCCCTTCCTCCCTCTCTCTCGCCCGCGTCCAAGCGTGGGCTGCTGCTCTGTGCTGCTAATGCTTTAACGCTTGTTTTTTGTGGCTGTAACGCTGCTTTCGGGCATTGCTGGGAGCTTTTGCTTTTTCTTGGATGGCTGAATGCGCTTGCCGTCGGCTGTTGGGTTATCAATGAAGTGTTTTCTTTTGCTTGTGCGTTTGAAAGCTGTAGGAGAGTCTTCTGAAAGGAATGCGGGAATGTGTGAATGGGATTTTTTCCGTCCCTTTTTTTCTTGTTCTTTCCATTTTTCTTTTAACTGCACCGGTCCTTCTGGGCTGGCGTCTTGTTTGATAGCTTCGCCTTGCAAAGAAAATGACTTACCTTTTGCTCTGTCATCTCCTTGCAGGCTTCTGACAACAAAATGGCTCGATCACGTCTCGCAATCACCATTTTGTTTGCCATTGCAGTGAACGCCTTTGCGGCTTCTCCTTCCAGTCGGAAGCTGCCCGATAGTGATGCTACTGTTCAGGTGAATACCCGTCGTTTTTTTATTCAAGCTTTCGTTTTTACTGTAGCATTATTGCATTATTATTAGATTTAATCTCGTTGGCTACTTATCTAATCCTTGCCTCGCCTTTTGCAGTCCGGCAGCCCGAAGGTCATTGTCCCCATCTACACGCACTACGCTGGAGAAGGCAACCAGGCGGTGGAGTTTGCCTCGGCGGTGCTCATTGCGAGACTGCTCAACCGCACTGTTTGCCTGCCGGACTTCTTCCATGCACTGCAGAAGAACACTGGTGAGTTCCATGTACCATATTTTCTACTTTGCTGCTTCGTAATGCTCTTTCCTTTCAATTCTCTTTGTCGTTTAAGCTGTTAACCTTCCGGTATAGTGGATGTCTCACTGTGTTAGTGCGCTGATTGAAATCCGTCTTAACTTTTGTTTAAATCCTCCTGCAGATGGCCATGTTTGGGGCCTGAAAATGTCGGAACGTTATGACCTTGATGCTCTCAAACGCTTTGTGCCGATCATGGCGATGGATGATTGCGTCAAGACCTGCGGAGGACAACTGGACACTTTCCTTCAGCTGCGCAGCGTTGAGCCCTGGAGTTTATTCCCCGAATGGAACCAGGAGAAGCCCTACAAGAATGCGGTGCGCAGCCTCCTCCTCCACCTTCTGCTTCTCCTTTCCCTTGTTCTTCTCCTTCAAGTCGTTTACCACTTTAACGTCTGCCATTTTGTTACATGAACTCAAAAACTTACCTTTTCCTAGCTGGCTGCTCTTGCTCTTGCTGCTGCAGGTGGACCTGAACTGGACGTACCTGACCTGGACGAGCGCCGCCAGCGTGCAGCGCGAGCTCGCGGCGGTGGCGGCGCCCTGCGCGGCCCTGGGCGGCATCTTCCCGGGCCTGCGCTGGCGGGGCGCGCACCTCGCCCTCGCGCCCTTCCTCAAGCCCGCGGCGCCCGTCCGCCGCGCCGCGCAGACCCTGCTCGACCGCGCGTTTGTGGCGGGGGGGAAGGGGCCGTACATGGCAGGTCCGTGCTCGGCAAGGGGGGGGGCTATGTCTGATGCTTATCCTGAAGCCGTCCGCAATTCGAGCTTGAACTGGTTTCGTATTAGTGTTTAGGTTCGTCTGTTTCTGTGAAGTTTACATCGGAAGTTCTACATGGTCTAAACATATGTATGGTTGTTTTCCGCCCTGCAGTGCATTGGCGATTTGAGCAGGCTTCCTGCGCAGGCGAAGGCCCTGGGCTCTGCTTTCCGCGGTGCCGGGACGGGTCTGAGCCCAACGACCCTGTGGCGATGCCGATGAGCCTCGCGTGGGTCAACTTCCGCGCGAATGGCAGCCACTGCCCCGCTGGTCAGTGCGCTGCTGGTTGAGAGGCTGCCTCAAAGCTGGGACGGAAGGGAACATGGAACGGCTGCTTCTCTGGATTGACTGCATTTTAGTAGCATTGAGCTCTTTACTGAATCGTGGTTGGATAGAAGGTGAAGACGTTAGGGCTTGTGCCCGAGCTTGTTTGATGAGTGGCCTCCTTAAAATCTAGATTTTCTTTCAGCTGATTTTTGGGGTTTAATTTTACTATGAGCAGGGAAATCGTGGCCCGGAGTGCACCTTGTTCCGGAGGACATCATTGCAGCCATTGTGGAGAAAGCATCTTCCTTGAATCTAGGCAGAGTCTATGTTGCAACTGATGGCTGGATGCTGGGAGAGAAGGGCTGCCCGCTTCTTACAAAGGTGAGCTTGCTCCACAATGCTTTGAGCTGCACCCTAATTGTCCTTGGTATTCTTTCCTGTAGTAATACTTTGCTACTTTTTCTTCTGCTTTGTTCTTACTTGATTTATTGCCCTTTTCAGGTTATCAAGGGTGTACGTGCTGGAGGGCTGGAAGTTGCTGGAACCTGGTTCTGTCCTGGCCTTGCTCCTTTCCAAGATGAGAGCAGGCCAACGCCATCAGAGATTGCTGCAGATCTCGGTGTCTCAGGAGGGAAGCAGGTAGCTCTCTTGCTCTGCTGTGGCTCTAGGAATAGTAGAGCTTATCATTTTTAAAATGTTAGTATATGTTACAAGTTCGGTATCTGAAGCAACAAATTTTGTTTTTGGCAATGCAGGTTGAGGGTGCAAGCCACAGCATTTCTGCTGTAGAGCAAGAAGTGGCAATGGGAGCTGATGCTTTCATTGGAACTGGCGAGTCAGCGTGGAGCTTAGCTGTGTGGAGACGGAGGCAGGGGCTTAGGCTGGCGGCAAAGGCTCTTATGTCACATAACATGGACCAAGGTATGCATCTTTTTTAGGCCTCTTATAGTGAGGGGGGTTAGGTTATTACCAATGTAAGCCCCCTCCACGGATTGTGATTTGGTTAGGCAGCTACTTGAAGAGTCTGTATATTCCAGCATAGGCTGGACCGAGCCTTTTCAAAATCGTTTCACAGGAAAGTCGGCCGTCTTTCTACCTCTTACACGGGCTCTCAATTCTGTTACAGGTGGAGGCTGGGAGACCGGCCTGCCAGAGAGCAGCATTATTGATGACCACGTCATTGACAAGCTCATGGCGGACGACACTATGGCAGTGAGTCTCACTTACAAATGCCTTCCAATTTAATCAAGCTCCTCCACTATGCACTGACTCCACTGGAACCTGCCACATTGAACACACCCTTTCCCAAACGAATTCCGAAGCTCTTCCCCTGCATGGCCCTTGCGCCGCGTGTGCGTGAATGCCCTCGCTGACAGTGCGCTGTCCGCCGGTCGGTGCAGGGCCCCGCGTGCCGCCGCAGCCTCGTGGGCGAGCAGTTCCCGGACAAGGACGACGACGAGAGCCAGACCGCCGCGGAGGGGGACGCGCGCGCGGACGACTGGCTGGACCGCCTCGCGTGCGAGGGCCGCCAGGAGAAGGGCGGGCGCTGCCAGATGGCCATCTGCTGGTAGCGGGCATGCATGCGCGGTAGCGAGCTAGAACAGGCAGGCAGACAGTAGTAGTAGTAGTAGTAGTAGTAACAGCAGTATTGAGTAAGCGCACGAGAAAAAAAAATAAGTCTGGTCGTATTGCATAGGCTGCAACGGCCTCCTGTAGTCAGTCGGGCCCAAGGGACGCTGCTGCCCCCCAGCACGTCGTGTAGCGTTAGTAGGTATAGGCCAAAGCCTTCTTGGCATGCACGCACTCAGAATAAGAGATGTAGAACGCGGAAGGGTGGCACGGCTGGGGCCTAAAGCCCGCCTCCCCGCCCCCCCCCCCCATGTACAATATTGCGTTGTGCCACGAGCAACAACTGAATGAATTCACAGGAATGGTATGTCCACGATTCCGCCTTCACTGCATGCATGCATGCGCGCATGCCTTGCGGGCTGTGGGCTGTGGGCCCCACGGCGTCCATGGCTGCCCGCGCTCGCAACGGGCCGAGCCCGCTGGGCACGCGCGTTTGAATTTGAACTTTGCCACGTGGACGGCGCGGCGAGAAACCGCCGCCCTCGCATCGCCCTCCCCTCCGCCGCCCACTCGCTGTTGCTTGCGGCGCCGGCCGGCTCTGCGGGAATGAAATGATGGCGGGCACCGTCGTACGCGCCTAATGGCTGCGCGCAAGTACGGCTATTCGTAAAGGCTTGGCGGGCTGGGGCGACTCTTTCCCAGAGGACAAAACTGCTTACCGCAGGCGCGCGAGCCAATGGGGGCGCAGTTCGAAGCGCGGCCTTTACTGCGGGCGGGCGGCCGGGCCGGATGCCGCCTCCGCTTTGAGAGCGCATTATTGACGCCGCCCGCCCGGAAGATGACAGCGCCGCCCGCCCGCCTCCGGGCGGGTCCGGGCGGCAGGCGGCCGCTGGGGATAACGACGGCCGCCAGGTCAGCCCCATGACACGAAGCCTCCACCACAAAGTCTCCCGTGGCTGGCCGGCCGTACATCTCTCTCGGCTGGCTGGGGCCTGGGCGGGCCGTTGTGTCGTTTGTGATAAGTACAAGCGCAGCAGTACGACAAGATTTTCGTACGCGGCTCATTCTCATCTGCGCCTCAGAGTCAGCGGCCATCGACAACGACAAGATCGGGCCGCCGGGTGAAACAGCCGGCGAAGCGTCGAAGCGGCCGTCGAGGCCGGCCGGCCGGCCAAAACCGTTTTGAGGGTAGGGTTGGAGGCACACGGTGGCGCGGGCAGGGGCACGATGCCCCCCCTGGGCGGGGCACGCCACCCCCCGTGCCCTGCCGGCTATGACCCCCCTTGCCGGAAACGCCCATATCCGTGGCCCCCTCCCCCTGTGCCCCTGCCACGTCAGCGTACCCCGTCACGCCCGGGGCCGGGACGATGACGGTGGATGACAGGTAACTTGGCACGTGACATCGAGGGCCTCTTCGGAGCTGATGTGGCGGCGTGCGAGGGGACAGCGCGACGCCTCCGAAGCAATGTGGACTCTGACGTGGTAGGCACGTTGGCGCCACGTCGGCATAACGCGCGCGAAACTTTTCATGGAGCCCGGGCACTGTCCGTACCGCTCGTACTTCTCGTACCTTAGTCCGTACCGTTATCAAAGTGTTAATTTAGGGACGGAGAAATAGCTTTGATCTCGCGATGGCAAGGCCGTCAAGTGTTCAGTGATAAAATCAACATGGGAAACCGAAGGAATTGGTCACAAGGACCTACGGACAAAAAGAAAGAGCCCATAAACGGAATAGTTCTAGGCTCAACAACACGGCACTAGAAGCAGCTGCGAAGGTCGCCGTTTTTTTGGCCGCGATTTTTTAATTGTTCAATCTCGTCACGCCACGGGGCCACGAAAATGGGGCAAAGCTTCCTGCCGCCATTCTTCGACGGTTTGCCAACATGCATGCATGCATGCCATCCCTTGGCAAGCTCAATGGCCCAACAAATTCTTCCAATGGTTGGCTCCCGACCATTGGTAATAGCTGGCAATCAATTGGCAAACAATCATTGTAACGCTTTTCTGCGATTGTCAGCCAAGGGAACTGTTGCCAGCCATTGGAATGGTTGGAACGTTTGGCAATGGTTGGCTGGGTCCCCCAATCAAAAAATACAACCGTTAATCTCTGGAGCTGAAAACCGAAGGTATCGAAAACTAAACTTCCGAAAGTCACATTTTCAAGTTCCGCAACCTCCCCACACACTTCATCTGTCCGCATGCGCACAATGGTTGAACGCTCGAGGGCCTGTCAACATAATAAGGAGTACAGATTACGCCATTTGGAGCCCAAGACCCATCGAGCAAGACCACCGACCACAAGCAAAATCCGGCCTAGGTTGCTCCCGAAACGTTTGGGCGTGTGTGCCATAAGCAACGTGACACTGCGTGGTTGGCAGTGTCAGCAATGCCACTTTACCCGGTGGTGGTTTACCCCATCTCCTATTCGGATACAGACTGGCGCCCAAGCTCAAAAGGATAACTATTTTTCAACCTTCAACCGTCCGCATGCGATGTAGTCGAAAGAGAACATTAGCAAGGTTTACGTCCTGAAGCAGAAGCACCCACCCTTACCGCTGTGAAATGGATGAATGGAGGTGTGTGCCCGCCGAAATGGAGGTGTGCGACGTACCTACGCCAGTTTAGAGGCTTGCTGCAAAATCGCTAAGGGCACTATCGACAACAAACGTTCTAAAAATGAATGTAATTACAAAAGGGATGGGAATTCACAAAAGCCGGTAAGCTTAGGCGGTCTTTTCCATGCGTCGAGCGACAGACGGCATGGTGGCTGTGACTTGAGGAAGAACTTCATCTCTTTTCTGTCGAAGAAAACTGAACAGTCCTAAAAGTGAGCTGCGACTTTTATGGCTGCCACTGATCAGGGCGTCATCTGCACAGGATCCAATGCCACATGTAGTCACGGTCAGACGAAGAATACAATTGGCTCTATGGAACACAAAGTCCTGCAGGTCTTGAAGCGTCCATAGCCCCTCTCTTACCTGATCTTGTTGTGTAGGCGCCTCCGTGTGCCCCAATGCCTGCTCCAGGAAGGACACTTTCATTGGCTGCCAGTGAAATGAAGTAGGCGAATGGCACGAGCCAGAGCATGAGAAGGAGAAAACCAAGTGCCCATTCGAGTGTCACGTAGGCAGAGGTAAGAAAAAACCGAATCCACACGATATGGCTGGCTACCAGCATGCCTGCAAGCGAGGGAGAAAGCCTGTTATTCGTCGGAGGTGCGGAACTTCAACCAACCGCGTCATAACTTCAGCAACCTACCTGCTTGACAACAGATCTTGGTGTCCTGATGCCTCCCTGAACCTCATAATCAGCCGTGCTAAAGACAGCTCCAATTTGCATTTCATAGAAACTGCTACAGCAATCCTCAGACGATTTCAGCAGAGCCGGCAAACGGCAACACATCTTCGTAAGTACTTCTTCCTGTCATTGCTATGAGTTTGAGAACGAACGAGCTTGGCCCTTGCTCTTCTGAAACAGGGTCCAAATTGCAAGGTTCATGTTCGATTTCTTTCAACCCTGATTCTCCCTTTCAAATGCTGATGAAACAATAGGGCATCCCTAGGTCACTACCCCTGATACCATAGAAGCAGCTAATAAGAGCGCAGAGAATACATGCCTAGGCTTCCCAAAAAGTCAGTTGAGGTCAGCGAGATGTATGGGAATGTTCGAAGAAGGCGGTGATACAGTATGTGAGATGCGACACCAGTTGCCACTGGCAGCAGAGGCAGACGGTCCACTATGAGCAGAACCACATGCAAGCCCACCACCACCTGCGACATACGGAGTGCCTTCCAACCCTATTAAGTGAAGTGAAAGGCAAAGACGGAGAGGTAGATGGGGCGGAGAGAGTGAGAGACGAGTGGAAGGAAGGAAAGGGAGGGGGGAAGGACTTAGAAGCAGACACGAAGGAAGAGATAGAGGGAGACTACAGTAGAATAAAACGAGAGCGCGTGCGTGAAAAATTGGAAGGTAGAAGGAAAGAGAAGAAGGGGAGGCTTCCAGAAGCTATCAAAAGATGCAGCTCTAGTTCAGTACAAAATTGGTCGAATAGCAACTAACCTTTATGGCAATGCTGATGACCTTTTTTGTGATGCGAGTGTGCTCCTCCACAAGCTCGGCAATATAATACAGACCGGTGGCTGTAACATTATTTGCCAATAAAACAAGGGAGATCCGAGGACGTCAGAAGACAGATGAGTAGATACCAGGAAATTAGATGGTAGCTGGTTAACTAGTAAGTAATAGTGTAAAAAGGTGACTTTACGAAACTACGCTACCTGGCAAATAGAACACGTTCAAACGTGTTTATTTGCCTTATGCGCTCAATCCTCGCGGCTTCAACAAAGACTATGGATACTTTGCATGTATTTTGATGAGTGAACGTCATAAGTATCTTGTGCGTGCGATATCAAGGCATCATCTCCATATCCAATGAGCCGAAAGGATTCCCAGCGGATAAACAAACGAGCATGTGGTTCATAACTCTTCACCGTCGTTATCTTCACAACGGCTCGGTTTTGACGAATGTGGAGATTCCTAAAATACTTTATCTTCCTAGTTTCTTGTCATAATTTTGTCAAAAATAGGACGAGGATTCGCCTGTTCGGATGTGTGCTTGCAGCAAACTGCAAAGTGCCCTGAGACCCTCAGGTTTTCACTCTCCTAACTTGCATCCTCAAATTCTACAACACACTTCAGAGCCATTCCCTCTCAACGAAACACCGTCAACCTAGCTTGGATGCAGAGTGCGAAGAAGTCACGCCACGCAAATGAAGGAGAATGCAGCCTCCATATAATTTTCAATATCCCTGCTAGTCTTCTCTCGATAAACGAGACATAGAAAGTCATAAACTAACGCGCTCCTTGCAACTGTGAAGGTTCTTCCATGCAGACGACAAAATTATATGCAAACACGACGTGCAAAGGCGCAAAAAGAGCAGGGATTCAGCCAGGCGGCCCGCTTACCAAGACATATGGCGAAAAAGAGCAAGAAGAGGTAGCCCCCCAAGTAGACCACCACTGTCGACAGCGCCATGGCGGCCGAGCGGGGGCCAGAGAGGCCCCCACCTGCAGGAGCGCACTAGACCCGAAATGAGCGCAGAGCGAGCCCTTCCAGCTGCAATGCACTGCCCTGCCCTGCACCTGGCACTGCATCACAATGTCGGACCATTGGACCAACCGTTCGAATGTTTGCCAACCATTGGATGCCAATGTTGCCAGCCATTGGAATGCCAACCATTGGAATGGTCCGGAACCATTAGCGGGTTCAAAATTGGGTCGCATGTGCATTTTGGTGGGTTGCGAATGCTTCTGCTGATCAGTTTTTTGAACTGACCTTTCTGAAATGCAGCAACATGACTCTGGCAGGTCCGGGTTGCTCATCAGTGGGAGAAGGAGCCCTTGCGGATATCGGACCACTTTTCCCCAACAGGTCAGCCAATGGCCTCGTGAGGAATGCGCGTGGGATCGCGGTGAGCTGCGGCGTCATGACTAGATGACTAGGAGCATAGAAATCGTCTTGATTAGTTTCAATAATCTGCTTAAGTTGAATCGTGAGTGGTAAACGCACTGTTCCTGAAGCATGTCCATTGAATATGGCTGTGGCTAGAGTTATTGATCGGATGATGTTGCCCTATGATGATGCTGCACAATTAAATGTGATTTTCTTGGAATCCCCGACTTCTGTTTGCTTCTCCAAATCAAACAAAAATAATAAAAAACTTTTTTACCCCTTTACAAAGTGACCTCTCTTCACAACACAGGCAAATGCGTAGTCAACTCACTAATACTACGTAGAAATCTAATAACTGCGTTGTTGCTGTACACACGCTGCAGCCATTGATTCTCGCACGTTTCTTAAAAAATGGCTGCTGAAGAAACCTCATTACCAGGGCAGTGATTTCTACGTCGCTGGTGAATTTTATGGTCGTAAGTCAACTCTTTTCGAAAGTCAGTCAGACACAAGCACTACTTGATCGCCTTATTGCACAGTAAATGCTGACCCGGTGTCCGGCAAAGTCTGCAGACCATGGACACCGTGTGGAGAAGGAGAAATGAATTAGAACATTATTGCAAAGCAGATAAACCCTGCAAACATTGGTGACAACAATCTCCCTGCATTTTTTATCGTAGAGTATACTGACTCTGCTGCGTTCGGTCATTTGAAAAGGTCATTACGTGCCGCGTAATAGTCGTCCGGTCGCTTGTGTCTGCCTCCGCGGCATTCAGCGATCCTAAACATCGGAGAATGAGACAGGAACGGCCTCACATTGCTTGGAAGCAAAACCATGGCGCATTTGAAGGTTTCTGGAACAGTGAGACCTTCTTCCAGAAATAGTAATGGGTCTGGCATTGCTATCAGAATGGCGATGGAACACATGTGACTCAGACATAAAACCTTCTGCCTTCGAACCTTTATGGCTTCGATTTTAAATTGCCAGAATCCTTTGTTTCATTTCTACAATAGAGCTGTCTATGCCCTCCCTAGCAGAGTGGGCGTGGAAGCATCTTTCATGTGCTTAGGTTCGTGTATGCGAGCCATAGCAGTCTGCGGCCGTTCGTCACTCGTCAATGTCAGCAGGCAGTCAACGCAATGGAGTAGCAAACGAGCGAGCGAGGTCAAGTTTACACGCTGCAGATACGGGTACGGATCAGACAACAATAAAACAGTAAAACTGAATCTCACATAAAAGTGGGGAGCATGACTGGCCACATTTGTATTCCCCTTGTCATACATAAGTAGTCACAACAAGTACATGGTCAGCGTGAGAGCGTTGTTTGATTCAACCAAGTGGAAGCGCATAGGAGAGGCTTCTGATTTGCCGCCACATTCTAATTCACATTAAAAAACCCTATCTAGTACTACAGCCCAATCCCGGCCTTGCCACATCACGTAACCACACAGCCCTACCCGTCCGTGCCCATGCTGTGAGGTACGCAGTTTCTCATCAAACTTGAATTAGAGGATCTTGCATCTTGCGCAGATATTGAGAACATAGGATGGCCATATGGGCAGGTTCAACCTCCCGCTCCGGCTCACTCAACACAAAACCCCAAACATGCACAATGTACAGTCTCCCCTTTGCACTTGCCCGCCTGCAGAAGTCAGTTTATCGCTCATCGTCTGCTCTTTATTATGAGACGGTCCGACCGTAACTGACGGCAGCAATGTAGAGATTCTTCGCCCACTTCTCCTGCGTAATCATCAACTCCCAAAATGTGGGTCAGGTCTCACTATCTGTCAGGTCAATTTCAGAAAATGCATAGAAGTTCAGTCTCATCGACTCCATCATCACATTAAGGGGGTGGTGCAGACCTTAACATGAGTGCTCGGGAAAGCCGATGTGCGTAAGGTCTCTTGAGTCTCGTCAGCCGGGCGCCGTCGAGGCACACTCAATACAAAAGCCGCCTGATCCCACGTGGCAGCAGTGGAAGTAATGCGGTACCCAGTGTCCCAGCGGCGGTGAATGCCCTCGCTAGGGTACAAAAAGTCCAACTCCACAACCTGCACGACACAACGAAAGTAATCGAGGCATGTGACTCTTGTCTCCAAGGATACACTCCAGCATCCTGGCTCACTAGAAACTAAACATTCTCATAGAAATACTGGAGAGAGAAGCTGAATATCCAATGAAAAATCTCATAGATCATGCAAACCAGATGCTGTGACTTTGGATTTGAAAATCTCAGCGACCTTCCTTTCCAATCAGCATAAGCCTTAAAAAAAAAAAATGGGGATTACGGTACAAGCAGCAACAGCAGCAGTGTAGAAGTTGAGATTAATACTACTCACAACGAGCTCAGTCCAGCCTCACCTGATCTGTAAATCCAGCATTGCGTGACATGACCACCCCCCAGCGACTGCCAGCAGTTGCCATGGATGTCACATAGAACCCTTCTCGCCATTTTTTGTTGATCCACTTGAATGGAAAGGAATCACTCACTTTGTACGATTGTTGAGTATAAGATGTTCCTGTAACGGACTCCCTCCAAACGACCAGTTAGACCTTTCTAACAGAACCGCCCAAACCCCCAACACCTTTCCCACTTTCCAGATACTGGCAAATTGAAGTAGGCAAGTTTCTCTGTAAAATCTTACCCTTTGACATTACAACCAGCGAGTTCCCATTACTAGCACCTGCAATCGCACTGATATAGTAATTCTTCTCCCATTGTTCCATGATCCATTCCTGTAAAACAAGTGCCACAATCGTCCCGTATTTGAGCGTCTTGGTAAATCGCTCGGCAGTTGTCCAAATTGTGATTAGTGACTCAAGCAGACGTCATCAAAATCATCAAAACAAAACCTTGACGCAATATCCACAGCAGCCAAACTTCAGGCAGTCAAGGATTCCGACACCGACCTTCGGGAGGAAAACGTGGGATAATTCATAGACTTGTGCAGTGAATGAGGTCCCAGCGTCCATAATAAGTGCCCACAGGTTTTGGCAAGAAGCAACACTGCTGATATACAGCCCATCCTCGTTGCCTTTCTCCACGTGCTGTGCAAGTCGTGAGTCCGCCACATTGTAATGATATCTGCGACATAAACATACCCGAAGGTCAGTGTCATCAAGCCTCCCTGGAGATGATGCTGAATAGAGTACAAAACGTTGCAGCAGCTGAATGAATTACAAGGGGTCTAACTGAACTAGCAAGTGTAGTTCATGGGGCCACTAGCAGCCCACAAACAGATTTTCTTGGCCCCCCATCTCATAAAAGCTGCTGATAATATTAGGCTTGGAAGTTGAACGACAGGCCGGCATGATTTCCAGGCATCACAGGCAATATAAAAATCTCACCTCTGCTTCATTGGTCTACGAGCATTGTATACTGTTATCCACTGAGTAGCGGGCATGCCCAAACGAATCTTTTTCTTTGGTTGATCATCCTCGGCATCTTCGTCCGGTGCTATGGCCCGCCCGCGTTTCTGACCCACCTGTAGACAAGCAACCACGTCTGGAATCATTAAATGCACCTTGGTGAACAGATTGGCGACCTAATGGTCAAACAAGCGAGCGTAAGAACAACTAAGCTACTACAACAGGGAACCTTGACCCTCCAAATAACATGACGGAAACAGGCACCCAACAATGATGATCTGCTTCTTATGTACCATTGTTGAACCCCAATAGAAGTACTCCCGAACAGCTCATACCTTAGCAGCGCCATCGGTGTTTATGGGCCTAGCAGCAGGGTTAGGGCCAAGCACTCCATCGAAGAGCGAGATCAGCTTTGCATAATTAGGTTCCTCGTCGAACTTCAGATTGACAACATACTCTAGAAACTGCTTAAAAGGTGCCGGACAGAAGCAGCACAACATCTCTGGGGACGTTGCCATTTTCTTTTTGCAGACCAAAAATCCCTTGTTGTCACCCTGCACCAACCCCCGCCCTCGATGTCAGTGTGACGACACAACTACCCTAGAAGGTAAAGAAGTACACAAGAAGGGAAGGATGGAAAGATAGACAGGGAGTGACAGCGAGAGAGAGAGAGAGATTTCTGTTGATTCTGTTCCCATATTGTCCTGCACACCTTCAAATGATACAAAAGCTCCACATGTCATGAGAGCAGGCCGGCACCTGGTAGCCCTGCCAGGGCAGGCGGCCGCGCAGGAGGAAAACGAGCGTGTACGCGAGGGACTCCAGGTCGTCGCGGCGGCTGCCGGTCCGCCCAAGGTGGGCGTGCACACTGGCGTACCGCACAGTCCCTCTGCGGGCCAAGGGGGGTGGGGGGGGGGGGAGCACAGGCATCAGCCGCAATAGGTAAAGCGTCTTCAAAAAGGACTGAATGACCTGAAGGATGCAGATGATTAAAACCAAACAGATCGGACTCACTCATCAACGATAACTTTTGGTAGCCAAACCAAAGAGACGAACAGAAAAAAATGTAGAGAAAAAAGGAAGAAACACAATTGAAGCAATACCTGAAAATATCTGGCCTCTGATCATACTCCACGTGCTGCCCTGTGCTTGCATCCTTCCATCTAGTCGCTGCATCATCCAACGAAGCAAGTGTTAGAAGCTATACGAACCTTCATTGAGACAACCAGCTGCAGAAAACAGTATCTACGGTGTTCCAAGCTGACTGCTCTCCATTGGTGCCTCACGCATGAACTGGATATAACTCAGCCCCAAGCGTCTTTGTTTGCTACTAATGCATGCATTCATCGTTTATCTTCTTCGTTAAATTCATGTTTTTTCCCTTGGATCACAAACATAGAATTTAACGAGACATTGAAAGCATGGGCTGGCAGCAACTTTGAGCATCTCTGACTGGAAGAAATGAAGAGGGACTGGACCTGTGATGTCACCGATCTTAAACAAGGACACAACTAGCATCAATCTCACATCACATCGGACATCATTCGTTCTTATGGTCAATTTACTTCACTTTAAATCGTCAAGGCCTCAAAGAACGGTTCTCTTCCTCACCAAGACCGAGGTCCACAAGATAGAGCTTCTTTTCGTCAGAGGTTGCCGGCTGACCCAGCAAAAAGTTTTCTGGCTTCACATCTCCATGCACATATCTGCAATTACGAGTAAGTGTTAGTTCTGCCTCCACAGACTCCAGGTTTCCTGAGCCAAACTAATGTCATCGACTGACTCATTGCGATCAGATGGCCGCTTACTCGTGAATTAAGGAGCGCCATGCTGGCCTTCAACAAGGTAACAAGCAAAGTCTAGACAGCAATGCAAGACGTGCACCGCTATGCGACGAGAGCTAAACGTCTTCAGAAGAACAATTCAACATAGCTGTAAGCACTCACCCTCGTTGATGCATTTTCTCCAAAATGGATAGTGCTTCAACCGCGATGCAAGCCACCATCTCCGTTGACATTCTGAAACAAAAGATGCCCGGCAAAGAAGTCAGCACACCTGACCAGAAGTCAGTCTCACCCATAGACTTTGAGATGCTATTGAAGCACTCAGAGAAAAGCAGCAGCAATGACTTGCAGGGATTTGAGGGGGAATTCCCTGAGGATGCTAGAGCGAACGCCAAATGCATTCCCCGAGAAGCTGATCGTACTTAGATAAAATGTGTTTTGTAAGGGAGTCTCAAACAAAAGATGATCACTTTTTTTCTCAGCATAGGAAACAGAATCCCTTACGCTTGATTGGAATTGTTCCACACATCCCAAAGGCTCGGTCCAAGCATGTCCATAACCTGCACAACAGGGAATAAAAAAACACGGAAACAGAAATCAACCGGAAATGTTTACTCACTCAGACAAACATAAAAAAAAATGCCTTGGCTTCATAATACCCCAAGGAAGCCAACGGGAAACATAGGATTAGGGAAAGCCAGGTGACAATGCACACCGTTGGGAGAAACAAAATGCTGCACACGATCTAGAACTGGCACCAGATTCTAGATTCCTTCCACGAAAAACATCCCTCGAAAGTATAGACCTGGCCTAAATGTCCTTACTTCAGGTCCAAAATATACATGGATCACGTGCGGCCTACAGGGAATAACACACCTAGACACGTGGTAACCCATCAAAAGTCTATCGATATTCACATAAGTAAATCAAGTAGTTCAGTAGCTGAAATTATGACAAGATGGTTGGGAAAGCCACATTCCATCCGAGGCAAGCCATTCCCAACAATTCAGGCCACCAAACTTCTGGGCCATCCAATACAGATGTGCAGCCATTTCCTCCAACGTGAGAATCCGCCTACAACGCTTCCGATGTTCATTGACCCATCTGTCCCATGTATCCACGGGGTGTTGGCTATGTACCATGACGTAATAATCCCCCTGACGTCCTTTATAATGTACACGGGGCACACCATGGCTGCCTCCAAGGGTACTGTCAGAAGCGAAACAACCATCCAAAAAAATGTGTCAGCGTAACTGCTGAAGAGCTTCCAAGATAAACATTTACAAGACAAAAAACTAATCAAGCCTACGAGCTTAACCCAGCTTTTCATCTGACTTCTGTCCCATTCAAGTTCCACCCACTAGTGATAGAAGATAAATCTCCGTCGATTTGCACCATCCTTCACACTACAATGAGTTACCATAATAAGGGTCACCGATATCATCGATTTCCATGCAACACCCCCAGAACCGGTCAGGGACGCAAAACGTACTTATATACTTGCCACTCATACGGTGGCCCATAATTGCACCCCTTGCTGCTCCTGTGCTCAAACTTTAGGGCCACCTGGAATGAGCAGAAGACAAGGTTTCAGACATGTATTCAATGCCTGGTCATACCTCATCCCTTTAAAATATCATATACGACTCAACTTCTAACTCACCCAATTGAAAATTCCAGCTTTGCGAAACAGCCTTACACAACGTAAGTATGCGTTCAAAGCATTTCATTACCAACGATAGACACGATTGATATAAATCACACCTCTTCTCCTTCTAGACTGAAAGGTACAAGTGCATTACGACATGATACAGCGTGAATCTACAGAACATTTGTCCTACGCAGCTATTTAATCCCTCAAGAACCACCATCTGGATTACCTCCACTGCTTGCGGGCCCACTCGTTCTGCTCCACCCGTCACACGCCGTCCCACATAAACTTGCCCAAATCCTCCCTTACCCAGTTTTCTCTCAATCTTGTATACTGGAGATCCCCCAACTTGCACCTGCAAAATGCAGACACAGATAGAAAGAGCAGGTAAATTTCAGAGACTACAATAGCTCAAGTACATGCAGTCCCTGAATTCTTGGGGGTTCATCATGCTACTGGATCCCACGGCGAGCATCTAGAAACAGAACGAGCCCGTAAGTTGCATGGAGGCCTCTAGAGGACCAAGCCCCACAGAAGGGGAGGCATTACAACAGAACTCACCCTCTCAGGGAGAGGTGCTGTGCTCCCCTCATCTTCCGCAACTGCTTTGTCTGCACTTCTCCCTCTCTCGCTCTCTTCCTCCATCCCTTCCTTCACAGGAAGATCTTGATCACCAACACCTTCCCCTTCCGCAGCCTCTTTCCCTTCCGATAATTTCTGCTCTCCGCTCCCCTGTTTTTCCTCTTGCTTGTCGAGCTCAACTCCACCTACAAGGTGGTCTCCTTGTCCTCTATGTTCTTGAAGACTCTCCTCCTTCACAGCTCCCACAGACAATGGCTTTACCTCTGCCGATGGACCAACCGCACCCCTGCTTGCCGGCCTTTTCCTTCCAGCGGCTCCTCTACTTCCCTGCTTAGGTGGAACTACAGGCCTGCTAGATCTCCAATCAGTCTCTTTCGCACCCTCTAGAACTGCTTCCGCTCCTATTGCGGCTGCGGCAACATTTGCTGCTTCCTGAGCTGCTGCAGCACGAGTTCTAACTCTGTTCTCTCCCTCCCTTGTAAGGCCGCCCACTGACGGTAAGACAGCCCCCCCTTCTGGAAGAGAAGATTCGTTGTCGATCCCTGCAACCAACCCCCCACCTGCTGCCGCGCCCGCTCGCCTACGAAGAGAAGAAGGCCGACGAGATGGCGATGCCGGGTTGTCAGCAGACGGAACAGCTGGAGATGAACCAGTTAAACGCGCAGGTGGCCGTTTTGAGCGGACATTGCTACGCAATTCTGGCATCGTTTATCATCCATGCACATCCCGGCTGCTTCTGTTGGGTGGGCATTTACGCTTTCACAGAAATGCACGAATGAAGCAAGCCTGATAGGATATCGCGCAAGAGTACAGACCATAGTCGATTACTAGTCTGGTAATCAAGCGCCCATACGAGGCTGGGCGGTATTTTCCAAAAACAGACACGCAGCTATGCCAATGTTTCTCCCCTCCTGAAGGGCATGCTCATGCAATCCTGCACAATCCCATCCCCCAGGACGAACGCATGGCAGCGAGAAGCCTCAAGCGCTGGTGCAACCCGAGGAGACGGCTGGCAAGAGCAACTCTAACGGCCTCGACTAGCTGCGGAGGCAGGCGCTGCTGCGGGCGGGGCGAGCGAGCGCGGACTGGAGGGAGGCACAGGCGAACCCTAGCCGTGGAAGAGAGGCGGAGGCAGAGGCCGCCGCTGCGTGATGTGATGGGATGGGATGGGATGGCATGGAATGGGATGGGATGGCATGGATGAGATGGGATCGCACAGGATGGGATGTGCCGCGGCGCCGCCTGCCGATGGTGCGTGCTTGGACGGATGGATGGATGGATGGATGGATGGATGGATGGATGGATGGATGGATGGATGGATGGATGGATGGATGGATGGATGGATGGATGGATGGATGGATGGATGGATGGATGGATGGATGGATGGATGGATGGATGGATGGATGGATGGATGGATGGATGGATGGATGGATGGATGGATGGATGGATGGATGGATGGATGGATGGATGGATGGATGGATGGATGGATGGATGGATGGATGGATGGATGGATGGATGGATGGATGGATGGATGGTGGCCTGATGATGATGCGGCAGTCCCCAACGGCCCTTCCTTGCCCGCCGGCAGAAAAATGTTTGGCCGATGGCCGGGCAACGGACGAGCACGAATTTAAACTGGCGGGGTGCCGTTGCGGGCAGGGAGGACCGGGAAGGAGGGGGGGAGGGGCCCGCCGGCCGCTCCTTCCCGCTGCGCCGCCAACCGCGGCGCCAACCCAACCGCCGCCCCGCGCGCGACGGGGGGGGGGAGGGGAGGGGGGGAACGGCCGGCTGGCGGGCGACTGGCTCCATGTCGCCTCGCCAGTTCCGCGTTGCGTTGATCTCTGAGAGCCTATGAATCTGTTACCGTTGTGTTTCGGTGGTTCCAGTCGCGGGAGGGAGGGAGAGCGGGAGGGCGGGGCCGCTCGCACCGTACGGATTTATACTACAAACCGATGATGGTTTCGCAGCGTGCACAACCCATTTGACAATGCCACATCCTCCCCATTTGACAATGCCACATCCTCCCCGTTTGACAATGCCACATCCTCCCCATTTGACAATGCCACATCCTCCCCGTTTGACAATGCCACATCCTCCCCGTTTGACAATGCCACAATGCCACATCCTCCCCGTTTGACAATGCCACATCCTCCCCGTTTGACAATGCCACATCCTCCCCGTTTGACAATGCCACATCCTCCCCGTTTGACAATGCCACATCCTCCCCGTTTGACAATGCCACATCCTCCTCCCCGTTTGACAATGCCACATCCTCCCCGTTTGACAATGCCACATCCTCCCCGTTTGACAATGCCACATCCTCCCCGTTTGACAATGCCACATCCTCCCCGTTTGACAATGCCACATCCTCCCCGTTTGACAATGCCACATCCTCCCCGTTTGACAATGCCACATCCTCCCCGTTTGACAATGCCACATCCTCCCCGTTTGACAATGCCACATCCTCCCCGTTTGACAATGCCACATCCTCCCCGTTTGACAATGCCACATCCTCCCCGTTTGACAATGCCACATCCTCCCCGCCAATGCCACATCCTCCCCGTTTGACAATGCCACATCCTCCCCGTTTGACAATGCCACATCCTCCCCGTTTGACAATGCCACATCCTCCCCGTTTGACAATGCCACATCCTCCCCCATTTGACACGCCTGTGTACAGTACAACGACATAATGCCATGCATCCGAATTATCCGGCTATTAACTTGGAAAACCATCCTCGTCCTTTTTTCCATCGCGCCAACTAAAAGCTATCCCTTTTGTTGTTGGGCTACTTTAGTTGCATGATTTTGCAACTAATCGATTTTGCCCAACATCGGTGACCTTTGCGGCTGCGTTTAGGGCTGCGTTTTTGCGCTTAAGCTTAGTTTAGTTTAGTTTTTTGCTCCTTGTTTTTTATTTTGTGCTTAGTTCATTCGCGACCAGTTTCCTGTGGTTCCCCGTGTTCACTTCGTTCATGTTCATTTGATGGCTCGCCATATTGAGATCAATGCAAATCCCCTTTTCTTTTGTCGCACAATGTTGGAAGTCAGTAGTGACATGGAGAACACGGGGGGGTGGAATGTCCAAAAAAAGGGGAGGGGAGGGCAAGGGAGCGGAGGGGATGGGAGTGAAGGGGAAGGGGAGTGGGCGGGAGGGGAGGGCCGGGGAGGAAAGGGCAGGGGAGGGGAGGGGAGGGGAGGGGAGGGGAGGGGAGGGGAGGGGAGGGGAGGGGAGGGGAGGGGAGGGGAGGGGAGGGGAGGGGAGGGGAGGGGAGGGGAGGGGAGGGGAGGGGAGGGGAGGGGAGGGGAGGGGAGGGGAGGGGAGGGGAGGGGAGGGGAGGGGAGGGGAGGGGAGGGGAGGGGAGGGGAGGGGAGGGGAGGGGAGGGGAGGGGAGGGGAGGGGAGGGGAGGGGAGGGGAGGGGAGGGGAGGGGAGGGGAGGGGAGGGGAGGGGAGGGGAGGGGAGGGGAGGGGAGGGGAGGGGAGGGGAGGGGAGGGGAGGGGAGGGGAGGGGAGGGGAGGGGAGGGGAGGGGAGGGGAGGGGAGGGGAGGGGAGGGGAGGGCCGGGGAGGAAAGGGCAGGGGAGGGGAGGGGAGGGGAGGGGACGGGATGAGCGGGAAAAAGAGTCCCTCCCGAAATATTCATAACAGGGGGCTGGAATGTCCAAAAAAAGGGGTGAAATATCCAAAACAGGGGGTGAAATATCCAAAACAGGGGGTGGAATATCCAAAACAGGGGGTGGGATAACCAAAATGGGCAGGCAAATTTTTTAAAAAGGGGGGGTGCGAAAGCCAAAATAGGGGGGTGCGAAAGCCAAAATAGGGGGGTGCAGTAGCAGTTTCCTTGAACTTGTGCTACTGTACACTGTACGGAGTTTGAACTTGTCGTACGATTTAGCTTGAACTTGTGCCACTGTGCGGAGTTTGAACTTGTCGTACGATTCCCCTTGAAATGAACTTGTGGTACAGTACCGTACTAGTATACAGTAGGAACGGTCGACTTTACGAAAATGTGGAAGTCAGGCACTTTTTCAAATGTGAGCCGTGCAAGATCGACTGAACGGAACGACGCGGGACTGAAGCAACGGGACCGAACGGGACGGAACGGGACTGAACGACACAGAACGGGACTGAACTGTACGGCTATGTAGTCAGCCGCAGAAATCTGAGCAAAAAATAACCAGAAAGTACCGCCAATCATGACGCATAAATTTCAAACACGAGGGGCCAACGTCACTCTTCGGTCAGCTCCAACATTTTTGCTGACTGAAAAAAATCCCAGATTCAAAAACTTTTTTCCTGCCCGGCGGACTCGCCTCCGGTGTCCGGTCCGGTCCGCTGCTGCTCGAGGTTCTCGGTGTAGTCCAGGACTGCAAATTGTTTCCGGCTTCTTCCCGGCCCGTGTCACGGCCACGGCAACGGCCACGGGGGCAACTGGCAGGTCCGCAATTCAAACTCGAACTGGGGCGCCTCCAGTCCCAACGGCTCCCTCCCCTCCCCCGCGGTGCTTGCCCTCGCCTTCCCTGCTCCTCAACAGCCTGCTGCTGCTATACTGTGCTGTACTTTGGAAATCTCTCTGCAGTCTCTTAGGATCTTGCAGCCCTGAACCTCTGCACTGTTGCTTTCAGCGCAGGCTGTTGCAGAAGTGGACGCCTGATTTGTGTTCTCTTGACAGTTTAGCTTGCTTTCTCATCGGGGTGGGCAAGATGAGCAGGCAGCAGCTTGGGCGACTGCCACGAGGCTCTCGATGGACTGCATTAGACGGAGATGTGAGTCACTGAAGACAGCTACTGGAGAATCTGATCGAGTATTCAGAAAAAGAAAACACAAAGATTTCCACGAGTTGTTTTTTCTGGTTTCTTCCACTCACAGTGGCACTCTGAAAAACGTATCTCGCTGCAATTTCACTAAGGCATTTTTTTTTCCCTTGGTTTGTGGCCACGTCCTTACAGAACAAGGAAAACTTCGTTTTTTCATCCGTTAACGGTGCAAAGAAGAGGCGGGTAAGAGAGCCTGAAACTGAACAAGTAATGGAGACTAACCGATTCCCCTTACGGAATGCTTTAATGAAAGCAAGTGATAACCGGATGGACAACAGTGCCTTTCCAGCTAATGGAAG
>CM074804.1:6170754-6187500 GCA_037447605.1 Zygnema circumcarinatum
TCCCCGTTTGACAATGCCACATCCTCCCCGTTTGACAATGCCACATCCTCCCCCATTTGACACGCCTGTGTACAGTACAACGACATAATGCCATGCATCCGAATTATCCGGCTATTAACTTGGAAAACCATCCTCGTCCTTTTTTCCATCGCGCCAACTAAAAGCTATCCCTTTTGTTGTTGGGCTACTTTAGTTGCATGATTTTGCAACTAATCGATTTTGCCCAACATCGGTGACCTTTGCGGCTGCGTTTAGGGCTGCGTTTTTGCGCTTAAGCTTAGTTTAGTTTAGTTTTTTGCTCCTTGTTTTTTATTTTGTGCTTAGTTCATTCGCGACCAGTTTCCTGTGGTTCCCCGTGTTCACTTCGTTCATGTTCATTTGATGGCTCGCCATATTGAGATCAATGCAAATCCCCTTTTCTTTTGTCGCACAATGTTGGAAGTCAGTAGTGACATGGAGAACACGGGGGGGTGGAATGTCCAAAAAAAGGGGAGGGGAGGGCAAGGGAGCGGAGGGGATGGGAGTGAAGGGGAAGGGGAGTGGGCGGGAGGGGAGGGCCGGGGAGGAAAGGGCAGGGGAGGGGAGGGGAGGGGAGGGGACGGGATGAGCGGGAAAAAGAGTCCCTCCCGAAATATTCATAACAGGGGGCTGGAATGTCCAAAAAAAGGGGTGAAATATCCAAAACAGGGGGTGAAATATCCAAAACAGGGGGTGGAATATCCAAAACAGGGGGTGGGATAACCAAAATGGGCAGGCAAATTTTTTAAAAAGGGGGGGTGCGAAAGCCAAAATAGGGGGGTGCGAAAGCCAAAATAGGGGGGTGCAGTAGCAGTTTCCTTGAACTTGTGCTACTGTACACTGTACGGAGTTTGAACTTGTCGTACGATTTAGCTTGAACTTGTGCCACTGTGCGGAGTTTGAACTTGTCGTACGATTCCCCTTGAAATGAACTTGTGGTACAGTACCGTACTAGTATACAGTAGGAACGGTCGACTTTACGAAAATGTGGAAGTCAGGCACTTTTTCAAATGTGAGCCGTGCAAGATCGACTGAACGGAACGACGCGGGACTGAAGCAACGGGACCGAACGGGACGGAACGGGACTGAACGACACAGAACGGGACTGAACTGTACGGCTATGTAGTCAGCCGCAGAAATCTGAGCAAAAAATAACCAGAAAGTACCGCCAATCATGACGCATAAATTTCAAACACGAGGGGCCAACGTCACTCTTCGGTCAGCTCCAACATTTTTGCTGACTGAAAAAAATCCCAGATTCAAAAACTTTTTTCCTGCCCGGCGGACTCGCCTCCGGTGTCCGGTCCGGTCCGCTGCTGCTCGAGGTTCTCGGTGTAGTCCAGGACTGCAAATTGTTTCCGGCTTCTTCCCGGCCCGTGTCACGGCCACGGCAACGGCCACGGGGGCAACTGGCAGGTCCGCAATTCAAACTCGAACTGGGGCGCCTCCAGTCCCAACGGCTCCCTCCCCTCCCCCGCGGTGCTTGCCCTCGCCTTCCCTGCTCCTCAACAGCCTGCTGCTGCTATACTGTGCTGTACTTTGGAAATCTCTCTGCAGTCTCTTAGGATCTTGCAGCCCTGAACCTCTGCACTGTTGCTTTCAGCGCAGGCTGTTGCAGAAGTGGACGCCTGATTTGTGTTCTCTTGACAGTTTAGCTTGCTTTCTCATCGGGGTGGGCAAGATGAGCAGGCAGCAGCTTGGGCGACTGCCACGAGGCTCTCGATGGACTGCATTAGACGGAGATGTGAGTCACTGAAGACAGCTACTGGAGAATCTGATCGAGTATTCAGAAAAAGAAAACACAAAGATTTCCACGAGTTGTTTTTTCTGGTTTCTTCCACTCACAGTGGCACTCTGAAAAACGTATCTCGCTGCAATTTCACTAAGGCATTTTTTTTTCCCTTGGTTTGTGGCCACGTCCTTACAGAACAAGGAAAACTTCGTTTTTTCATCCGTTAACGGTGCAAAGAAGAGGCGGGTAAGAGAGCCTGAAACTGAACAAGTAATGGAGACTAACCGATTCCCCTTACGGAATGCTTTAATGAAAGCAAGTGATAACCGGATGGACAACAGTGCCTTTCCAGCTAATGGAAGTGGTAATCAGCCCAATCAAGCTTTACAATCGGACATGAAGGTGAGGGAGCGGTTTCTTACTACGCAATACAAGAAGCAAAATCTGTTCCGGAAGCTATCCTGCGCAGAATTGTCTAAGAGCGATGCGAATCAGTCCGTCGTGTTTATGCCTGTCACATGGTTTCAATTAGAAAACTTGCAAAAATACTTACGCATCCTTGCAACCTGCTACATACAATGTTTTCCTACAGAAATATACGATTGAAATGATGTTCCATTATCCAACAATTTCATGCTTGAAGCCACGCCTGCGAGCGTAAAGCTGAAGTGCAGTCATGTTCTTTGTGCAGCCACCAGATGTATCAGCTGTGGAAGTACCGCTTTCAGAAGTCGACATTAACAACCTATTATCAGAGAAAATGGTGCTGAAGAATAAGAACGATTACAAGGTGCGTGCCTGAGCTTGCCTGCGTGTGCCTGAGATTCTTCATAGTCTTCAGATGGAATGCCTACTTACGTATTTGCATGATGAAGCTTGGTCTCTTTCTGTTCAATCCCCTTGTTGCTTCCCTGACAGAAAAAGTGCGAGCTGCAAACGGAATACATCAAGAAACTTCGGGACTGCATTCGAGGAATTCGACGCCGTGAATCAGAAGTCCTGGAAGAATTGAAATCAGAAAGACTTCAGAAAGCTGAACAAGAGGAAAGGCACAGAGAAGCGGGTAAAGGGTCGAAGTCCTTAATTGTTTTGAGTTTGCGTGATACGTCTGCAATTTTTTTTTTTTTTTTATTATTTCGAGTGAAGTGACGTGCTCTTCACAGTTTCAAGGAGCGATCTCCTCACGAGCTACCTCTCTTTTGACACCCTTGTCGTTTGTGGCTTTGCAGTATCTTCATTGGATATGCAACTTGCAAAGTCTGCTTCTTCTGTGACAGAGCTCCAGGGAACGGTTGAGGATCGTGAGAAGTCTCTGGAAGTTGCAAGTCTGAAGATCAATGTATGCGTCGCTTCTACATCCCGAACAGATTAGCTTGATAGAATTACTGTCGATCTGACCCTAGAGTCGTGATCGCCAAGGCTGCCTGTGAACAAGCATTTCTTGCGGCCAGATATCTTCGATTGGTTCGATGCGCTCCCCTTTTTTTTTTTTGTCTTACAGTACTTGGAAGTTTGGTTGACTTGCAGGAGTTGGAAACTGCAAAAGAAGCAATCGAGGTGACTTTGCGTTTGGAGAAAGCGCAAACCGAAAAGTTATCCTCAGAACTGTCGATAGCCCAAGGCACTCTGACCAGCTTGAATGACAAAGTAAGTTCATTGAGGGCTTTCCACTGTACGGAAAAGTTTCATACATTTCCATCATCCGGTGCCAGGGCACGCTACTTGAAGGTCCTAACGGCTAAAACTGAAGAGGAAGAAAAAACAATTCCAATTTGAAGAATTTACTCTCTCATGACAAATCCTGCAGCAATGGCCGATACAAAAGCTGCCATCTAGGCTGACCACACGTTTCTTTGATTCTGCAGGGTAGTATCTTTTGAGAAATGCTCCATTTGCAAATCTAAATTCGCATGAATTTGGCTTCTGAGACAGGTGAAAGCATTGGAGACGAACAATCAAAGCGTGCAAGCATACAATAAGAGCTTGCAAGACTACAATGGAAAGCTCCAGGTGAGATTTTTTTTTCTTGTGCTGATTCCTGTGTGCACATTTCGAAACCTTGCTGCAACCATTTCATTGCTTCCCCGTTACATCCCCGGTACTTGCTGTTGCATGAATGCTGCAGGGAGAAGCAGCAACAGCACGAGACGATAGCACAAAGCTAACGCAAGAGAAGAGCGACTTGATGGAGGAGCTTGCAACAATCCGGGGACGCGTGTCGTATCTCGATGCTCAGCTTCTTGCTGCAGAGGTCGGTGAGGCTTGAAGGCCTGACATTCAGAGATGATGTGTGCAGACAAGGAAACCTAGAAGGGATTACAGGGGTCCGAATGAATTGCAATGCACGATGAACTCCGATCTTTTGGGGTCGTATAAACTTGTCATTGCAGCATGTGCATGTGTTGTGTATTACTTCCAGTTGTACTTTCGAATCATATTACACATCTCATTCATCTATGCAATGACCTGTGGCTATTGCAGAGAAAAGATCAGGCAGCCCAAGTGCAGCTTCAAGAACATTCTCTCTCAGTTGAAAGGTTGCAAAAGCAACTGTCAGAAGCCTTTTCTGAGATGAGCCGCTTAAACGAGATGAAAGACAAATTGGCTGAAGAGAATGCAAGTTACAAGGAAGTCACGGGGCGGACAG
Source organism: Zygnema circumcarinatum (assembly GCA_037447605.1). NCBI lineage: Eukaryota > Viridiplantae > Streptophyta > Zygnematophyceae > Zygnematales > Zygnemataceae > Zygnema > Zygnema circumcarinatum. Next base: position 6,175,152 of record CM074804.1, read on the forward strand.
CCGAACAAGCGAAGGAGATGAAGTCAAAGGCGAACGCGCTAGAGGTGCATAATGCTCCAAACTGCAAAGCTAAATTGAAGTCTGATCTATGGTTACCATGCCCTGCACACGATCTTGCATCAGTCGAGTCACTGTCTTGTTTCAGTAGTGGTAGTGGCGTTGTTTCTCATGTCTACTGGCCATTCTTGTCAGACACGCATCTGAAACTTCCATTAAGATACTGCAGGAGAGTTTTGTCACCCAGGAGGAGCGTATGCTATCCTTACATCAAGATTTGGAAAAGGCTCGCCATCGCGTGGAGGTTAGTCCCTAGAGCCCAGCATGCTGCAAAAATTGACACATGTGCATGATCGCATTCTTAAAGATGTAATCATTTCTGCTGAAGAGATGCCCAGTAATGTACTGTGATGTAGATGCTTGAACGCTTCTCTGAAGCCAAGAACGGGGACATTGCCTCCTTGAGGACGCAAGTTGCTGCTCTGGAGACAAAGCTATTGCTTGCCGAGCAGCAAATACTGGAAGGCGAAGCGATCCGTCGGTCTCTGCATAACACGATCCAGGCGGGCCTCTTCATGCCAAATCCTTTCAATGATGTTCAGCCGTTGCATCTCGGAGTTGTATGTCTGAGCTTGAAACTTGGAACTCGTCCTCTTTCATTTTTGCAGGAATTGAAGGGCAATATTCGAGTCTTCTGCCGGGTGCGCCCCTTGTCCGTGGAAGAGGAGGGCGCGGCTGAGGATGGCACGCCTGTCGTGCAGTACCCCACGGGGGCAGATGTGACCGGGCGGGCGATCGACCTTGTCCAGCCTCAAGGTCGCATTTTCTCTTGCTTGTTCCTATTACTGCTACTTCATTGTGCTCCAGAAGCACGAGTTCGTTTCAATTAATTGATCTCTAAGACGTAAGGTCGGCGTGCATATCAGTGCTTGACCTTTCACCGTCTCTTCCACGGTTAGCATCGTTGCCATGGTTATGTGTATGTATGGCCAGTTTTTGCTGTTGGCGACGTTATTTTTCACACATTTTTAATCATCAACCCCACTGTATATTTACAAACCCTGCGTCACACGACTGCTTCTATTGATAAATAAGTGAAGTACTTTCCATGGAAACTGACAGCTCGAAACTTTCGCCATCATTTGTGGGGAAACATCTCTCAGGCCCCAAGTATTCATTCACATACGACAAAGTTTTTGGACCACAGGCGTCTCAGAATATTGTCTTTCAGGAGATCGAGCAACTTGTGCAGAGCGCCCTTGATGGCTACCGGGTATGTAAAGTGTAACTCAGTCTTTCCATGGCATTGAGTCAGCTTCTGAGTTCGCTCCCCTAGCTTGGTGTAACCCTGCTAATTCACAATCTCGTGGTTTCAGCCCGTGCTTTGAAGATCTGGCCTTTGACGCTTGTTACTTGTGTGCAGGTGTGCATTTTCGCCTATGGGCAGACGGGGTCTGGGAAGACTCACACGATGCTCGGGCAACCGGACGACGAGCAGCAGCGAGGAGTCATCCCTCGGAGCTTGGAGAAGATATTTGACTCGAAGCAAGTTGCGGAAGAGAAGGGCTGGCAATTCTCAATGCAGGTAAGGGGGTCCAGTTGTTGTTGTTTGCTGTTAGGCATGATCGGATGTGCACAGCATTTCAGCAAAAAATCAGAAGCATTTCAGCAGCCTTTGATTTGTTGCCTGGAGTGGCTTAGCTTAAAAGTTTTTCGAGCGCATTTACTAAGCAAAATGTAGTTTGTGCTGGAGCAGGCGTCCATGTTGGAAATATATAATGAGACTATCCGTGACCTGCTTGTCAACCCAGCTCGGGCAAGTTGTATTGGAGCCGCTCCAAGTGCAGATAATAAACTTTACGCTGTGAAGCATGACGCTGGGGGCAATACACATGTATCAGATTTGACACTTGTGGATGTCAACAACAAGGATGAAGTCTCCATGTTGATCTCAAAGGCTGCAAAGGGAAGGTGGGAAGCTTGCGCGACTATTGAGTCATGTTGATGTTGACTAAGTTTCCATGGTAGAACCTTCAATGACTTATAGCCGTCGTATGTCTGTAGGTCCGTGAGGTGTGCACAGACGTTTACCAAGATTGAATTTTGGAGATAGGACTAGTTTTTTAGCGTTGCAGCTTGCGGATAAAGCTGTGTATGATTGGTTAGTGCAGCAAAACAAAATGCTAATCTTTTACACAAAACCTCACAGGTCTTTTGATGTATGCCTTTTCATACAGTCATTCAAAAGTACTGAAAGTGCAGAACGTTTTCTTGTGTAGATCTGTAGCCAAAACTGCTATGAATGATCGATCGTCGCGAAGCCATTGTGTGTTCACTCTCCGAATCATGGGTGTAAATATGGTAAGATGACTCTCTTACCTTGATTAAGCCCACCCACCAGTTTTTGTCTCATTTGCATTGTGTAGCATTTCAAATAGAGGCTCCCTTAGGAAGTCTTTTACTCTTTCCTTCATGCTGTCAATTTTTCGAAGCGCCAGGATGTATTGAGGCCTTTTGTTGTCGTTCTTGACACCACGTTTCTTTTTTCTTTATCAGCAAACGTTTTTTAAACACATGGGCTCACGATGTAAATGCAGGCGACAGACCAAAGGGTGAATGGTGTTCTGAATCTAATTGACTTGTCCGGGAGTGAACGACTCTCTCGAAGTGGAGCGACTGGAGACCGATTGAAAGAAACACAGGTACGACAAAACTACCTTGATAACCCCGTCTCAGCAGTCAATGGGACGTTTGGCCAATTGCTTTGTATGGATGTGTACTTCTGGCGCTTGAGCTGCTTCAGATAATGAAGAGCTATGGAATCAACCTGAGTTTCTAAAGCAGCTTCCACGAGCTCAAGGTCACCAGTCATGATCAATTCCACCATACATTGCTTCGTATTCATGAGTTCTGCATTCTTTTCATGTTGAAGTATCTAGGGATGTACGTTAACAGCCATCAAGCAGGGTTTTCTCCTTGATGCTTAGTTAGTTTGACTGTTCGAGCAGGTATCAGGGCTGCGTGAACAAAGGGATTGTATTTGGAAGTCACAGTAGGAGGCTAGCTCTTTCGCTGGTAAACTTGATCCTGGCTTACAAGCCTGGCTGAGATGGCGGCATTGCTGCGCAGGCTATAAACAAGAGTCTCAGCGCTCTGGGAGATGTTATCTGTGCCATAGCCAACAAGGAATCCCATGTGCCATACCGTAACTCCAAGCTGACATACTTGCTTCAGGTGAGAGCACTCTTCACTCCTTGCCTTTGGTTCACTTCAGTTCATTACGTTATATAAGCACAAACTACCTGGACAGTGATAAGCGCAATGTACGAGCAGTGGTTTATAGGATACACGAAGTTTTCCCATGTCATATTGTTAGCCGATAAGGTCTTGGAGCTTAGAAGCTTGTTACTAAACTTTTTGTTTTATGTACATTCGGCAGCCATGTCTTGGAGGGGACGCCAAGACCTTAATGTTTGTCAACGTTGCACCGACCAAGCAGTCCCTCAACGAGTCGCTGTGCGCCCTCAGGTTCGCTGCCAAAGTGAACGCATGCGAGATTGGTGTTCCGCGGCGCCAGGCGGTGCATCCAATAGAAGCCTGAACAGACTCTGCCCAGACTCTGAGACTCCACGTCTGCCAGAATGGAGGCACGCCTGTGTCTTTGCAGCAATCCTCGTGTTGCCACTTTCTGCTTATTGTACATCATCAGCATCACCTTCAACTTTGTCTGTTGGACGTGGCATCTTGAGTAGTTGGGTTCTCGGTGAGCAAGACAGTTTCTCAGTAATGCTGTTTTTAAGGAAAGTCAGACGGTGGTGGTAAATGGCGACCAGCTCTGCTGCCTTGCCCGTTACAGTCATGTGTGTTTATTTTTTATTTCTTTTGCACTTCAAGAACTGGTGGTTCTCTCCAGACTCTCGTAGATTCAATAGGGCAGACACAATCATGTGGCTCGTTGAAGGGTTTACTTTTGCAGAAGAAAGCACAAGCGCTGCTGCATTTGCGGTTGCTTTGTTGTTCCAGATATCATTGTATTCCGCTGCTCTGTGAGAGAATAAAACAATTGAGAAATACGGTCGGGAAAATTTGGCGTGGAATGTTGTTTACCACCAGGCAAGGACGGTCTATAGCAGAACGGTCCTGCGTCAGAGTGGCATTGCTCTCCATCACGACACAAACCGGATTCAACCACTTTTATATTTGTTGTCGCGTGTGTCGGGATTCGTGCTTCCATCGCATGACGAGGGAAGACGGAGCCCTTGTTTCTCCCAGTCGGCTAGTGGGACTGTTCTAAGTTTCCACCATTTATTGCCAAGATTGATCTGCCATTTGCATGAAGGCTTGCAAACGTTGCGTTGCATTAGTTCCTTTGCACGGCGCCTAACACTGAGACCATTCCAAGGCCTGCAAATTAGATTGCAGAGAGCGAGCGAAACCAAGGAGGCTGATTACAGAACAACGTTCCGTCGTGCGCACGCTGCATCTTGAAGGGCACAGAGAGCGCCGTGGCAAGCAGTCAATCACGTTCTGGAACTCCCCACACACAACAGCTTCTCCCTGCGTAAAAAGGAAATTGTGCTGCAGGCACGCAGCAACAATTGGGCAACAATTGGACTGGTGGTTACGAAAAGGCCCAAGTTAGCATTTGCAGAAGAAACTCATTCCAGGTGTCGATTGCTCCGGGCAAGCACCAATGCAAGCAGTCTTGGGGCGGTTTTTTGCCTGCTACGACCACTTGTACTTTCCTACTCCTAAAGGTTCCCGGGTGTGCGTCTGCTCGAAGACCTGCACTAGGGGCAATGTCCATAAGCATGATTCGCGACCGGTTTATTGCGGTGCTATCAGACGAAGCCTTCCTGTACACCTCCAGCTGATGCTGAAGAATTGCCTCACCAAAAGGATTCGGCGTTCGCTCTGTATCCTTAAGAATCGTTTTCCGTTCAGCACAAGAGCCCCCTGTGTTCCACTCTCCGCCTGCATAGTGATCAGGTGAATATGTGCGAAATATGGTGATGCCTTTGTGTTGTTCGACCACATCCTTGAACACTGTCTCCATGGCAGTTCGGAAGCCCTCAACATTGGAAATGGGATTTTCAAGTTCACGCTTGGGCTTCCAAAAGAAATAGCCCACGGTTTTCCCACCCACCAGATACGCCGCAGGCTTCACCCACCAGTGCCCCGAACACAACAAGACCACATCAAAGTCGTTGATTCGCTTCAGCCAACGACTGTCGGTTTTGTCGAGGTGAAGTTTCCGAAAATCTTTTGGCATGTCGGGATCATCCGGGTCTTCATCATGGACCAGCCAGGCTGACCACATACGAGATACCATCACTTCATGGCGTGGGAAAGAATACCGGTGAATTAGCTTGCTCCCCTTGGAAATAGGGACTTCCACCTGAGAAAACAAACGCACTCCCTTTGCCCTGTCAGCTAAGTGAATCGACTCAAGTAGACAACATTGCAAAACCGCTGTTGAAATTCAAACGGAAACGAAAAACTGGAAAGAAAAAATCACAAATTTTCTCTGATTATTCGTTGGTGGATACCAAATGAGGCCACATTTATAACAGAAAGGAGATTCTCTTACTTCAAAGGATACTTCACCATCAAATAGAACCCATATGGCTTGAGCAAGAGGCCTGTCATAAATGACTTCCCAAAGGCCCTGAGCACACCTGGCTAAGCAAACAGAGCAGTGACTCCAGTTGATTTCGCGCCAGTGAGTCTCCAATGAAAACAATGGATTTTCCGCGCATGATGCGGAAAAAATCATGGGCATCGAAGAGAGGCAGGCTGCACCCGCTTGGCTGCCACCTCCATCCCTCGTAATCTCTGTCAGGCCGTCCGTTTCCGTGGCAATCTTGATGCTCTGAAATGTACGAGCACGTAGCATTGTTGTAGAGGGGTACGGCAGGAACTTGGATCCACTTTCCATGAAAAAGATCGCAGTCCTTTGGCACTGGGCCCTCCAACAGCATCGCACAATTCAGTACTCCATCAGCCGCTGAACGTTCAGTCCCAGCCTGGAGATAAACAGCGATGAAGGCAATCTCTTATTGGAGAAATCATTCATTTCCCTCCACAACACAGACTTGAAAAGAGTCGATATCATGAAGGGCTGCACCGTTTTTGTGTGGCAGCAACATGTGAATTTAGGCACGCTCTTTAATTGACTGGAATTTCAAAGAAGAAAGGAATGCCACTCAGGGGTGACACAGTTTCTATTTGCATACATCTTTGACCAAGGCATGTTTAAAACTCAGCTACGAAGCACTTAACAAGGGATGGGAAACGGGGTCTATAGGAATAGTTATGCTGCGTAATGGTGAAGAGCTATGTTAATTAGCATGCCTCCCAGGCATGCAGCCATGAACAATGCCCTTTTCGGACGGACATGTCACGACCAGAAATATCTAGGCTTCGCATGAAAAGCGGATATTTTCAACGAATGGGGAAGTGAACAGGGGCTCAGCATTAACCCAGAAGAATCATCTTTCGACTTTCCCGAAAATGCAAGGAAAACCAATTCTTGTAGGCCAAGCGGTTGAGCTGTCAAGAGTCTAAAAAACACAAGAAAAAAGGTGATTGGAAACAGTCTTGGCGTTGTGGTGTTTTTCGTAAACTGCACTGGACAGAAAGTAACTCTCCTGTCGACTGCAAAGCTGTATCGAAGTTAAGCTGGGACTTGGTTTGAACGAGATCAACATTTGAATGCTCAGTAGTGAACTGAAATAAGTCCATCACAGTCGTACTCCTGTGCAAAATTATTCATGTCTTCCCCATAACGGACAGAAGTCAGTGGACATTAGGAAGGCATTCCCTGACAATTCACAAGATTCCCTTGCCTGTCAGTTACAGAATCATACTCGGGAGCTGCTTCGTCTTCTAGAGGTCAGTAACAACAAAAGCAATGCGGAGTTGAACATGCTAGTCCCAAAGTGCCTTCGGCTTTCTTAATTCGGGTTTTCATATTGGGAAAAATAGGATTAGCGATACCAGCCATATGATGTTTCAGTTAATGAACTACTGCTTCTCTGCATATGAGCAGAAGACATGTCCTCATACTGACACTTTTGGAATGGAAAACGCTATCCAACTGATCATGCAAAATGTCGATCGTTACAATCGACAGTTGCATGGGAAGATGCCAGTTCGACGACGTTTGAAACAAGGGCAGGAATAGCAGGGTTTGCATCAATAGCAGTGGAAACAGACTCACCAGCAGCGCCGCGCACTCTGTCATTTCCTAAAGTCTGCTGAATGTCCTCGCCTTCGGTCGACCCCGTTGCGTTTGGCGGTGGCAACACATCCTCAGTTTGCGGAACATAGCTGCGCGCCTCAGCTGCAGGTGCGCTGCGGTTCAAACTCGGGTAAAAGAGAAAGCTGACGAGAATGAACACTGTGAGCACGCCCACGATGACAAACGCTCCACGCAGAAGGTCTTTGCGCCGCGGCATTGGAAGGGCCATCCGCGGAAACCATCCTGGAAGAGACGCCATGGCGAGTCCCAAGGCCTACGGCCCTCGCTCCTTTCCTCCGCAGTGCTCCCTCCCCTCCCTCTGCAGCACGCGGGCTCGAGGCGGCCCTGCTTCAGATCCATTCAGGCGGCGGCCGGGGGGCACAGTTTCGCAGTGTGTTCCGTACGATTTCGCCGTACGGTACGAAAGTGCTGGAGGTACAGTACGGGAGCACGCGCTGGCGGATCGATCGCCTCGCAACAAATATGTCGAGAGATGGGAGGGCGACGAGCAAGCAAGCTCAAGGAGGGAGGCAGGGAGGCAGGGGCAGGGAGGCAGGGAGGCAGAGAGCAGGGAGGCAATAATCTCGCAGAAATTGAAGGAGATCTCGGAATGCGGCTGGCAGCAGAGCTATTTGCTTGCTGCTTCCCTCCCGGGCTTGGCGCTCGAATCCTCTGCTGCTGATCAGTCGCTCGGGCTGCCTCCGACTCCGAAGATTGTATGGATCTTATCCGAGTTTGTTACGGATCCTGTGATCTGAGATTAGCTTTGCTGCTAACCTACTCTGAAGAATGCCTAGCGACTGTGTGATTTAATTGGCTTTGGTGAAGGAGGAGATAAGAATCTAAGTTAGACCTTGAGGAAAGCGCAACTTAAGGGACCTTGTACCCGGATCTGACTTCCGGCGTCCAGTGGCTGCTGCGCTCTACCGTACCTTCAACATTAACAGACCGATGATTCAGATTTCTTTGATTCTCTCTCTGACAGTTTTTCAGACCATCGGATCAAACATTCGAATGGTTACGAACCATTGATTCGCGACCCAGCCAACCATTGGCAATGGTTCGAGAGAAGCACAAGCATTGCATTACACAAATCAGCGGTGGCCTTGCAGCCTTCATCGCTGAGCTTTTACAACAGCGGACATCACCTAGACTGCTTCGATAACTCCTGCCCCTTGCCTGTTGCTAAGAACATCTGGAAATTCTGCAGACAGCAGTCAATTCTATTTTTTTAAATAGGTCAGAAGAACGAGTTCAGCTCTTCTAAGCTGTGATCGCGAGGGACAGATAATATCTAGCAGCCAAACACTGACAACTCTGGTACTGAATGAGAGCCAAATTGCAGAGCTTGCGCCGACATGCCCTGCCAGCTCAATTTGATACGCGCTTACTGCCTGAGAAGGGTATCTTTTTGCCAATGTAAAGTTGATGGCTGCAAGGAGACCAACAATATCCTCACGAAGTCGAACATCCAGTCCCGCCTCTACTTGAACAGACGTGGTCACGTCCTGATTCTCTGTCTGCAGGCCGTGGCAGCCCCTCCTCTTCAACTTGCCTAAAATTGTTTCCTTAAATAGTCATCCACGAACATGCTCCCCAAAGGGAGCAACGGCGGCCCCTTAAGAACGACCGCACTAACTTCTTTACACCCGTTCACGTATCAGTCGGTTCCTTCGATTCAAAATAAGTTAAGAGGCCCAGTGCTGCTATTTGAAGCATACGGTGGCGAGCCGATTTTGAATTTTTTTTGAATCTTGACCAGAAATGCCGGACTTGCCGTCCGGTAGGCCCCGTAAATTCCATGAAAGGTACGAGTACTAAGTTGTCTCGATATCGATGGCAAATCCTGTTCAAGCGATGCTGCTCCCATGGATGCTCCAAAAAGTAATCGCTCGAAGGATCATTGAACCAGTCCTCCAAGAACTGTCAAGAGAACAGTACGCGCGCTAAGGCATGTCAGACTCACCAGCTCCTTCCCCACTTCAACGGCGAATAGGGGCTTCTAGAGCTGACCACGCATGGTAAGAACTCACCCATGGCTTACCAATACACGCATGGGAAAAAAAAATCATAAAAAATATATTAAATTTATTATTATCTTCTAGTTAATTTGTTTTCTACTTCATCATAAAATCTCTCAATTGTATGTAACAAAGAAATGATTCATAATCTCCGCTTACAGGAACAAGTGTAGGCAGGAAAGGCTCATAATGCAATGCATCCTTTCATGGCCACACCTCAAGGCCCCACAATGGATTGCCCATCACTGAGAACTCTCGCAATGACCTCAGCCAAGTTTGGTTTGATCATTGCTGCCACGAATGCAGCCAATACCCCCATTCCACATAACATACTTTACTTCAGAGAAACAGCAACAGAGAGTACGCACAGGAGAGCTGACCTGATGAGTCAACGTAGAGTTCCGCAACATGAATATCCCGGAGTTGATGAAGTCAATGCAGCTTTCTGGTGGCTGCGGGAAAAAAAAACTCTGGTTACGGGGATAACGACCCCCGCAAAAGCCTCCCTTGTTGTCTCCATTTCGCGGGAATAGGCCAATCAGGCGTGTGGCTGACTCGGGCGGGTCCAGGATTCGCAAGGGATCCTCGGGAAACCATGTCTGGTTTCGCATATCTACACCTTGATTTTCTAATAATGAAAAGTAACCCTGAAACAGTTCAAGCGACAGCATTAAAAAAATGTCACTATAGGGGATACCTTTACTTTAGAGGACAGCACGATGCCAGCCCAACGGAGCACTGGGACTCCGCTATCGGCACTTGACGACAGGTTTGAACCAAAACCCTTACAAGGTACTTTCCCTACATGAGCACCCTTAAAACTGTTTAGTCGATTTGAACATCCATTGGAAGCAGTGTGAAATTGATTGAATTTGGCTTCTTTTCCTGGTGCCAAAGGAAGGTGGATCTGGAAAAGGGGTGTGTCCGACAAATACGAGTCCACTAGATGCTTAGGTTGAGAGATCACCCCCAATCAAAGAACCAATGCCATCTCTTCAGTCGCCAAAGATAGGTTTAGCATGCTTGTGTTTTCTTACTTTGACTTCCAAATGAAGCCCGGCCCTGGAAATGGCTAAATGATGTAACGAATATTCATTTTTAAATTCACTGCGCTAGTGAGAATGTTCAAGACACAACCTACGTGCCTCACCTGTGTAGTAAGCTTGGCGAGCCATTGGTCAATGGATAGAGCGTGATTTTCCATGCGGAAATAAGCATCAGAATCGAGGAATATCACCCACTGACAACAGCATTGCAGTTGTTGTTTAGCAAACTTCACCTGTAACAAACATGAGCACTATCAGTCATGCATCTGAATGGACCCAGCTAAAAGCACACCAGGAAAATAGCAAGACGTGCACACACGCGGTTGCCTGATGGACGATCAAGTCAATCGGAAAAGACGAGTGGATACTTGGCTCAACAAGATTTTGCAGTTTGCAAGGAACCGCATGTGCAGACTATAAGCACGAAGATCCCAAAACTTTCCACACACATGCAAAAGTTCAATTCAGAAATGGAGTGAGAAAGTAGAATACTACCCTCAAGTAAGCACCTTGTACCAAGCCTGCGCTCTGGGCTTTAATGTATCATGGAAATCCTTTCCATTGGTAGCAATAAATCGGTATCCATGTACTATGGCATAATGCCTGCATGCACACATCCACACTACATAAGTACTTCCATTTGAACAAGAAAAGCTGGATTTCACACAGTCGTTGAGTCTGTCCCCTGAATCAAGTAGAAGTAGAATCCCCTGAATATGTTCCGGGAAATAATCTTCGTTCCGGGGTGAATCTTCCAATGGTGACGAAAGAGCACAAAGAGCCACAACGAGGTTTCTCAGTAATTCCAGACACAATTCACCTGTTTATGAACTTGGAGATAATCCAATAAGGTGGCATGTCTCCAAGGTCTTCAAAGGATGTTCCCATCGCCTCTTTAGAAGAGTTCAATGCCACTGAACGGCTATCCATATACAAAATGCAGCCCTTCCGATTATTTTGGGTCTCGTCCTCTACGTTTCTTGTCAATGGATGACAGCCTTCCTGGACAAAACGAGAGCTAGAGAAAGTTACAAGCCATTAAAATGCGATGGTTTTCTCTCCCTCTCCACCTCCCGCTCCCTTTCTCTCTCCCTCTCTTTTTTTCCACTCGCGCTCCCTCTCCCTCTTGCACTTTCGATGTTTTACGCTTCTCTCTCACTCTCCCTCTCTCCCACGCAGAGTCGCTGTCTTGTCCTCTCCCTCGCCCTATCTGAGACAGACTTCAAACTCGTGAATACCTACCACCACCTAACCCAAACCTGTCCTGTTTCAAGTAATAACTGGACAGTTAGACATGGATGTCTGACCTTCGACTAGAAAAAGTTCCCACCCAAATAATAACTCGCACATATCAGTAGAATGAAACAGTGCCTTTAAATACGGCGTCAGAGTTGGGTAGGTGTTGCACACATCAACTTCATTTCACACCACAAGCGATAAACATACAATCTCTGCTTTAAGTGAGTCAAGAAGGCTGCGAATGATACTATCATAACTGCATTGGCAGCAGATATAAAATCAATCTCTTCATTCTGTCGTGTTGCAACTCGAGGGATAAAGGAGTAGCAACCACCATACAACCAAATGCATAATTATAATAGAAAACCGTACAAAATCAGTGCGAAATGTTATCAGCTTTCCAAGTCTCACCCAGAGCGCACGTGCTCCACATGCCAACATTTGTAAACCCTTGTCCTCAGCTATGGAATGTCGTCATACTGCGATGTCTTTCAAAATAATTGCATGACATGATCCAGCTAGTCTAGCAAACTAGCACTAGCACTAGCATTTCACTATTATTTGCTAATCACAGAAGGGCGACAAGAGAGGCGAAGGCGTACCGGGGGAGCGGGCGCGGTGAAGGACCCAGAAATCGGAGGGAAAAGCAACCACGTGGCTGCCGCAACAGCTGCCATCAGCGCCAGGCTGGCGGTCTTCCACCGCTCCGCAGCGGGAGGAGGCGGCTCCGCCATGGCTGCCGCTGCCGTCATGGCCTCCTCCCTTCCTCCCTCCCTCCCTCCCTCCTCCCTCCCTCCCTCCCT
>CM074804.1:6187510-6280564 GCA_037447605.1 Zygnema circumcarinatum
TCCCTCCCTCCCTCCCTCCCTCCCTCCCTCCCTCCCTCCTCCCTCCTCCCTCCCTCCCTCCTCCCTCCTCCCTCCCTCCTCCCTCCTCCCTCCCTCCAGACGACCCCTTTCTCCGCGACGCCAGCGCGGGATTGAACTCGGCTAGTCGGCACCGTACACGCCCTACCGTACACCGCTAGACGCCCTACGGTACGGTAATTGTACGGTAATTGCCGTACGAGGGTCGGGGTGTTGCACTTTGTGCGACGGACTCAAGAAGGGTCCGATCAACAATGATTCTGGATGAAAGGAGCGGTTAGGCTCGCGCAGCCACGTGGATGCTGGGTTGAAGTCCTGCGCAGCGGAAGCGAGTGGGGGCTTGGGGATCTGCGCTTCCACGAGGTCCACTCGATCGCCGTCCTCTACCTCACGCTGCAACCTTCTGAACTGCGCCTCCATGTTTCTCCGTGTTCAGTTCTGCTCGTCTCCCTCTCCCCTCGCCAGCATCCACCTCCTCGTTCCTCTTCAGGACGGTCCCACTCCACCTCCATCAGAACTGCATGAGCACATTCTCACCATGAGGATCACCACATTGCGCCTCCTATCTCAAACCAACACCATATCACTTTAACTCAGAATTCCCAAATCCAACACTCCCGAATGTACTATGATCAAGGGGCTAATGTCACGCAGACCGCATGAACGCCTTGCCATTCACTGCATCCTACGCTAAAGATATCAGCATCTCCTCCATTCCTTCATAAACACTCCTCTTTGGATGCAGCTCACGGCCTTCCCTTCACTCCACCACACGCGGCCTCCCGCCGCACGGTCCGCTCCTTCTCCAACAACGACTCACGCCACTCCAATCTGCAGACCGCAGTCTCTGAAGGCCGCAGCCTCAAGCACTCACAAGCAGCTTACAATCGCAGCTCCCTCAATCTTAAGTTCCTCCTCAACAAGTCTCGCACCACACCTTACATCTTTCATTGTCGCATGAGCATCGTCAGAACCGTTCACTTGCGCCAACGAGCCGCCATGGTCCGTGCGCGCGTGAAGGCGGCGCGCTCCCTCTCGCTTTCCTTTCTTGCCCCTCTGCGCCGTCCTCTCCAACGGCGCCTCGCCTTGCGAACGCCGCATCTCCGCCGTCCGCCGCCGCCCGCGCGCCACCAGGCGCCATCGACCTCCGCCGCGGGCGGGCACGCCCCCAAAATTGAGCGGCGGCCGACCGCGGCACTCGCCCGCCGACACGCGCATCCCCACCGACAGGGGAGAGAAGGGAAGGGACATTGGTCTCACGATGGCGATGATGCCATCAAATGTACATGCACGAAATCAGCATGGGGAAGCACGAGGAACTAACTGGGCGACGAAGGGCCTACGGACCAAGGAGAATGGCTCGGAGCGGAAAGCTCCGCCTCGGCGCAACAACGCTTGAAGCCCTCCCTCGAAGCAGCCGCGGGGGAGGGGAGGCCCTACAATGGAAGCGTTGGAGCCAAGCAGGCATCCTCGAATAAGGTAATTACCGTAAATATCGTTAATAGCTGATTTATTGGACAAACTGATATTTTTTTTGGCATTTAACCTTAAATACCTTAAAAAGGCCCTTATATGGATAAAAAAACTTAAAATGAATAGGCATTGCACTCATAATGGCGATGCCATCGTATGCACATAACTCTATTTCCTGGCTTAACAACACGGCTCTACAAACTGGTGCAAACTCTTCAGCTCTTAAAAATTGGACTTTTTACCAATCAAGCAAAACACTTGTGCATTTGGCAATGACAACATATAATTACAGTTTCAAAGACCCAGTTGTATCAAGGCCTTGTATATCACATTCAAAAGCCTTCATCTCTATTTCCACCCTGTTGAAGACATGACTGTCTTCTTATCTTCTATCTCCAACTCAGATCTACCAACCTTCATTCAATCAATGGAATTTGCATCCTATGCATACATCATATAAAATGGCATCCTATGCCTTGAATTCAGCAAAGCCGGCGGCAAAACAGAATTACAAAAGTCGGGTCCCAAAGCCAACTTAAGGAACAATCAAGACGATGGGTTAAGGGCAATCAATCCTAGCCGTCCGATCTACAAATCTCAAGATCAACGGTATTTGTTCTATCCTACCAAAACTGGGCCGATGTAACAGGCCGTACAAAATCGTCCGTACTTTCTATCCGTACATAAAATCGTACAACTGAAACTGTGACTAAATGACAGTCGAAAAGTGACATTTCCTTCACATTCCCCCTCTGAAATGTTACTTCTCGTTGATGCCGAGCATCTCCGTACAGATTCGCATCCTGACGCCTGACAGACCCTTCGTAAGCATGTCTGCTGGCTGCTCTTCCGTTGGAACGAAAATAGGGTTGATTTCCCCATCTTCTACCTGCTCCCTGATATAGTGAAAAGCGAGTTTAAAGTGTTTGCTCTTCCTGTGATTCACTGGATTCTCCATAATGGCAATAGCAGACTTGTTGTCAATCCGCAAAGGAATCGCCTGCTGCATAATCCCACATTCTGTGAAGAAAGACTTAAGCCAGTTGGCTTCTCTAGCTGCATCACGAGCAGCAATGTACTCTGCCTCCGTGGTTGATAAGGCGACCGTGTCCTGGAGTCTTGAACTCCAACTGATGCAGCTTCCTGAACAGGTAAATACCACTCCGGATGTTGACCGTCCAGTATCAAAATCTCCTCCCCAATCTGAATCAGAATATCCTTCAACCATGATAGGCCCTCCAAGTTTGTATCGAAGACCGTAGTGCTTAGTTCCTTGCACATAGCGAAAAATTCTCTTGACAGCTTCCCAATGTGTCCATCCTGGGTCATGCATGTAGCGGCTCACTGAGCTAACGGCTTTAGCTAAATCTGGTCTTGTACCTGTCATAAGGTACATAAGGCTTCCAACAGCCTGCCTGTAGGGGACATTGCGCATCTTCTTCCTGTCCTGCTCTGTCTTTGGAGATTGCTCTGTAGATAGCTTAACAGCTGGGTCAATAGGCGTGGGTGATGTCTTCACATCAGCGAATCCAAATTTCTCTAAGATGTCGTTTGCATAGGTCTCTTGAGTTAGTGAGATTTCTCCCTGCGACCCCCTCTGAATCTGAATCCCGAGTAGAAATTGAGCTTCTCCAACAAGTTGCATTTTGAAATTCTCCATCAAAATCTCCTTGAATGCATTGATGCTGTCCATTGAAGCACTAACGATAATCAAATCATCCACATAAATTCCAACGTACATTCTTTCTGTTCCTTCTCCACGCATGTAGACTGACTGATCATTCTCGAATCTGATGAACTTGTGTGACTTCATGACTTCATTGATTTTCTGATACCAGGCCCTGGGTGCTTGCTTGAGACCATAAAGGGTCCTGTTCAGATGACATACCAGATTCTCCTTTCCAGCCCGAATTGTCCCTTCTGGCTGCTCCATGAAGATGTCTTCTTGCAACTCTCCATTCAAAAATGCTGTCTTCACATCCATTTGCTGAATGTGCATCTTCTCCGCGGCTGCAATAGCAATCAAGCTCCTCAAGGAATTGTATTTCACTACAGGGGCAAACGTTTCTTGGTAGTCAATCCCATATTCCTGTGAATATCCCTTCGCAACTAATCGTGCCTTGTATCTCTCAATGGATCCGTCTGCCTTCCTCTTGATTTTGAATGTCCATTTGCATCCAATTGCAGTTCTTCCTGAGGGTAGGGGCTGCAAGCTCCACGTTTTGTTCTCTCTCAAACTCTTCAATTCTTCATTGATTGCCTGCTTCCATTTTTCTGCGTCTGGACCTGAGATTGCTTCTTGGTAAGTCTCAGGCTCTCCAATCCTAGCTCTTGAACAAGCAGCGATGAAAATTAGGTCTTCTGAATCTGTCGGAATGCGAACATTGAGTGCAGTGGCCCTTCTAAAATTTCTCGGACGCTCTTCTTCAGTCCTTCTTGGTTCTGCACTGCGATTTGCAATTCTCTGACTTCTCCTTAACAAGGGTTCTGGAATCTGTGATGCAGATCTGCCGCTCTCTGTCGTGGGTGATGAAATTTCAGATCCGTCCAAGTTCACCTCCGGTCTTGCTCTTGCGTCTCTCTCAATGCTACAATCAGGTTCTTCAACATCTCTTGGGCTTGGCGGTGTTGAGTTTTCCGTTTCTGAACTATCTCCTCCTGCGTCAATGTAAATCTCCTCTCTCTCCTTGATCTTCAGGTCTTGGACTCTCTGATTTTTCTGCATCTCTCTCTCCAAGACTACAACATCTCTGCTCTTGATCACTTTCTCCCTCTCTGGATCATAAACTCTGTATGTCAAACTGTCACCATCATATCCTACCAGGAATCCTTTTGAGCCAGTCGGTTCAAACTTTCCTCCTCTCTTGACTTTCGGAATGTTGACAATGCACGGTGATCCCCAGACTTTTATGTGCTTCACATTTGGTTTGACTCCAGTCCACAAATTTTGAGGCACATACTTGAACTCGAGTGTGGCAGTGGGGGACCTATTACGGATGTATGCTGCGGCTGTAATTGCTTCTGCCCAAAAACTGACGTCCAATGTTGAATCTTCAATCATAGACCGGGCCATCTCTGTCAAAGTCCTGTTTAATCTCTCCGCTGCACCATTACTTTGAGGACAATAAGGTGCAGTAAACTGATGATGGATCCCTGTTGCTTTGCAATGCTCTAAGAAAGCTGCAGAGACATATTCCCCTCCATTATCTGTCCGCAAGAATGCAATTTTCTCTCCTGTCTCAACTTCAACTTGTTTCTGCCATGTTTGAAACACTCCAAGTACTTCTGACTTCCTCTTTATTGGGAATACCCAACACTTCCTTGAGTAATCATCAAGAAAAGTGACAAAGTATTCAGCTCCCCCTCTACTTGTTGGACTGATTTGTCCGCAAACATCTGAATGTATCAACTCCAACTTCCTCTTGGCTTGGAAACCACGCTCTCCATGATCATGATGCGGTTTCTTGTGACTCTTGCTGGTCAAGCAGCATTCACATTCTGTTCTGGCTCCTTCGTCAGTCACTCCTTGCATCCCAATGACTAGATCTCCATCTGCCAGCATACTCACATTCCTCTTGTTTAGGTGGCCGAATCTGCGATGCCACAGGGTTAGGGATTCTTTCTCTGCTACTGACTGCACCTTCACACTGTCATTCCATCTCTGCCACTTAAGGTAGTAAAGTCCACCTCTACTTGGTCCTTCACCAATTATTCTTCCAGACTCATCTTCAATTAACTTGCAAAATGGCTTCTTGAATAAGAAAGTGCGATCATCGTCAAGTAGCTGGTTCACTGACAATAGATTGTACTTCATTGCTGTTGTGCAGAGCACGTTCTGGATCTTCACCTTCACCGGCTTATCCGCCACGAAAAGCTCAACTGCGACAGTACCAATCTGATCTACCTTGATTCTCCTTCCATCAGCAACTTCAAGAATTCTTGGTACTGGTAGTGTCCTCATTGACTCGAAGAGATCAAAGTCTTTGCAGATGTGATTTGATGCTCCTGTGTCAACTAGCCATTCGGTCTCCTTTACTGATGTTGCGTTCACAGTTGTGACTGTGAGGATCGTCACCAAATTTGCATGGTCTTCTTTCTCCTCTTCTGTGACGACGGCTGCATGGTCTCTATTGTGTGTGCAATTTCTGGCAGAGTGGCCAGGTTTTCCACAAGTGTAACAGTAACCCCTAAAGCTACTAGTCGCTCCTCCTCTTCCACCTCTAAAACCACCTCTGAATCCTCCTCCTCTGGACATTCCACCATGGCTCTGGTCTCTTGCTTCAGCACCTCCAATTTGATTCTGAGTGTTCCTTGTCTTTGTGCAGTCACGTGCGTAGTGACCAGACTCTCCACATGAGTAACAAATGGTTTGTGCGTTCATGGCTCTTCCTGGGTTGCCAAAGCCTCCTCGGCCACGACCTCTTCCTCTGTCACCTCTACTGGCACTTCCTCTACCGCAATCTCCTCTTGTTATCGCCATCGCTGACTCTGTATCAATAACCTTCATCCTCCCCTTCTTTTTCTGGTAATCCTCAGCTTCCTGAATTCTGGCTTTAGCTATATCAAGCGTCATTCCTGATGCATGGGTCTGAATTATCAGATTGTCTGCAGTCACCTCAAATCTGTTTGCAAGCCCGCTCAAATACACAAATGATTGGGCGTTTTCAGGCACCTCAGTCCCTGTCAATTCCAACCTCTGCAAAACTCCATCAAATCTGATCGTGTACTCCTGCAACGTCTCCGACTCCTTCATCCGGATGTTATGAAAGTCCGCATAGGCTGAGACACTTAGAGCTGTTCCCTTTGCAGCGTAGATAGTATCTAATTTGTTCCACATCTCAGCTGCAGTTTTCCCTCTTAGCATCCTAGAATGAGTCTCCTTAATTGTAGTCAGGATAGTGGCCTGTGCTTTCCCTTCTCTCCTTTCCCAAGCGTCATGTGCCACAGGATCGGTAGCTGCTGGCTCAGGGTCTTTCCCAAGAACTGTCTTTAGCAAACCTTTTGCCATAAAGACTGCCAGCAATCTGTTACTCCACGAATCATAGTTACTCCCATCCAATAATCTGATTGAATATTTCTCATCGTCTTCTCCTCCTGTTGCTCTGATACCACTTGTTGAAGACATGACTGTCTTCTTATCTTCTATCTCCAACTCAGATCTACCAACCTTCATTCAATCAATGGAATTTGCATCCTATGCATACATCATATAAAATGGCATCCTATGCCTTGAATTCAGCAAAGCCGGCGGCAAAACAGAATTACAAAAGTCGGGTCCCAAAGCCAACTTAAGGAACAATCAAGACGATGGGTTAAGGGCAATCAATCCTAGCCGTCCGATCTACAAATCTCAAGATCAACGGTATTTGTTCTATCCTACCAAAACTGGGCCGATGTAACAGGCCGTACAAAATCGTCCGTACTTTCTATCCGTACATAAAATTGTACAACTGAAACTGTGACTAAATGACAGTCGAAAAGTGACATTTCCTTCACACACCCATCATGAATTACTCCAAAAAACCTTTTTAGAATTAACCATAGTCTGGAAAACTCCTAAGAAAAACTAAATTCCAAATCATAACCTCCAAAGGTTTGAGTGTTAACCACAAAAACTAAAACTAAGATATGAACTGAAATTGGAAATGAAATGAAACGTAGTCTTACTCCCTTTGCCGCGGCTTCTAGCCTGAACAAGACCGCTCTACAACTATTGCAAACCACTCAAGAAGACCTTCGACGAGCATTCAGATCATCAAACTGCTTGCAATAAAGAATGCCTTCCAACGAAAAGTCTGTCAAACGCTTCCGAAATGCGTCTTTTTCCCATCCAATTACTGAAAATTCTGACTCGATAGTATGAGTGTTGGGAAATGTTCAAGCAATGTCTCGGCATAATTCTCGCAACATTGGAAAACTTTCCCCAATGCCTGCAGCATTCCAGCCTGCAAAAAAGTCTGTGCTTGCATCGCAGGCAGGCAGACCAACCAACAGGTAGACAGGAGGCCGGCCGCAGGAAGCAGCCAGGCCCGCGCAAAAGGATGCAGGCGCCCAGCAAGAGGCAGGCTGCAATCAGGCGGCTGCTTTGTCCGTACATGTACGGCTTCAACCGTACGTGCTCTAAATACGGCTTTTCCCAAAACCAATTTATGGGGAAAACCATTACCTTTGGCCAAGTTACCTTATTTGAGGATGCCTGGAGCCAAGCGAAACCGCTCTCTCCTTTCTCCTCTCTCCTCTCTCCTCTCCCCTCTCATGGCATCGCTCCGGTCGAGGAACGACCTGACGTCGTGATGGGTTCAATGGCGCAAGGCCGGGCGGGCTGGCTGGAGCATGGGGAGGATTGGCGAATAGAACAGAATAGAATGAGTGTCGCCTCATGCATGTACGTGGAGTTTTTAAGGGACATGCTGTAGAGTGTAGAGAACGTGAGCACATCTGTGATTTGTCGAGGTACCGCTGTTGATCACCTGCACGACATGGGCAATTTTCTGGATACTTTCTGCCTCCTGCGCGAGGGCAATGCTTTTCTTTAGCATGATGTTGGTACGTACACGAGTATTCTCCCGAGATTGATTGGTAACATGCCAAAACATGTCTTTACTTTCTGGATAATATTTCTAAAGAAAGTTCTCACCATCTTTCCTTCAGTTAATCTTTTCTCTTTTTCGGAAATATTCTCTCTTTCCCTGGATGATCTATCCGATCGAATCGATACATCCTGATTGCAGTCACTGCTTTCATTCGACTGTCAACCCCTCAGCCATTCCCATCCCTTTCCTCCAACATTTAACAACACATTCATCCACTGAACGAGAGCATTCCCATTTAAAAACTTGTATAATATTCATCAACACAATGTGACAGATCGTTGTAAGTACGAAATGGGATTAAACGTAGCTAAACACTTTCAGGTACCCCTTAGAGTGCTGCAAGCTAGGTAAAGTTGCATCAGTATTCAGCTGGCTACCCTGCTGGTTTTTGAGGCAACAGACTGCAGGAAGAAAACAATATTGCTTTTGCTATCTCCTTACAGAAAAACAGGAACAGAAACAGTTCCATACAACTTCCTCATAGTTCACATACACTAAATGCAGAAAATCAATGCAGAAACTACCTTCATCACCAACCAGAGCGCAACAAGATTGCGACTCTGGAAAAAATGACCGAACGCTTTCAAGGAACCAATAAGGCACCCGAAAAAAGGGGCTAAGGCTAACACATCTACCAGGGAAATACACAAATACCGTGACACCTAACAACAGGCAAAAAATAAAAAAATGAACCACAGTTTGGAGTTATTCTGCCAAACTGAAAAGATCCCTGGCCCACAGTCCCTGCAGGTAGCCCTCTTCATAGAAGGACTTGAAAACCACGAGTCGGATGAGATACCCGGGACCAGATGCCGCAGGATGCCGCAGGGACTCCTGAAAAGGGTGTGCAGAGGAATCGACGAGCCGGGGCCGCAGGTAAACAGCGAGCTGTGCAGATCTCTCGCCAGTCTTCCACGCAGTCGGAAAACCCCGGGCTCTTTGCTCCATCATATGCTTGCATGACCTACCAAGCCCTGTCCGTGACAGGGGAAAAAACAAGGGACGTAATTGACTGTCAACGTTCTTACAACACAAAGTGCTTTATGATCCCCAATGGGTTTGTTGCTGGACGCCTTCGGTTTCGCAGCCTCCATCACTTGATTCCTTCTTGGGCGAGCTCCACTCAAAAACTGTAACGTGCTCTCATGTTCATACCACCCAGGGGAACGCCTGAACTTTCCAGATACGACCAGAGGGACGATTCGCCACCCGCTTGAGCAGTTGACTGTCTCTCATCTCCACTATCATACAGATAATTGCAAAGAGGTCGGCTACAGCCTGAGAGGGAGGGGGCCTGCTGGCAGCCTTGCAGGAAAAGCAGCTTCTCTGAGGGACACGGCGCGTTCCCAACTGTCACAGGGAGTGTGACGGGACGGGCAGGTTGCTGTGGAAATGGGCCAGACTCCACAAGACGAGGCACGCCAGAATGTTCCGGCAAGAAAATGTCATCAAACATCGTCGCCACAGGACTAGAATTTTCGTGAGGTGAGACCAAGTGATTGAAGGTTCCCCCTCCGCGGCCCGCTGCAACAATATCCTCCAGCAGCCCCCCTGCAGAGGCTCCATTCAACGGGAAACTAGTTGGCTCAGTCACGCTAGGTTCTACGGGAGCATCTCCTGGAAACACGTCCGCCCACAATAGCTCCTCCAGCATTTCTAAGGTCTGCACATCACTTTGGCTGCCGACCTGCTGCAGTTGCAATTCGAGCGCTTTCTCTTGCTCCATCGCCTCTTCCCCCCCGAAAAGAAACCTCTGCAGCATATTGTTTACAACCGTCTCTTCCTCCTCACTGCTGCGACCACACGAGTCTTCCGCCCTCCATTCCACATCCCTCACATTCTGAAGCTCGCCCGCCCAGCTGACAGGGCCCCCGAAAGCTTCAAAGGTTTCAGCCGACGAGTCTTGGAGGCTTGATACGTCAGAGACGAGAGACACTAGCGTCCCCGACAAGGACGTGCTTGAATCGAAGGCCGTAGAGGTAGTGGAGGAGGCCGAGAGGGAGGTCACCAGCGGATGCATATCCGAGTCACCGCCACTCCCCGCGGAAGTTTTCCAACTCCAGCTCCGAAGCTCGGGAACTCCAGATTCAGGAATTCCCAGCCTTGCAGGGAATGCTGACATCGACGGCGGCTTTTCGGCATAGACTTCCTGCGCAATCAGAGCACGTCAATCTGATTAGAAAACAGAAAAACAATACACTGGAGAGTCAATTTAAAGCGGTTATGCGTCGACCTGCAACCAGAAATGGAAGCGGTTCAGGAGGCTTGCCTGAGGCGAAATGTCGTTTTCCAAAAAGGTCCAGTCATCCTCGCCCGGCCATGCACTCTCCATGCTTGGGTCCGACTCTTCTGGGAGCAGCTCGACAGCATTGTCCTGCAGCACCGCAATGTAGAAGAAGCAAATACTGTGAGTACTTGTGCTGACGACTACAAGATTCCAGAGTTAATCGAAAGATGAGCGAACAATGGGCGTGTGCATGACACGTGCATACCTTGTTGTCTGCCGTGAGGCAGTACTTTGCCAGAAGCGCCGGGTATTTCTTCTTAAGAGTGGAATGCCAGTGATTCTGGAGCAACCGCATGAGTCAATCCGAGTCAGAGTCTGAACACAACTCGGAGACAACCAGCAATGGGTGCGTGAAAGAACAACGGGCAGTACATTCCTGCTCAGTTGCACACCTTGATAGCGCTGTCGGTGCGACCGGGAAGGCCCTTGGCCATGACGGCCCACTTGGAGCCTAAAACGGTGTAGCTGAGCACGACATGGCGGTCCTCCTCCTCTGTAAAGGGCAGCTTCACAACCTGCATTCAAGCCAAATGCAAAGTCTCGTCTAGTTAAGATTCCGTTCAAACGGAGCTTCAGGCACTACACGAGAAGAGAGAGGAGGCTCAAAGAGCAGCAATGGCAGCTGCCTCACCTGCGGGTGCAAGTGGTTGCACCACCGCAGGCGGCAGCTCTTGCTGCTGCGGCCCTTCAAGCCCTTGGCGATCTCCCCCCAGCGCTTGGCCCCCATCTCCTGCACGAGCATGCGCAGGATAGCGTCTTCCTCCTTCGTCCAGGCGCGCCGCATGCTCTCCCAAGCCTCTCCCGCCACCGCCGAGGCCGCACGGCTACGGCGCCGTCGCTTCCTCCGCTTCCCCTCGCCAATTCTGGAGGAAGGATCAGCATTTTGATTCCCCATAGCCTCACTTCCCGGCCCACTCGTTCCTTCCTCGGCCTACCCACGCTACCTCCCTCCTCCCTCCCTCCCCTCCCCTCCGACTGTCCGCTGCCCCTCCCTCTCCCTTCCGCCCCGCCGCCCGCCAGAAAATATAGGAGCGCGACTGACGGTTAGGGGCCGCGGTGCCGTACGGCGGTGACGTGTCAGGTGTGGAGGGCGTACGGCAGGCCGTACGGCGTCCCCCGATGGAATCGCGCGCGGGCGCCGCGTGGCGGGTCACTCCCGCGACACGCCGAACTATCGCTGCGGGGGGCCGCTGCCGTTCCGTACGGACGGGCGGACGGCCGCACGGCAGCCGACAGGATGCGGGCACACGCCGCCGCCGCAGGGGGTCGCCGCAGTCGCTTCTGCGAATTAGCAGAACAGGACAAGCGGCCCGAGGGCTTCGGCTGCCCGCCCTGCCTGCCCGCTTGCCCGGGCTGCCCGGGCTGCCGGGCAAGGAGATCAGGGCCGGCCCAGGCCGTGATGGGATGGGATGGGTCCAACCAGTATAGATCCGTATGTATCAAACGCGTGTATTAATACACTGTATAATACATGCGTATTATACACCATTTTAAAAATACAGTGTATTTTATATGTATTTAACGTATTTTCTTTTGATTTCTCGCTAATTGAACAGAGATTGATTATTGGCCAACCAACAACTCAACACGTGTGACGGGCCACACGTGTGACACGTGTGGCCGTATAGTTCCGTACACAGTTTTCGTACAGAAATTCCGTACGACTCTATGTCTGGTTGTACGGATGTTAACAGTTGCGTTCGGGTTTTATACAATGTAAAATACTGTATTAATACTGTATTATACATTGTATTAAACCTCAAAGTGTATAATACGGATCTATACCAACCAGCCACAGACGTGGCCTGTCCTCCGGGAAGAGGGGGAGGGAAAGTTCACGGCGACCGGTCAAGCACCGCGCGTGCGTTGGGCGGCATTCGGGCGGAGGTTTCTGAGTAGCGGCGGGGAGACCAGGGGCCACCGCGGCAGCGGGGATCCTTCACAGAGTCTGACCGGCCTCGCCTTGCGAATGTTCGCCCCCGCCCGCCCGCCCGTCCAAGTCCGAGGCGCTGTGCGGTGTGGGTAGAACCGCGTCAGTCAGTCGCAATTTCTTGGTTCTCAAAAAAAAAAAATTGCACTTTTCAGAAAGTGCTATTCTCCAACAGTCGGGCAGTTCAAGAAAATAAAACGTTCCGGTTCCTGTAACAAAGGTACGATGGCAAAACGTCCGGCCACTCGGAAAACGACAAGCGCAAACAAAGGAATGACGGAATCTTCAACGAGAGCGCGGGCGGGCCCAGCCGTACGGTTAGCCTCGACGTGTCGCCCTGCCATTTGGCGTCACGTTTTGGCCCAACCATCCAAACGAATGCGACGCCTAACTGTCGATCTGCACAAATCACCAAATCTTGCACTCTGTGCTGGCGTTTTCGAAAAACCGCGAAAACATGACAAACAAGTACGACGCCCACGAGGGGAGGCGACGTGCCGCGCAGGATTGCCCCCCGCGGCCGCGCGCAGTCCTGCCCGCCCTCGCCCGCCCGCCTGCCGCGAAAGTCGCGTGGCGACGTGGCGCGCAGCGGGCGGCGCGGCGGCGTCCCGGGGAGGCCGCGCCGCCTGCCACGCGCCACGTCGCCGACCGCGTGGCCGCCCCTGCGCGCGGCCATGTGCGCCCTCCACCGGGACCCGCCTCCCCGCGAGAGCGCGCCACGTGGGCGGCACGCTGGCGGCGGGCGCGTTTTCTCGAGGAGGCGACGCCACGGCGCCGGTCCCGCACGGCCGTACGGCCGCCCATGTGACGACACCGGCGCGGCGGTAATTACGCATTGTACGGACGGACCGCTTCGGAAAAGCGGACAGTGACGCCGGCCGGCGTCGGTCGGCGCTGCGCGCCAAAACTCGTAATGGGAATAAGACGAGTCCAGATTTGGAGCCGGCCAATCGGGGCCCGTATACAGATCGTGCTGACGCAGCCTTGTCGCCACGCGGGCCTGTCTGCGGCTGTGGCCGGAACGGAGGGCTCCTCGCGAACGGTGGCCAAACAGGGCACATGCAAAAATGACGGAACAACAAAGGATGGCACTTGTTCATTGGTCGAACTTGAAAAGCCTCCTATAGCGACGAGGAGGACAACAAGATAATCACATTCTACACTTTGCGGAAAGATGGGCATTGCTTTCTGAACGCTGATCCAGTGATCCAGTGTGGTGCTATCATGAGTTCGCTCGGTTTTTTGTTTTTTTACTGTAAAACTAAAGGACTTGATCAAGAAATCTCAAGAGATTAAGAAGCGATCTTTGGATTGTTTGGCAAGGCCGCACACTAGAAGACTGGCAAACCAAAAGCATAGAGAATATGGTAAACCACGTGAAGCTGCCCCTCCAACCTCCTCATGGCAGAGTCGCGCCAATTGTAGTGCTCGCGAGTCTTGGAAACTGGAACTGCACCTTCCTGATGCAGACCTTTCATCATCATGTATAGTGTGGCCCACTCTAAAGATAGCGCAGGCCATTTGCAATTACTGTCAGTGTTTAAGGTTCCTTGGGTTACATATACGTGTATTCCCTACACATGCATGTAGTCTTGTGCATTCAAAGGTACAATACTCGACAGTTTGCGCCATGGCGATTCCTCAAACCAGCACTTAGTGTGGGCCACTTTCATTGCGGGTTTACACAATTTGTGTGCCCACACAAAACACGATGAAGTGGGCCACTCTTTTCGAACGTCAAGTGAAATCTGCAGCTTGCAAGCAGCACAGCCGCGTTCAAAAGCGTCCTCGCAGCATCGCTGGGACACCACCGCATTGCCACCAAGAATTGCGCAAATGCGAACGAATTCACAATTTTGCATTGGAAGCCGCTGCCTGCTTTTTGCCCTTCTTCTGACTCGCCTTCACCTTGGTGAGCCCCGGCGCAGTGAGCTTCACGTTCCCAACCATGGCTGCCACGAGCTCGGGATCGGTCGCCACCTTCATCAGCTTCTTCTCCTGCGCACTCGCCTCGGGGAGCCGCGAGAAGAGCTCTACCGCCGTCTTGGCAGCTTTGAACACACACCACGCACAACCAAACAGGAACATAGAACGTCACCTTCACATTCACTGAAGACGGCCTCTTAAGCTGCGTTGCATGCAACAAATGGGAAACATCACAAGTGGGAACCCTACTGATAAAGACTACGGACGGATCTGTAGAGCGACCACATTCCGATTTCTGCACGCAAATTTTTCTGTTTGTACATGGAGAGGCATCTCATTACCGGCACCAAGTCCCTCACCTTTGCCTTTCTTTGCCGAGCCCGGAGTGAGCTTCACCCTGTACTTGTAGCCCTGCAGAGCGCTGTACGGCGCGCACACGGGCACTGCGTAGAGCAGAACGTCGCCCGCTTTCGGAACTCCTGTGAGCACGTCCTGCTCCTTCAGCTGCCCCTTCTCCGCCTCCCCGAGCTCCTGCACGTTCTCCTCCTCCAGCAACTTCTCAACCTCGGCATCGTCCATCCTTTCCTGTGCGTGTAGGCTCACGTCTCCTGTTGGGCCTCCCACGCTACCAACCTCCCCTCCGTCATCTCCTTCAGCTCCGCCATGATTGCTACTCTCCCCTCCTCCATCTTCATCATCTCCAACAGTTTCTCCCGCATCTGACCTATCAATCTCTCCACCTCTTCCTTCCTTCTCCGACCTTTCTCCTTCAGCAGGCCGATCGCCTTCTGCAGGATGGCTGCCAGCTGCGGCAGCCATGTCGGTGGGGCAGTCTCGAGCTATATGGCCCTCCCGCCGGCACTTGTAGCAAACAATCACATGCCTCATTGGCTCTGCACAGAAAAAGTCCGTTGTCAGGGAACAACGCTTCCGTTCCCTTCGCTTCCCTTTGCATGCATAGATGGAGGGATCACCTAAGCTGAATGGATTACGGAAGATAAAAAACCTCTTCATAAGGTCTACACTGTCATCTTAAAAATTGCTGGCGTAGCAGCACGCAAAAAAAACCAAAGTTAGCGCCTTTTTCAAGTTTCTTTCCCCCTCACTGCACCCGCTTCTGCAGGCAATACCTGTTGCATTTTGTTGGTTTGGTTCAACTTTTCCGCCACCTACTGAAGCCGCACGCTCTGGCTCCTTATCTTGACGTCCTGCCGACTGCAGGATCACACCGTAGCACCAAAAATGGAACAACAGAAGATGGAACAACAATCAGAGCAAACAGCGTCACTACGCCCTCCACATATTCTCTTCCATGCTGTAAATGGGTCAAGTAAATGATGAAGAGAAGCTGGCATGCATCCAAAGCGAGTATCAATAGGTAGGCTTTTCTGAAAGTATGTCCACAACAGCTCAACAAAGAAACTACAAAAGTTGACGAATAGGATCATAGTCAAAGTGTGAGCTCGATCTCAAAAGGCAGATCGGGGCAGGTGACGGCACCCACAGCGAGCAGCGCCATGGTCACTCTCCTTTCCTCCTCGTCCTGCTCGCCGTACTTCTCCTTCGCCCTCTTTATCTTTCCTCGCTTTCCCCGTCCCACTTTCAACCCTTCCGAATCGCCCTTGCCTCCTCCCTTGTCCCCCTTCACTCCTCCCTCGGCTGCACTCCCTCCCCTCCGCGCACTTGTACTCGGATCATTCTTTGCAGACTTACCCCTCCTAAGCGCATACCCATTGTCCCTTTCCCCTGTGATCGCGGCCTTGCCCTTCATTCCGTTTCTCTCCTGTTCATGATCGGCTTCTTTCTCCTCTTCTCCCACTCCCTTCCCGCCCTCATATTCTATTTGTTCATCCTCATCGTCCTTTTGAACTCGTCCATCATGCTTTTCCCCTTCCAAAGCATCAACATCTCCCTCCACACTCCACATGGCTCCCTGCCCTCCCCCGCCTTGGTTGTCTCGTCCTTTCCCGTCTGCTCCTTTCTTTGACTGCTTCCTCTCTGCTTTTGACAAATAGGGCCTCTGTCGATTTGCTATTTGGCGACTCCCAGTCACTTCCTCAACTGTAGTTAATCCATCGCTGTCAATAGCATCAGGATCTTCATCAAGACCATACTTATTGTTTCCTCTTCGTTTATACGGCCCATTCGATGAAAATGCCTTATCCAGCAGCTCATCCAGGTCTGCAGCCGCTACGTTGGACTCGTCTTCTTTTGCTTCTTGATCTCTATCTTTCGCTGCAACCTCCTCCACATCTCTTTCCCTTATCCTCTCACGTCCATCGTCACTCCCCACCCCTTGCTTAAGTGCTTCGTCGCATCCATCTTTCTGCTCTCCATGGCCTCCTTCCTCTTCCTCACTTCTGCCTCCTGGCTCGTCCATGCCTTTCAGCTCTTCCTCCGACATACCCACAGCCTCTGCCACTGCATCCTCTTCGTCCATCTCTCCCCTCACTCGTCTCTCATTCAAGTGTGCAGCCAGTGAGCTTTCCTCTAATCGAAACATGAATGCGAATCCCATAACCAACTGAGTGGGAGGCAAAAAGTTTTTTCTACCACGAATCACGAAGCTGCCCACAGTAAGGTACTCTCCTGTGGGGGCAGTTTTAGAAACCTGATGCGGATACACCCACCACGCACTTGTGACTATCTTCGAGTCCCAGGCCGCACTGCGGCACACGGCAAAGGCGCCTGCTTGGTTGAGAGAGAGGGGCGGAATAGGACTGTCAGGATCCCAATTCTTTATCACTGTGCTCGATGCGCCACGGAGGTCAGCATGCAAATACCTGCAAGCAGACAGGGTACTAAAAGGCCTGAGTTCGTGACCCCAGGGAGCAGGGAGGAAAAAGGCAACAGAACGACAGAAGAGATAAGGTCTCCAAAGGATGCAGGATCGAGAGGTGACGAATGAAATGAGTGAGATTTGACATGAACCAAAGGAGGGAGGTGCATGTCTTACAGGTCACCTTTCTTGAGGTATCGTTTCACAACAAGCTCGTTCTGTTGCGCATCACGGCCGCTAATCACAAGGTAATTCTCACTGGTCACGAACCAGTAGAATTTTTCAAACCAGTGAACTTTACGAAGGTGAGATATTGCAGCCACTGCCTTCGCCTGACCCCCCACCAATGCAGCATTAGAGCCAGTAACCTATGTTGGTTCAAAATTCCAATGACAAGTTTGATTATGAGAATCCTTCGTTTCGGTGCTTCCATGTCGAATGCTTTTCGTAGTTCCACATTCCAATGACAAACGATAGTCACATGAACACAAGTAGCCACGTTTGTAGCGTCCATGCGCCCCTTCAGAAGGTGAAAAGCCAGATACCATACCTTCCTTGGAGTTCTCTGGACAGCTTTGCCAGAAAGACAGTGATGATGTAAACAAAGCGGCAGGCGGAAAAAGGAAACCAGAATGGCACAATAAGGGTGCTGGGGGCGAAAACCTCTTGGGATGTAAAAGGTTACACTAGAGAGGCAGCGGTTCACCTGAGTCAGCTGCTGCTGGGCTTTCTTCTCTGCTGCAGCAAAGACTTGCTCATGGGCAGCCACCGTCTTCTCCCTCTTCGCTGCGTGTTTCTTTTTAGCGTCAAACCACATTCGAGCGTTTGCATATGCACTGAGGGAGAGATCCACCTCCACCTGTACTTGCAGCGAGAAGGCATGCAGGGAGGAGGAGAAGCACGAATGCAGAGTAAGGCGGTAGAATGGAGGAAGACAAGCACAGGGGTGATGCCAACAAATGCGATGCCTCCCCGCGATGTGCAAAACTGCACAGGTCTGACCATTGGATCAACCAACGGAGTGGTTGCGAACCATTGACTCGCTACCCGACCAACAATTGACATAGTTCGAACCATTGGTTAGGGAGTTTATACATTTGTTTTGTTTTTCAGATATGTAGATCCATGTTAGTTGGCGACGTGATAATTAAAGCACGTCGCTTCCATTGACAACGAGATGTGAGTTCGAATCCGCTAGTCAGCACACAAAATTTTGGGCTTTCTAGGTAGTGTTTCCAACTATTGCAATCAACCATTGGACTCATCCATTGGTTGCGTCAAATGGTTGGCAACTATTGCAATAGTTGCAACCATTGACGCGCGGACTAGCCAACCGTTGGATTCAGTGATTGAGAATCAATGAAATGGTTGCGAACCAAGCAACCATTGGATTCAATGGGTGCCAAACATTGGAATGGTTGTGAACCATTGGACGGCCAACCATTGGTCAGCAATGATTGGCCAATGGTTACCGATCCACAGGTCCGACCTGTGCAAAACTGCACGGGAGATGTCACAGTCTGAAGCCTTCAGCAGCAGGGGAACACATGCCGCTGCAACAAGTGTTGTTGCTGCTGATGATGGTTGACGCAACGAAAAAGAAGGGGGAACGGAAGCTACTACCTAAGAAAATAACCGAAGTAGTGGCCGAACGACACGGAAAGCTATAAAGAACAGATCATCCTACACCCGGGCTTTACCTCTGTAAAAAACAAATTTTCTTTAGCTCATGAAGAAAAAAAAACCCCTCTTCCCACGTCCCTGCAAAGTGGCCGAAACAGACCTTGGCGACCGGCGCCGTCTTCTCCTCGTCGTCCATGGCCTCCAGACTGTTGCTGAGCAGCAGCGTGACTCGGCCCCTCTCCAGCTGCAGGCTGTGCACGAGTCCCGCCACGGGGTTCCCCGCGCGCGCCTCCTCCTTCACCACGCGTCTGAGCGCCGCCCAGTCGAGGCCCCGCGCCAGCGCGCCGCGCACCGCGAGGAGGGCCGCGTCCACGTCCGCCGCGTTGCACGCGATCAGCTCCGCGCGCTGCATGGACTCGGCGGCCTCCTGCCCGAGCTGCTCCGCACGCTTCGTCTGCACAGGGAGGGAAGGAAGGGAAGGGAAGGGCACCCTCGCTGTTACACCCACGCAACGCAATGCTGGGGGCGAAAGGAGCAGGCTCTTTGGCCGCCACTCTTTTGGTTGAAGGCAGGGGTGGAGGCAAATTCTGCTGCGCAAGCTAGGAAGAAATGAGTGGGGAAGTGGGAAGGCAAACGCTCGTACAGTCGTGTTATTTGGAATAATGAAAACTGAGGAGGGGTGTGATTGTGGTTCGCAGAGTTTGGTTATTCGAAAGAACGTGCTTCCTAAGAAGCAAGTCTAGCCGAGATTCACCTGATCGGCTCGGATTCTTTCGAGCTTTGACAAGGCCTGATTTTCTGCTGCTGTTCGTTGTTGGACAAATTTTTGGCCCTCAATTTTGGAAAAGAAATCATCGACAGCTGCGTCAAATGTTGGGAAAGTCAGAGTCTCACGACCCGCGTGTTGGTGCAGGCGGACGGGAGTGAACTCGTCATACATCTGCAGACACGACAAAGCCCGTCAGGACACTGTATGACTCCAGAACGGCGAACCTAAACCCCAGTCACCAAGACTTCGAGCACACACACATACATGAATCAGCACCTTCAAGAGCATCGACTGCTGAACGACGTGATCCCCATTCCCCTGAGATGTTCACGAAGCTCCACAGTTCATCCAGTGGTGTAAAAACATAATCAGTTGTGGAGCCAAGGAAGAGAAGAAAGGCTGAAGAACTCATTTCCAAAAGCAAGCACACATCTTCTCTTGAAAGGTTCACCTTCACTTCTTCAAGTTTTTCTGTTGCATGGCCATCGGGCAGCGTTCTGTTGGTCCCTTTCAACCCCTTGTTTTGAATAGTAATGAAACCTTCCGCCGGAATCTCTCCCGTTGCCACTTGCCCGAGCCACTTTTCAAACCTCCACACCGACTCGACGAGGGCTCCAACCTCCTCTTCTTTGAGTCCGCCAATACCCGAAGCAGCGGAAGGCTCCTTCCAAACAGGCGCCCCCGGAGAAAGGCCGGCGTCGAGAATAATATGCTCCAACAGGGCTGGCCCATAGCCCAATGCATCCGCCAAAGCATTCTTCAACGACTTTCCTTGCTCGATTTCTCCTCCTTTCCCATCTTTCTCGCCTTTTCCCTTTTTCGATCGGCCCCGCTTCCCTTCCCCACTCACTCCTTTCCGCCCCTTCCCTCCCTTTTGCTCTCCATCCTTAGCCTGCTTTCCATCCTTTGGCTTTGTTTCTTCCCATCCAGTGTCCGCTGCCTTTCCCAGCTCACTCACTTCTTCTATAGCTATTCCTTCGCCTGTGTCCTCATTCACGGCTGCCGCTCCCCCAGTCTCACCCTCTTCAGCCATGGCTTTTGCTTCACACCGAAGGGCCTTCATAATATTCTCTCGCAAAGACATCTCCATCTTGCGACATGCCGATATGGGGTACTGCTTATGAGTCATCATCGCAATTCCTGACTCATCATCTCTGCATAACGTCCATGCTACCATCATTAATGAACCTACGGCAAAATCAAACGTCTCCTTTCCATGCAGTGTCCTTATTCCTCAAAAAACGAATTAAAGTCGTCACAAAAAAGGCAAGGAGCACTTTCCCAGCACTTCTGAACGGTGCTCCCAGCCATACTTCAAAGCTGCGAATGGGAGGAGCTCTTATCCTCTTCAATATGGACGCCAAAAAAAAAAACAATGACTTTAGAGGGGCTTGAAGGGAGCAGCAGAAGCCTACCTGTACGTGCGCAACAGTATCAGAACATTGTAATCGCTGTCGGTAAGCATTATGTTGCCTGAAGCATAAAGCTCAAGGAGTAGGTGGTGGGACCCACTGCCTACACCAAATTGGAAATCCACAACCTGCCACGAATGAACCTCTTGCCGTAAACACAATATTCAAATACTTGCTGCCTTCGTGCGTAAACTTGAATCCAGATGGCGAGCATGCGAACAACAGACCTTAAGAGGCATCATGGAGAGCAGTGAATCGTTTAGAACTCTCATTCTTGAACAGCAGAATTCCAAGTTTCAGCCCTCATTTCTTATTTACAAAAAAATGGCCAGACAAGCGAAAACGCCAAATCGCTATACCCGATCAATCCCCAACTGCCGAACATCCTCCAATCGTTTTGCACGTATGTGTTTCCTCAGCTTCAAGGTAAACCCCGAGGGGGTTGCACTCTTATCCCTGATTGGGCGCCAACATTCCAAAACCACAAACTCCAAGTAAGGTCAGCCAATCTTTGTCTGGAGTATGGAAACGGCTGCGAGTGAAGATGGTCGTGGCCAAAGACATCACGATAAAGAGAAGATAAAGATAAAGGATAAAGGGGGAGAGCGGAAAGGCTAAAATTGAAGGGAATTGGAAGGGATAGTGGGTTACATTTAGGGAGGATAAAAGGTTAAATAAGGAAGAAAGGAGCGAACAGGTAATAAAGTGGAAAAAATGGAACCGTCGCCTTGGAAAATATGCCGGAACCTAATAAATGCCAATGGGTCCCGTTACAACCAGGACTTAGGAGTTGATTTGAGATGGAGAGTGCATTTAGGTTTAGATTTAGATAGGCAGCAGCCTAGAAGACCGATTTTGCAGAAACAGGGCCAAAATGGCAACAAGGTTTGAAGTATCTGAGTTTCACCTGGCAAACTGTGTGGTGTGAACACGAACACCACTCTCCAGCAAGACGAGAACTTTTTCACTCTCTCCACTGTCCGTCACTCCACTGCTCTTTGCCAGCTTGAGGAGATAAGTCTGCACTCGACCAGCAACAAAGTAAACTTGTCAGAAAAATTCTGGCATGCCCTTTCGTGTTCGCAAAGGTAAATGAAAAAAAAGGTCAATGAAAGGTGAATGTAAGTGGTTATTTCTTCATTACGTTGTCCAAACTAAAGATAACTTTGGTTGTAAATAAATAAAGAACGCCGTGGTCTTGAACATTCAGTGACAACACCTGCGACCGTTTTGAACAAAAACCCATTGACAGCTGATCGATTGCAATGAAATGGAATGTTATTAAACTTTGAAAATGTCAAGCTTACCCATACACAGTCTTGCAGCAACCACTGAAAGACATCCAAATTTCCGAATTCAAACCTTACAATTTAAAAATTCTTACCATTCATTGATTACTAAGATTTTTTAAATCCCTAAAGTCTAATAAATTCATTCATCGAATTATATTCCAAACTCACATATTTCATAACGAAGGGAAATATCTTATACGTTTTATTTATAAATCCGTCAGCTATGTCATTTACACATAAGCTAGCTTCATGCCAGGCTCGTCCCATGCCCCTCCCTTGCCTCCGTGAATAAAGTTTAAAATCATTCCTTTACTAAAGCCCCCCCTAACGTGTGTAACTGTAAAAGCAATTGCTCCACCACCCTAGGACAGACAGAATTCCAGAAAGTTTAAGTATGGAGGCTATATCCATGCTGCAAGGTTTTCCAATTGAGCCATCCGTTGCCACTCTCCCAGCAAAATTCTGATGAGTTGCAACAAAACAATTTGCCTCACGCTCCCATTCCCGCTCTATGCCTCTCTCCATTCTCCTCTTCCTCTCGTCCAGTCTCCCTCTCTCACCCTCTCCCTCTCCCTCTCTTCCCGTCCTTTCACCTCTCACCGCCTCTCGCCGGGTGGGCCTGTCTGGCTTGCCTTGGGATTGAGATCGTAGACGTTGGCCAGGCGCATGCCAATGAGGCGGCGCAGGAACGCCACCTCCGCCGCCACGTCAGCGGTGCTCATGCGGGCCTTCACCATCCTGCCACCCCTGTCCCTCTGCGCCGCAGCACGGCGCCGGCGCGCGCAGGGCCTCCTGCTCCTCCTGCTCCTCCTCCTCCTGCTGCTGCTCCACTCCGCTTGAGCACTGCCGAGCAACGCCTACTCCCTCCCGCCCCCTCCCCTCCTGCAGGCGACCTCGGGCCGCCCCGGCGCCCAGACGCTCCGACCTGTACGGTCGCGAGAATTGGACCGAGCGAGCTACGGATGGCGCGTAGTAATAATAATAATTACCAAAGTGGGCGCCCGCCTCGCGGAGGGAGATATGGGCCGTGTGGCGGAGTGAGCGAGAGCGAGAGAGAGGCGCGGGCGAGCTCAGAGCAGAAAGCCGGAGGTCGCGCTGTGGCGGGGAGCAGGCAGCCATGGCGAGCGCGGGGTCTCTTCGTCTGCACTCGAATTTCACGGGAGTCCCCTGCAGCACTTCGCAAGTCTGTGGCGCAAGTCGCCATGGGGCCGACAGTGTCCCGGCCTTGAGAAAACTCTTCTCTGTGCGGGCAGCTCTGGCGGTGGATGCGGGAAAGCTTTCCAAAATCATGGAGTGGGGGAATGGAAAACGCCTGCAGGTCGGATTGTCTCTGATCCTTCCAAGATTAAATTCAGAAGAGTCAAAAGCAAATTCTGGTGGTTTGATAAGTTACGGAGAAGATTTTTCTGGGCGGTCGGGTGCTTGGAACGTGCATAAAGCTGAAGCCACGTTGTGATTTCAGTGGTTTTCGAAGCATCTTGTTGTTTAAACTAGGTGAAAACAAATTCATGGTTGCTTTGCATGCTCACGGTTAACTTACTTTCATTTTTTAGGGCTTGCAAGCATGTAGCAGTGTCAAAACGGACGCACTACGAAATGAGTCCGCCTTTTTAGTCCTCATGGAAGGAATTTCCTCCCGAGTTATTTTACATACATAGTTTGAAATTTTCTTTCAGTAGAGGAAAAAAGGTGAATTATCTTGTTTGATTAGTGATCTTTTTATGCCCTTTCCTTTTGTGGGACAGGCACGTCTATTTTACTTAATTTCAATGTCCAGCGAGCACAATACACTAGCAGTCTCTAGCATTTACGTGGGCACTTCATTCGCATTGTTTTCGTCTTCCTGTCCTCCGGACGCGATTGCACCTCTGAGAAGTCTTCCATTGCGATGTTTGGTTGCTTTAGAAGAGTCGGGCATTTTGGAATACGCGCAACTGCATATGAAAGCTAGTAACCACGTGGCTAAACCAGTCGCGAAGCGTGACTAACCACATACAATAAAGTTTGTTGGACAAGTTTGTAAGTGATTGGTGGGGCATTTTTTTTCTATCAGATAGAGACGGCTTAAAGGAATGAGCTTTAGCATTCCGAGTACAGTGCTCCCATATTGTGCTTTTGAGGATATAAAATGTCTATCCTTTCCGACAACTGATCTTCGGTTCACTTTCCCAATCTCTCTTGTCATTCGAAGATGTCACTGAATTACTATCTACTGTTTAAATGCTACATTTGTTGACCGTGTTTTTTAATTCACAGATGATGTTAATTCCATTTCGTGTTTTTGTGTCAACAGTGACAGTATGTAGGCTGCCGCATTCAGAGTTTGTGAATCAGTTTTTCTTGAAACGCTGTCTCGTTTTTACGGATGCTGGCTCTGATACTTTAACCTTGGCTGCGCTACAGACCCAGGTTCTTCCAATTGCACGGGACACCACCACCATTCGCTCGTTGGATTGGGACCGGGACCGTTTTGACATGTATGTCTATGCCTACTAAACAAATAAGTTTTGCAATCTGCAATTTAACCTTATTTTGATTGAAGCAGGTTGTGCACATCATTTGACAAAGCTACTTTTGCCGGTTGCTTCCGCCATTACGGCCTGTTTTACAAACTTGTTGAGTGTTGCAAAGGCTTTAAGATCAAGAAAGCTCTATTGGTTACCCCGTCACAAATGATACATCCCGTCCATTGAAGCGATGGGTTTGGATGGCATTCACTAGATGTAATGCCTACATCAAGGAAGTCTCTAATTTGGGCAATTTATCGTTGCTTTTGAAACTCCTCAATCGCCTTAACTCTAAAGCTCTTCAACTTGAACATACCTTTTGCAATCCAGGACTCGGAATTGGCGTTGAGTCTACTTGTCTCAAGAGCAATCACATGCTTCTTCAAGGATTTTTTTTTTTTTTTGCCTTTCGAAGTGCTCCGTTTCTTTTTCTTTCATGCCACCATTTCTGCTTCTAAGTCGCATTCTGGTTTTCTGGATGCAGTGAGTTCGGCTTGCAAAATGGAACAACTTACAATTCTTTCATTATTCAGGGGGAGAAGACAGCAATCATTGATGTATCACATGAGAAGTTTCAATCCCTCTACTTGGCAGCCCTCAAGAAGCAAATTGACCCAGCGTCGATTGACTACATCATTGCTAATCATACCGAGCCAGATCACAGTGGCCTAATTCCGGATTTGGTCAATCTGGCGCCAAATGCCACAGTGCTGGGGTCGAGAGTGTGTATTCAGTTCTTAAAAAATTTGATCCTGCAGCCCTTCAAGAGCAAGGAAGTCAAGGTATGCTTCCTGGGCGGGCTATAAAGGAGTGAGGAGAATGGAATCACAATGGTCTACTGAAACGGGACGGGTCCAGTCTTGTAGCACAGCTGGGAGGATTTTATGGACTTATTGTGGAATCTTGGCCAAGAGAATTTGTACTTTACATCTTTCCTTCCGGTGTTATGGAGACTCCCTGATTTGCGTTTGATATGAATCCCAGTGTGAATGTGGGCCTGGGTGAACAGGGTGGTGAGGTCGTAGACTTGGGCAACGGTCACGAGCTCGAATTTGTTATGGCGCCAAACCTTCACTGGCCGGACACTATGTTCACACTTGACCGTGGAACAGGTATCATGTACACATGCGATGCATTTGGAATGCACTACTGCACAGAAGCGGTGAGTTTTTCATTTTTTTTGCGGAGTAGCGCTTTTGGGGACAGCAAGCATTCGAAACATTGTATGATGCTATTTCCTTTTCAATCTAATCGATTTTTCTAGAGTAGTTACATGCTAGTGGCTGTGTCCTTTTAGCAAAACAATCCACCTATTTTAACTGGAAGCTGCGATTGTATTGGGGGCAGGTTTTTGACGAGGATTTCCTGACCCTCGAACCTCATTTTCGCTTTTATTATGATTGCTTGATGCGTCCCAATGCCCGCTCTGTACTCACGGCCCTCCGTAAAATCTCGTCGTGGGAGTATGGAGCTATTGCCACCGGCCATGGCCCCCTTCTGCAATACAACGTGACGGAGTTTCTCGGAAAGTATGAGTCGTGGTCAAAGGCAGCTTTGGAGAAGCAGACAGCAAGCGTGTTACTGTTGTACGTCTCTGATTATGGATACAGCGACAGGCTGTCACAGGTACGTTGGCCTCGTAAAATTATCGATGTGCAGCAAGTGGCTTCATTCAGGGATTCATCCGGGAATTGGATTCATGCTGCACACTGAGAGTTTTTGCAAGTGATTTGAAATGGATTCGTTTTCATGAGGAGTAGTACAGGAATGAAAACAGAAGGTACATTTGCTCTTTCAAGTGTGTACGTGGGCAGTCTATGAAAGAAGACGACGACTGGGGAGGGCCGCTTTCTGACAGTGTCTTTTTGAAATTGTTGCACATGAAATGGAAAAATTGCAAGTCGACGTGTTTAGAGCTGAAGGTCTTAAATTTCTGAAAGCGATTCCCTCCCTCATGAGAATTTTTCAGTTACAGAATCCCTTCCTTTCTGTCGTGCTACAAAATCGCTTCTGTAAATGAGTGAATCATCGTCTTCTTCTTGCAACCTTTAGTGCTTCTGAGGTCACCACGTGGCTTTTATGTTTAATTCTTTACTTGGAGCACGGTGACCATTCAGGCCATCGCGCGTGGCATCACGAAGACCACTGCTGGTGTGGAGATGGTCGACCTCAACACGGCGGAAACACAAGAGCTTGTGGAGGCCGTCGGCCGTAATGCGGCAGTCGTGGTCATGGCGCCGCCCACTTCCGGACCCGCCAGCAAAGCGGCATCTACTCTTCTTTCATCATTAAAGGCAAAACAGGTACATTATGAGGGAGCTGCGTGTGAATTGCAAGGATAACTGTTCGCAGCTTTGTTGGAGGATTGACAAAACGACTTCAGGGGATTGCCTTCTAACACTGCAGAGGAGTGTAGGGGATGGAGTACAAAATTCTCTGTATAGGCTTTGGACTGCATAACAGATGCTTGTGATATATGGGCCAAGGTAATCGACAGATCTTGCGTTGGTCGAAATCAGCACTTAGTGTCTGATAACCCTTCGTCGCCGCCAGATTATAGCTCACAACTTTTTTCTCGTTAATGTGGCACAGGCTGTTGTCGTTGCTGAGTCTTATGGTGGAGATGATGAGCCTGTAGACACCCTTTTGGCACGCTATATGGACCTTGGAATCAAATCACCTATTTTACCTCTGCGTGTGAAGGAAGCCCCGTCAGAAGCCACGTGAGTAACCGTCAATACTAGATCTCGCAGCCCTGCATTGTACTGTTAACATTCTATGTTGGGTACTGGTGGCTTGATGTGCAGGACACTAGCTCATTTTCCTTTATTCTGCTCCCAATCTTCAGTTAAATGATCTTGAATGATTTTGACTAGGGCTTTATCAAAGAGTCAAGCAGGTCTTCTCCATCGCCTATTTTTTTTCAGCCCAAAATGTCATGCTTATTTGTCTGTCAGTGGCGGCTGTTTTTGTTAAGTAATACATTGAAGTCCTTCACTCACCAAGAGTAA
The DNA here is from genome assembly GCA_037447605.1 of Zygnema circumcarinatum. NCBI lineage: Eukaryota > Viridiplantae > Streptophyta > Zygnematophyceae > Zygnematales > Zygnemataceae > Zygnema > Zygnema circumcarinatum. The sequence continues at coordinate 6,215,131 of CM074804.1, forward strand.
AACGCCACGCACACAAAAAGCGGACATGGATGTGAAAAAAAAAATTTGTTATTTTTCTGTTTACCTACTGCACTTACGGTTTACACATAGAATTGCGTTCGACATTCAGGTATCAAGAGTTTGAGGAGGCTGGCACGGATCTTGGCCAGCTTCTGACTCAAAAGAAGGCGATGGAGGCCCGTCGAAGCAGCATGCCTGCCAACATCGCAAAAGCCATTGCCCGGGTCTCGGGAGGCCTGTACATCGTAACGGCCACCAAGGGTTCATCTCGCGGAGCTATGGTTGCCTCATGGGTTTCGCAGGTATGCTGGCTTGTCTGCATTCCAAGAAGTCACCATCGTACTCTCCTTTCACCGGAAGGTTAAAGCGGGAAATGGTTTCAAAATGAGTTCGTCGGCAGGGGTCAGCTAGCTCACGATGTATTGTGTTCAAATTGCACCGACAGCAAATTGGTCAGACACATTGCAAGGCTGTTTGCTCCGACGTCACTTCCGATATACTCACAATGAAAATGTATACTTTTGCCAGTTTGTATGCCATTGCCAGTACGCATAGTAGCAAATAGCTAAATGCGTGGATCTGCAAAGGGTATTCCGGTTGGTAGAAATCACTAGGTCCGTCCTCGTCCGTTTTGCCTCAGTAATGGACTTCTGTTGAGTGCGACCAGTTCCTCATTGCTCGCACCTGCGCATTGAACTCGAAGGTGGGATTGTTGCTCTTTACGTCGAGTATGACCTCATCAAAGAGGAAATGACACTCTTCTTATTGAGTTGCGGGTGGTTGATTTGGTGCTTTGGAGGTGTGCAGGCCAGCTTCAAGCCGTTAGGAATCACCATCGCTGTTGCGAAGGATAGGGCTATTGAGTCCTTGATGCAGGTGAGTGAAGGGCCTTCTGAAATCAGGAGCGAAGAAATGCTACATTTCAGTTAGTAACGTGACCATTAAGCGTAGGCTGCAGAGTCTTGATGTAGGCTCAGCAAATTGATGGCCAATGATTGTCACTCTTTTTTATTACCTTGCAGGTAGGAGATACTTTTGTCCTGAACTGTTTGGAGGAAGGCAACTTTGCACCTCTGATGAAACATTTCTTGAAGCGATTTCCTCCAGGAGGTGAGTATTTGATCATACCTGAATGGCAGCTGTTTCAAGCTATGTGGGCTGCAATGGGCCTAAGAAGGGTGGAGAGGACAAACTGTACTATCTCAAGGTTGTGACTGGAGAAAAGCGGGAGCAATACTCTTTCTATGTGACAGTGGGACGAGGATTTATCCAAGCATGGAAGTTCATGGACAGTTGGGAACCCGAGAAATGTTCTGAACATTTTCATGCTGTTATTGGACTCGTGCTGGAATGTTCTTCTGTCAATAAAGCACCTGGTCCTTTAATCATAGGTCATGCAGGTTTTGTCCGTCTCTGAATGCCTGCCTGCTTTTTCACGAAGACAGGAGACATTTAGCACAATGCAAGCTCATAGAAGACATGTTGTACTACTCTGTTGCATGCACAAGGTCAGTTCGTAATGCGGTCGGTCTCCATGTGGCCAGTCACGGCTGGCCAGTTAGTTCTCCTCTAACTCGCCGCGCTGTGCGCTTGCTTGCTTGCTCGGCAGCGGACCGCTTTGAAGGGGTGCAGTGGGCGCCTGCGCTGAATGGTTCGCCTATTCTGACGGAATCCTTGGCGTTCATGGAGTGCAAAGTGGTGAGCCGCATGGAGACAAATGACCATTGGATCACCTATGCGGAGGTGACAGATGGAAACGTGTCAAAGGCAGAAGGCAGGACAGCCGCTCACCACCGCAAGATTGGTGATTACTATTGAACGAGCCGAGCAGGGTGGGGGCTGTACAGAGAGAGGCTGATGTTGAGGTGGCTGTGCGTGCGGTGGTGGGAGGGAGCTGCCTTCTGTCGTGGGCTCAGCGGGGGCCGTTTGTGAGAGTAGTGTCAGTTACATTTTGGGCGACTTTTCGAGGGTTCGCAGCGGGTTCTGGAGCTGGCGTTTCGCTATGTTTGTGTGTGCTTGTGTAGTGTGTGTCTACAGCCGGAGGAAGCTGTCTATGAATATAATCGATCTGAGGAACGAGAGGACTGGCAGTCCTCAAACATATTGTGGAATTATTATATTATTGGCTTTGAAATGTAGATTTGTGATTACTATATTTCATCAGAATGAGCTTGCGGATACTGCCTGGAGGTGGGGCTCTGTCGTGTGGAAATGTTGTGGCACCTGCGCGAGTCGTTGTCACCAAAGCATGCATCAGTCAGTCAGTCTGCGCGAGGGCACGACGACCCCATTCTCAACGTTACTGTGCTGTGCCCCTGTCCGCACTGGCAGGCAGGCAGGCAGCAGCGTTCCGTACGGTCAGCGCCGTGACAGCGAGTCCGCGGGCCGCACAGGTGTAGCGTAACGGAGCTGCGTTCGACGGATCCGCGCCCGTTCAGTTGTACTTGACATGTTCATATTCAGTGTCACGGACCGGCCTGATCCAGGAATTGCCGACGGAAAATGCGAGACGGCGGCGCCATTTGTTGGCGGCCCACGGGACAGCACACCATCCAGCTAGGCGCACTCGGAAGCGCCGCAAGATGCCGCCGATTGTCATCAGTTGACCTATCCGAAGGCTCCACGCAGTCAGTCAGGCCACTCAGTGGGCAGTTGGCCAATCAGGGACTGTCACTACTAAGGCTCAAGATCTATTGTCAGTGTTAGGTAGATGGGATGTCAGTGATGCTTGTTTGTCTTTTAGTGCTGGGCTTAGTATTTGTATTTGCTGTGTGGTTTGTTGTCTTGTTCTTCTCTTCTTCCTCTTCAGTTCCAGCAACAGATGCTAAGTGTGAGAGAGAGAGAGAGTTCCATGCCATAGATAGAGAGAGAGAGAGAGAGAGAAAGAGTCTTCTTGCTGATAGCATTTAGACGTCCCATTCAGCCCAGCTAGACAAAGATTTCAGTGAGAAGATCCTTTCATTGTAATGACTATCCCCAGCCAACCGCTGGCTGGGGTGACTTTCCAAAATACAACCTTTATCTAAATGGAGTCCTGTTTTCCCTTTGCGGTCATTATGCCAAGCTACTATCCTATTCTATCCTGCCTTGCATCCCTCCCAATGACCAATGATAACTAGAAGCCTAGCTAAGAGACTAGCCGAGGAGAGGACAGGGGAAGAGAGCCCCCAAGGAAGGGCTCTTTGCGCATCGAGTCCAGCCGCCGGTGGGAACATCTTCAGGATCCCTACGTCTTCCGCTGCGCGTACCTCTGAGTCTCCCGGATCCTGGCTCTATGCTGCAGGCAGACCCACAGAACCAACCCAACCCTTCATCAGTTTCAGCACGGACGCGCGAGTGGCCGTACAGCACCTGCAACTAGCTCAGCAGTCTCCTTTTAACCCCACTTATCTTTGTGCTACACAGGCCTGGCGGTGGACCGTACGATTCGTACGGAGAACGGCGGGCCGAAGCTGCCATGCGGCAGCCGAGGCGGGCGGGCCCGCCTCCCGCGGGGTGTCCGTACAGTCAGTCAACCGCGCGTCGGCGAGCGTGGGCGAGTCTTTCGCGGAAAGTTTGGGCGGCGTTGACCGCGACCTGCGCTGCACGTCGAATTCGTACGAACACGTACGGACGGTGTGTGCGCTGCAGTCGAAGTGGCGCGACGAGGTTTTCATTTGCGGTTGTGTCCTTCGGGAGGGAGGGAGGCAGGCAGGGAGGCAGGGAGGCAGGCAGGGAGGCCCTCCATGTCGCCGCACAGACAGCTGCTGCTGCAGCAGCTGCTGCTGCTGCTGCTGCTGCCGGCCCTTCTCGCGGCTTCGACATGGCGCGCTGTTTCGGCCGCCCGAGAGAGTGGCACAGTAAGTGCGCCTGCCGCGCGCCCCCAGCATGCATCAACGAAAACGGTGCTCCTGAAACTGAAGCTTCTGCAATCACGTGCAAGTTTGCTTCGTTGCTGATAACTTAGAACTGATTTTTTCTTTTGTTTTTGAAAGCTCTTTATTTTTGCCGAGGTAAATGCTGACGATAACTAAGGTCCTGTTGTTTAGCACTCCAGGAATTGGTTGCTGGTCTGCGTGCCTGAATCGGCAAAAGGAGCGCTTTTTATTAATGTAGTGGCTGCTATAGAACCTTATAAGGAACATGAAACGGCTGAAATGCTTTGGGGCTTTTTTTCGCATGCTTCAGTTATCTCTTCTTCTATAGCATATTTTTAGCAGAGTCTATCCGCTGCTATATAGAGATTTGTTTGGCCTTGCTGCAGTAGGTCATGCTTTAGGCCCTGCTATGGTAGTCTTCTGGTTAGTCGAGCAGACAGGACCTTTTGACGAAGTGTGCGTTCAACGGTTTGAACCGCATGTATACTCCGTGCAAGGCTCTTTCGCAAGCTTCGAAGGAGCCTGGTGATCCCTCTAATGTTCCTTTCCGGTCATACCTCACTGGGGGAAGTTGAGAATGCTTAGGTAGCTAATCGCGACTATTCGACTGCTCTCCCTTCGCTTGCTTGAAAGCGAGTGCAGAAAAAATCACTACATCACATAGAGTTCTTCTGAGACTTATTATCTTGTTGTTAGTGTAGGATGGGAACCAGCTGCGAGGACAAGTCGGAAGTGGCACTGGGAACATGAGGGAGGCTCCGGCATGGCTTCAGCAGGAGGCCCCAGGACTTTACTTCCCTATCGCACACCGTTCGCGTGTCGAGCCCGTAAGCTGGGAACCGCCTCTTGACATTTTTAGATAAAACTAAAAACATGCAATGTCCGGTTAAGAAAGTTCAAAAAGTAATGGATTAAATGCGGACGATGTAAGTGAGTATGCAACGTGAAGATTTTGGAGAAGGCCATCATCGCGCAATCATGCAATTAATGGAATTTATGGTGTGAGTAATGCTTCGTTTTTCTATGAAATAGCGAAACATGTGATGATCAGACGCCTTTACAAGAGGTATGTTGGATAGGAAAGCCTAAGGCTTTGCTGGTGGGCTTTCCATCAATCTGGCAATTTGGCATCAACCTGTAAGTAGGAGGTGCAGTGTTAGATTTTGTCTGGATGAAGCATCCTTGTGTCGCATGCATAGCATAGGAGAGAGAGGGACAAGTAGACCACTTGTCAGCCTTGAAAGCAAGCTTTTTCAAGAACCTGGAACTTCAATTCTTTTAAACCTTTCCTGTGCTGCAGGATTTTCCAATTTTTCGTGCTTCCAGAGGGAGGCACTTAGCTGAGTCACAAGTCTCATGGAAGTTGACCAAGTTAGAGAATCCTCTGTAAGTGTTTATCATCAATTTTGATTTATCGTCCAATCCACGCGGGGGATAGATAGAGAAGGCAGAACGAAGTGTTGGTTGGGCTAATTTATCCGCTTACAGAATCTCATCTATGGTCCTTGCTGCCACGTTTTACTGTGAAATGAGGTAACTTCGTGCCAACGTTGGCTTCATGTATTTACAAACTTGTTTCAGAAGGAGTTCGGTTTGCGAAGTTAAGGAACTGAAAGCTACAGATTTTGCTGCATTCAACAGTTCAAGAGTGTAAAAAAAAATGAAAAAATAAATAAAGAAGAATAAATAAACAAACAAATACTGAACGCCATTTTTGCCTTTCACGAGAGCAAGCAACATGAGAGCGTTGAAGTTGAAACTATTTTTCAAAGCAAAGTTCCAAATGGAGAAGGAAAGAACCCGGCTGCTTATCCTAGGTCTGATCAGTGAAAGCAAACTTGCAGGTCTTACTACACCACAATATCACTTGGGACAGGAGGTCAAGTTTTCAACGTCCTGGTGGATACTGGGAGCAGCCTCCTGTGGGTCCAGTGCAACTGCCTTAGCTGCAACAATGACACAGACTCCACACTGGTAAGCCTCTTTTCAATGATGATATCTACCTTGGAAAGTGTGTGACGGCTACAACATCCAGTCAACCAGAGTCAGCAGCATCCACCATGCAAAAGGAAAATGCAACAAGAGATTTCTCTAGACTTTTTGACGGCCGTTATGGTGGTATGGGGAGTAAGGAAGGATGTTGGACAAATTAGTCTCGCATGACACCATTCGTGTTGGTCTTGCTTCTTGCAGCCTCAAAATCCAGCCTACAATTCAAGTCTCTCTTCAACGGAAAATGTCCTTACATGCGCTGGAAGGGACTGTCAAACTCTAGCTCGATATTATTCTAATTCGTTTGGTTGCGATATACCTGTCCCAATTCCAGAGTACAACTTCGCAGGAGTGTCGAATTATTGCGAGTATGTAATACAATATCTGGACACGAGCTACACTTGGGGGAATGTCTTTACAGACAGTGTGACTGTGACTTTGACCAACGGCTCCGTCGTCATGCCGAAAGTCATGTTTGGGTAAAGCCTTAACAGAAGCCTTCTCAGTGTCTTAGGTGTTGATGATGCGGCAATGTAGGCAACAATGTAGGCGAGACTATTGTGGATGATCACTTGAAAAAGATAGCAAAGCATTGATTTGATTCTCTAATTCAAACAACTGGCTGTGCCTGACTGTCAGGTAAGAGTGACAATGAATTTGAAGTAGTTGTGGTGGCTTGCTCCGTCCTGTTTGTAAGAGAAAATTTATGGGCAAGCGTAAAATTTGCAGGTTATGCTTTGCTAGTCACTCTCATTCTTCACCCTTAGGAAGCATGGGGATACTCACGATGGTTCTATAGCTGATTGCATGTGCAGATGCGGACGAATTGTCTCAGACAACTTCAACGTGGGCAATTATGCGTATGATGGGCTGATGGGCTTTGCCACCGGCCCCGAGTCCGTAATTACGGCCTTGGCTTCCGAGGGATTGATTGCCAACTCCTTCTCCATATGCTTGGAGGGCGACGGGACCGATGGCCACCTCGTCCTCGGGAGGACGGCTCTCCCGAGCGGCGCTGCCTTCGCTTCCGTGAATCACAGGTGTGCTCCAAGTGGATCTATGTCCATGGCAATGCATGTGAACATGTTTGAGAAGTAAATGACAGCAGGTTGGAATGGACAATGTCCTTCTTGTCATGTAATAATGAGACAAAATTTCTCTGTATGCTTATCTGCCTTGCAGTTATTACTGGACTGTGGACTGGATGTCCTTCGCAATTGACGACTCATCACCATACACATTCGAATCTGCCTCAGGCATACCCACCATTTTTGACACGGGCGCGAGTACGACTTTATTGCCCTCGACAGTCTTTCAAGCCATCTACCAAACTGTGCGTGGAGGTTTCCTGTTCCCGTGGATGGGAGTTAAGCAGTTATATCATTGGAAGCAGGGTCAACGTGTCGTTACCTGAATTGTTACTCGTCTGCAGTCATTGCGTGGATACACGCAGCGAGCATTTTCCTCTCGTCACCAATATTCTTGGAATGGCTATGTAATTGTTGTGGCTGACTTAGGGCAATGCAGTGTTCCTGTATCTGTCTTGCCAGGAATTTCCCCTTAGTTTGCAGGTCGTCCCAATGGTTTCTTGTGCAGAATCTGCCTTCCCCGAGTTGGAGCAGTTGGACAGCTGTGGAGCCGTCCGTTTGCTGAGCCGCGATGTGCATGCTTGTTGCCTCGCTTTTCGCTCGTGGGAGTGCATTTGAGTTCAAGTTGTGGCTGTCGGCAATCTCTTGCAGCTTCACAGTCTGGGCATCAATGCAAATCTTTGCTGAGTTAGGGCTGCCAAGTGTCGGATGCAGGTGCTGCAGCAGCCCATTCAAGAGCTTGAGGACCAGATTTGCTATGGGGAGAGAGGCAGGCTGTAAGACTCAATTTTTTTCCATGTAGGAGTCGTGCGAAAAAACTTCCAGAAGTGATGTTTCTCTCAGAATGTAGAATAATTTTGCAAGACACCTTACGCTGTACCACGTACTGGTCACTCTTCCTATTGTTTGCTTCTGAGTTTTGAAGCTTTCCTTTTGCAACTTTGCACCTTCCGCAGCCATTGAAGGTGGCTTAAAGTGCATCTGCATAGCACCATCTTGAGGATGTGTTTGGCGATTGCAGGACTCCACGAGAGATCGCGAAACGATATCCCAGTTTGACTTTATATATTCGAGGTGTGGACGGCTCTTCTGTCCAAATGGTTATACCTGCGTTCAATTACATCCTTACATACTACAATGCTACTGTGAGTCATCATGATCTGTGCTATCATGATTTGTCAGTAATCTCTTTCTGCATGCGGATGTTGTTGCTACCCTCTTTTTCAGCAAGGACGAGGCGGAGGAGGCTTCGCGCTAATGCGGAGGGTGTTGACTTTTGCAGCAAGATTTGACCTTTACCTGTCCAGGGGCGAGATCAAACTCCAGTACCGTTATAATTGGAGGTATGGTGCAATTCTCTGGCCAACTTTTGAACCACCCATTTTTTAGGATGAAGCAAACCACATCAAGAAAGACGTTGTGCAGAATTTCTTCCAGGAATGGGCATTGTCTTCGTAGCTCGAGAAATTTGTATTTATTTCGGCCTCCTTGTATTTTAACTCTTCATACATGAAATGCTGTGCCAGGAATGTCAATGTATGTTTCTGGTATGGGAAAGTTGAACTAGTGACTGAAAGGAACAATTAATGATGAACAGAATGGAAATAGTGCGTGAAATGTGTGCCCAATAGCTATACATCCTTCTGACTGATTAGGATGCTCTCATCAATATCTTATGTAACTTTGTGCGCTACTGAGTGGGATAAACTTGAACATTTTGTCTTTAAAGACAAATGAATAATGATTCCGACTTGCCCTCTAACATAGTGAGATGCTTGAAATATTTCTGATTATGTCATGAACATCAAACTTGAATGTGACATTCCTCACTCTCATGTTTTCTTCTTCTGTGATTCCGAATGTGATGTGGCAGCCACATGGCTCCGCAACTTTGATATTTTGTACCAAACAAAAGATGGCGCCAAATCTATAGGCTGGTATCCTCTCAATTGTATGTTTCCAGGCCTCAACGAACTTTTCGTTTATTGTGCTCATGAGGAGCAGCCTCGTCTTGCCAATGTGTGTCACATTCTGTATCTTTTATGCAACATAGTCGAATGTGTGATAGGACTACTGCCAACGCGGGCAACCTTAAGAAGAGAAATTTGTGGTCGTGGGTCCGCGAGGATCAGTGGTCTGTTGGGAAATGTTGCACGTGCCGGCCTAAAAGTTGATAGAGGAGATACTCTAAGCTCAGAGTGGTGATTGTGCCTGTTAATTAAATTTCAAACGGTTTTGGTTTCACACTTAAAAAGGCAGGACAAATCCGCAGTTTTGCCATCTGTTATCGGCTGATCTGCGCTCGAAGTATACAATCATTCATGTGTCAAATGGATTATGTAAAGGGGTTGGGAATGGAAAACCTGTGACGAGGCAGCTTCCAAAGTCCCTAAGAACGTTGACAAAAGGTAGCGTCTGACAGCCATTGCTTCTATGGGAGCAGGCACCACTGGTGCGGGGCTGAGCCCGGACGGCACCGTATCCGATGTTCAAGTGACCTTCCCCCCCGTCACGTCCCCCAAAGCTTCCACCGTTTCCACGATAACAGGTACTGCGTGCTTACCTCAATGGAAATTTCACTCGCCTATCTTGCATTTCTGTTTCAGGAATTCGTGATGGCAAAGCATGTTTGTGACCTCCATATATAGGCACCTCTTTGCTTGGACGCAGGTACATTTGCCACTCATATGCATATCATGCATTGTTGATGGATTTGCCCTTAGAAACATTGGTGATCGGTGAATCCCTTGGGCAGCTCTTTAACATTCTGTGATCAGTCATTAAGTGCAAATTCCCGAAGAACAGACCCATCTTGTCCACAGATCACAAGGTCTTTGTCGAGTGCATTGGCTTGAGGGGGGTAAAATACTGAAAGAGAAGACAGGCTGAACGTCTTTACTTTCCTTGTCGTCGTCAATGTATCAGTGCCTCGCAGCGGCGGCAAAGGATCGGCAACATCGTCAAGACTCGGTCAGTCCTCTCCCTTCCGCTTTGAGGTAGATGCACTCGGAAGGATTGAGCGTGTTGGGGGCTCACAAATGCAATGGAATCTGATGCTCGAGTGTCCCTTAACTGGCCAGCAAGGCAGATTTATATGCTTCATGCAGTTGCGTGTTCCTCAAGTTGTATTCTCTCCGCCTCAGCACGTTAGCAATCACGAATTTCAGATCTGTATTAAAACTCAGCAAGAATGCCATATGCATATTTTTTGTTGACGATTTACATGTGCCCTAACATTTTTTTGTTATGGACGACAGGTGTCTGGGATTTCCTCTCCATCCTTCTAATAACAATCTCCAGTAGCATCGGAGTTTCTTTTTTTACCTTACCTTGAGCGTTAAAGGGGAGTGTCTGAACCGACCCGTGAATCGGGTAATGGTACAGCTGTACACAACGAGCAGCGCTTCTTGTATTGTGCCGGTTTCTTAAAAAAAATTATGTCCAGGTTAATCTCACCTTCAACATGGACAAGAGCTCGTCTGTCAACGCTCTTCGTCCCTTGAGATGTAGATACGTTTCTGCTTATGTTGGGCTAATTTCCCTTAACTGTTGTCCAGGCGAATGTCACCCACAACATTGGCAAGGTCACTTTTGCTGGATCTTCTTCCAGAGACTGTAGATACATTTTTCTGTCCATAATTTATACTCAGAATGCATTCATTGTATCTCAATCACATCTATGCCCTACTTCGTCCTGCCATCACTCCCTTCCCTTTATCAGTCGCTCATCTGTTCTGGTTCATGCAAATAATCATATCCCCTTGGCTTTCGACCTTTGAAGGCGGCGTATGCGTCTGGTGGGAGAAAGCACTTAGGAAACTTCACTTAATTCACTGCAGGCACACGCAAGTAGAGCCGAACAAGCACAGACTGGCACTCTTCATGGTGAGAATAGCAGATTGCAAGTGCGAGCATTTCTTAAGAATTGTTTCAATTTTCCATCATTCCACGTATCACCTTGTCTACTCTGGCAGACCAACTGCAGTCAACGTGGTGTATTTCTGACGAATTCGTACCAAGGTCACAGCATCTGTGACGAGACATTCATGAATGTCACGGGACATTCAATCCAATCCCAGCCAGCCCAGATCGACAAACGCGATACATCATGGAGTTGAGCTAGAAATAAGCCGACCGGGCGGCAAGTGCGCCAGCCATCGTCTCTCAAGCTCAGGAGAGAGGCAGAACTGCACAGATTCCTCTCTCAACATTTTTTAACCCTCCCAAGATGGCCTAGTGATCGGATCTCCAGGAACTGTCCATTTTCGACAGTAGTTCCGGCACTGGTCATGGTCGGGGGGGAAATGGCAGCTGCTGTAGGGCTCTGGCCAAAGGCATGGAGACATCGCCTCCAGGCGCACGAAACCCAGCCCCTCCATTCATCTGCAGGAACATCGATGTTAGCAGAGCTGAAGTGTACTAGCCCGACTTGCATTGCAGCTTGACTTGGAAATCACGGATACACAACATTGCCCAATGCAACAAGGGAAAACAGGAAAGAGCATGCTCAATAGAGCGAAAGCCCAAGGCATGATAGAAACTCCAAAGCAGAATCAAGAATCCTCAAGTTTGCCATGCCGACATCAAATCCTTCATAACAGAATTCCGCCATTGCTCACCGGCTTCCAACTCTGCTTCGGTGGCAACAGACCAACAATTGCCTTTGTTTCCCCAGGTATCCGTCTATTGCCTCCTGCCTGCACTACTGCCTCCAATTCTCGCCTAACAGCTGCTTCACGCTCCTCATCTTCTTCCGCAAGCCGCACAGCTCCACCTGACATCCCTCCCTCCCTCTTCGATTTGCAAACAGAAATTGTTTGCCACAACAATAACAGATTTCGCGCTCTGTATTCTGTAACCGATGGACTCCAATCAATATTCCAAAAGGTTTTATCCGCTCCTCCTGTTGTTTGAGTATCAGACTAAATGCATTGTACTGTGTCCACATGTAATGAAGCCTGGCACAAGTTTCCCGAGTGAACTTTCCCAAGTTTCACGAAGATACCACTCACAGTGCAGAAGAAGAGGCTGCTAACAAAGGATGAAAACAAAGGAAGTCTGAAACGCGGGAATACCTGGCAGGAGGCGGAATACATTGTCCTCGCAAACTACTGCAAACAGGGGGGCCTTCTTCCCTGCCACCACCTGCAATCTCAAGGAGTTTGCAGCTTGAGCGAAAGGAAATAATCCAATCGAGAAATACCCGTCAGAGGATCATGCACTTTTAAAAAGAAAATCAATCAATTGCAAAACGAGATAGTCACTTACCGCCAACAAGGCTCCCCTTAGGTAGCTCAATCCACCCCGCCTTTGCACGCAGACATGAACTGCTGTTAAAGCAGCTGCTCCGCGTAACCGCGCTGCTGCCTCATTTGATTGTCGCATGCCCCTTCCAACCTGCACCTGCCATACAGCCATTCTCACAGTCAAATCCAGTAACAAGCTCTAGGCCCATAGCTATCAAGTGAAAATGCACAAGCATTCAAGTGGGACATGACAAAGCCTGCTTATTGAACGCTAAGGTGCTAAGAGGAGATAGGCAGCTGTCCCAATCTTAAACAGGCCAAACAAACCCCAGCTTGTCACAGCACACTTGTGTGGAACAATATAGCCTTTCAGGTACATCACAATGACCGGCTAAACATTTCGTCCGCCCAATGAAATGAAACATTCAGTTTCCCATTGGCAAATTAAGTGTTTCTAAGAGTGCAAAGAATAAGCACCATTCTTTCCACAGAGACTCTACATGAAATGCCCTTAGAGATAGAGAGAGAGTTAAAAAAAACTCAGCAAATTTACCTCCGAGTAGTCATCTTCAGCAATTTGAGTCGTGTCCCTGCTGCTTGACCCTTCTTGCAAAATGGTTTCAGCCACCTTGATAGAGTTGCTCTTCTTGACGGGAACATCACCTCTCCCTTGATCTCCTTGTTTCTCATTCGTGGTATCCGTACGAAGGTAAGTAGCGATTGGTGCTGGATCCTGGGCAGTCAGCGGTGCGTCTGATCCAAGGAAGTGCGCAAAGCGCGACATGCTGCTGCTTCCAGGCACATCCGCCTCACCAAGTCTGGTAGAATCGTCGTCGAACCACTCCGAGGGCACGTGCGTTCCCATTACCGGATGAAACGAAGGGCTATTTGGTAGGAGCAACAGACCACTGTGTATAGCCCAGGAATTTGGTGGTAAAGTCTTTGAGTTGGGAATGGGGACATTTTTGGGTCGCAAGCGCAGCAATCCTTCTAAAAGTTCTGCTCGAGCCCTGACGTTGGCATCTGCTGCTGCTTCTAGAACCAGCAATCTACTTTCGTAGCCCTCATGTCCCGACTCTTCTGGCACCTCAGCTACACTTGTTTTGGAAAGAAGCTGAGAACCTTCGTGAGCAAGAATTTCCTGCTGTTTTGGTTTGCGGTTGTCATTCCTTCCAAGTTCACCAAAAGTTGAGCTCCCTGCTTCTTGAGGAACAAGTGGCGCAACAAGTGATTGAACCTGCGAGTTATCAAGGCCAAAAAATTGATGTGCAGTGCTCCTGGCGTACTTCTTGGACATGCCTCCAGCCACCCCAGCCGCCTCCCAGGCATCTTCCGGAGTGCACCCATGGAATCTCGTCTGCCCCTCGCACTCCACCTGCAAACGGGAACTTCAGAACCTCGAAAGAACTCGAAAGAGATATAAAGCTAAAATCGATAGTTGAGGCGTTGGCAGAAATTTATGAAATAAAGGCTAACGACTCAAAACCTTACCACGAATATGGGGCCATCATTCCCCTGCTCAATTATCTGCACATACTGCTTGCCCTTGTAGCGCTTTACAGCCTGGTAGCCCACCGGATAGGGAACAGGCTGTCCTCCATCACTAGCACTTCTGCTCAACCCATTTGCAGAAAGTCAGTTCAAGCCTGAAAGTCTCAAATTGGTCCGCCTTGCAACGAGAAAATCTTTAGGGCAGAAAGAACAACCCTGGGCGCAAGTAGAGTTCTGGCTGTGGTCCTCGATATGCTCGTCCTACGCTCTCCACAGTGACAAACAGAGGCAGCTTCAGAGGCAGCGAGAGCGCACCCGCAACGCTATCAGTAGATTGCGAACAGGAAGGAGGCCGGGGCCGCAAGCAGCAGCGACGGCTTGAGGTAGAGCCTGCTTGCAAGCGGCTGCCAAGAACCGCGGTTGCAGCGCAGCGCAAAGTTGCAGCCATGGCGAAATTTCCTCACTGAGTTCGCTGCCTTGAACTTGAGGCGCTTTTGGCCGTCCGGCCGCCGTTCAAACTTTGGCGCCTTCCTCCGCATGCTCCTTCCTGCGGACGAGCTTCCGGCTGAAATGGCGGGGGCTGCTGCGGCCATTGCTTGAAGTCAGGTTTGATTCTTACTGCAGCGGGGTGAGGCCATGGAGGTACCTTTGCAGCCGATCGCCGGGCCCTGGCGAGATTTGCATCTTCGCCATGGCAGGCAGGGAGGAGAGCCCCCCGTTCTTACTACGCTTCCAGAGTCAGAGAGGAAAGGCCATGTGGCAACTGGATGCACCATACCCTGCCCGACAAGCAGCGGCTTGCACATTCTTGTCTGGTGAGCGCTACCTCTAATGAGGTCGTTGTTCTCGAAATCTCTCAGCCCTTTCTGACAATTCCGGACTGCAATTGCCCAGAGCAATTTGTAGTGTGAGTAGCACTCAGAGCTTTAGTTAGTCTAGTTAAGTTGAGTTCAATGAAGACAGAAAGTTGGATTCCATCCAGGTGATTGGCTTGTTTGTTTGTTATATTAGGGCGTGGTTGAGCTGTTGCTGTTTGCCGTTCTCACTTTGGTGTAGCTTTTCTGTGGTTTTGGAATGAGGAGGCAGATATAGGCAGAGTAATTTATTCAGGACAAAGTAAGAATGAAGGAGAAGAAAGAAGAAGAAGAAAGTAGAAGTAAGAATAAGAAGAAGAAGAAGAAGAAGAAGTAGACGAAGAAGAAGAAGAAGTAAGAATGATAGACAGAATATAGCATTCCGTTCAAAGTAACACGAAAACATGAAATGTTGCTTTGACTATGCTTCAACGAGGCCTCCTAGTCGAGTAGTTTTTAGTTTCCTCAAAAAAATAAATCTCTGTCTCTCTTTGCTCATATTTTGCACATTTTGAATTATAAGTTCACTTCAGTTGGGTTGGTCTAATCTCCACCGACTCACTCGACGGGCTCTTGTAGTGTTTGATCACCTGGAGCCGCTGGTCCTTTCCTATTCTATGTGGAGAACTATCTGATCGCAGTCATAAAGCCCGAAGAAACGAATAAATTGAAATTAATGCTGTATTAAATGAGTCATTGAATTTGCCCAAGAGGAAGCACAAATATTATGGAGTAATTCTTTCCATTCCATGTTCAAGAACTGAGTAGCGTCGGCGAAAAAGGCGAGCGTACAAGAAACAAGCAGTATACACACATACTCGTTATGAGGGGTTTTATTGGTCCTTAGGCGACGTGCTTGGCATTCAAAATGTCCTTCTTAAGACCCGAGTCAATTCATATGAGCTTTGGAAGAATAGTGGCGACCCACAGTGAGGCAGGTTCATGCCCTGATCAAGTCTATCACAGTTTTTGTTTTGTCCAGGTCATGAACCCAAGTAGTTTTTGTTGGTGAATGTTGCTGAATGTGCTCTCTTTTTTAGTTGCGAATTGTGAACCAACTGGATAATTTTTTAAAAATTACTTTGATGTTTATGTTGATCGTTACCGAGGATGGCTCGAAACTTTATGATCCTATTCGATTTTCAGAGGGCCTCCTTATGATGCTGAGATTTCTGCATCTTTACACTTGCTCCAATGTTGCAGTCGTGTACATGCCGACGACAGCTGTCAGTTGGAGATGGAAGAGCTCTGTACAGCCAGCCTGCATTGCCACTCAAGCAAGTTGCGCCTGCATTTTCCACAGCGTTTAACAAATCACATCTGTTTTTCTCATGTAAAATCAGAGGTACAATTTCTGTCGCCAAGGCTTTTCTTGATGAGCCGTAATTATTGGCAGCGTGCGCACTCCGTATCCTGTACTCCCAAAAATGCTAATGTGGTCCTTCTTTTTGGTTCTGTAGGCAGGGCCGACTGGCCACACTGCATCTGCTGCTTTTGTTATAGGGGCAGACACAACGCTGTTCCGTATTGCTCTGGATTCGTCCGATTCAGTCCACAAGCCCGGTGCATCAGCGCTAGAAAAAGTGGATGCCGCGTCCATTAGCGAGCATGAGTTGGCGCAGCGACTTGTCCGGTTTGGGCCAATTACCTGCTTGACAGCAGAATCCTCATGGCTTTGCCTTGGAAGTCATTCTGGTGTTATTCTCTGCATATCCTTTGAAGACTTTGAGCATGGTAAGTTTTTCCAACCTGTTGATTCGCCATTCTCTCCGTGCTGCTAAGTACTCTGATGTCGGGCCCGCTCACTCGGTGAAATCCTCGAGCTTTTGGATCCTCGGGCAACTTCACCGTGGATACATTCCCTCAACCTACAGTCCCTGCGTTCGAAGCAACTGTGTCACTCAACTGGGATGATTGTCACTCCTTTTGCCAGGAGGAGTGAAAGCCATAGCAGAGCTTCGGGCAAGTGAGCCGATGATGCAGCGTCTACGGGGCATAATGAATTGGTAAGCTATGTAAATTTTGCACCGGCAGCATCTTGACGAAGGATTACTTATACCTTTTGAATGGATGTCGAGTGCCCCTGTCTATCGTTGAGTGGATTCAAGTGTCGACACTACAATGCCGGGGGTGTCATGCGCAGGGGAAGGGCAGCCGGCCCAGTGCAGTCAGTGGCCATCCGCAAGCTCGGAGTCGGCAGGGCAGCCGTGTACGCGGTTGTTGCGGGCCACGCGGGAGGGCTGCTGCGTGTCTGGGATGTGCAGCACCATCGTCTGCTTCTTTCACTGACACTCACGCCACCCGCGTCTACTCAAGGTGCTCCCACTACTCCGCTATACCTTGCTGCTATGCCTCTTGTGTTAGCTTTTTTAGACATTGTTGGTTACTGTTGCTCGACCAGTTTCAGAGCCTGAGCAGATTCAGTAGTGAACTTTCATGAACCTAGGTTCTTGCTGCTTTGGATGACTGCTGGCATCTGTATCCAAAGTCCTGGTACTCATCAAGGGATTCAGTTAAGTGTGTATTCGCTGATGTTTCTGGGAATCTTACTGAACTTGTAAGTGTTAGCAGCAGCATGTTTGTTTACCGTGAAGGTATATGCGAAAGATATATATGCAGATATATGTGGAATAGCTTTCCGAGCATCGCGATGCATTTGGTCGGTCTTGCACCCTTTCCACAACTCCACAACTTGAACCTGCGCTTGCAATTTGAGGTCTTCCAGGATAATATGCTGAGTTCATTGTGTAATTCGTGCTCAATTTGATGGTGTGGCTTGGCTTTGCAGGATCCATTCCAGATAAGTGGTGGGTGCAGGAGGAGGACGCCGAGTCCGTGCTGCGTGTCGCCCTCCATCATCCTGTATGCTCCTTCTCTAAGTCCAATATGCCTTGGGTAATTGCATGCTATCCTATAGTTTTTTGCTACGGCTAGTTGAGCTGTAGTGGATTTGAATGTTATTCCAGCTCTGCTTGCCTTGCTGTGTCGGAGCCCCGCCTGTGTTGTGCCTTGCTGTTGTACTCCAGACCCTAAGCTCCAGCTTTTCTTTATTTGAAGGGTTTCATAAAACTGGCTTGTTGAACTCATGGATCTGCAGAGCAGAGAGGCGTCAGGACTGTCAGTTTATGATCTGAACGTTATGAGCTCAGTGGACGGAATCAACATCAGTGGCACCGCAGAGCACGCCTTCACTCATTTGCCCGAGGTAACATTTGCCGCAGAGCTCTGGCGAAATGACCTTTCTGCAAGGTATTCTTTTTGTCTGATCCTTTTGAGAGGGATGGGGGAATGGTGTGTATGGTGGAGCGAGGGCAGGGTGATGTGATAGATGCAACCCTGTTGGACGGCGCTTTCTGGCTTTGGCTGTTACCGCCGGCGGACTCTATGGAAACCTCTTATCGACAACTTCCGGTCGCACCCGTCTTGGTGCGCGTTCATTTGACAGCACAGACAAATATGTGCGTGCATCCTTCCCATGTGCCTGTAGTCCACGCCTCTGTTGGCTGCGATTGCAGCTGCAGCGTGAGATGCTTGAGCTTGACCAATTGAAAGCAGAAGCAGCAGTACAATGAAAAGGCCGGCAAGGGCGGGTTGGCAGAATCGTACAGTGCCGCCTCTTGGAGCAGCAGCTTGCTTCAGCTTTATTGCTGGAATCTGGTCCAGACTCACAGCAAAACGCTGTGTATTCTCAGCTTTCTGTCAATAATTCTGTGAGCATCTATTCCCATCTCGTGAACTGGAGCCCCTATGAGCTTTCCTGTCCTGCACTGAAGCTGTCAGGAAGTTCCACGTCTTTTTGTCTGCGCCAGTGGGACTATGAAGCCTGTCTTTCTCTAAGGCGTGAATGCCACAGTAAGAGTGTACCTAAAGGAGGAAAATTTGATGCTTCATATGGCATGTGAAACAATTGTTGACTAAGAAATTTATTCAGTTTGAAAGATTTGTTGTTTTTGTGATCTTTTATATTCTGATCTAACGGAATAATGGTCTGGTGCAAGCTTTGGGTCCAATATCTGTATTTTTTGTACACGAGCCTTATGTAACATCATCGTTCCTCAAAAATCGCAGATCTGTCGGTACATATTCTTGTATTGTGTCATCAGGTATAAGTAGTTTCACCAATTAAATCTATAACCAAGATGGGCGTAACCAGACCGACGATAACTTGAGTGTTAAAGTAATTTCAACATGATTGGAAGCACCACTTGACTTGCACCAAGTGAATCTCAGCAGCCTAGGATTCGGGCGTTTCTGCAGGTCTTGGCCGACGCACATGTGAGTGAGCTTATGATTCAGCGCATGACATCACCGGGGATATTCTTTAGAGAAGAGATTCTCAATCTGCTTCACCAGCACAAGCGCACAGCTGATGGAGATTCGGATATGGCAGTTTTGAAGAGGGAACTAAAGGCAGCAGCTCGTCAGGTGGGGTCAGCCCACTTCAAGGGACATTCCAGAAGAATTCCGCGTTTGCTCATCGTGGCGGGAGAGCTGTCCACTTAAGCTGTGTGTTGACAGTCGAACATTATGTGCGCATTATGGACAAATTTTGTGGGTGAATGCAGGTAGAGGTGCAGGAGCAGGCCAGCTACAGTGCGGTAGCTGAAGAGGTGCAGAAATGGCAACAGCTGAGTGTCGAGTATTTGCAGATTTTCCAAAACGCGCATGAGCCGTACTGTCTTGTGGTCAATTCATCCTCCAAATGCCTGGCGGTTGTGAGGCGTTCTTCAGTATCCATGCTGCGCGATCTGGATATGGTGGAACAGTTGATGGAGCCATTGCATGGTGAGTGTGCTTCTTGAGTACTGCAGCAGGCACAAAGTGGTAACTTTAGGACATCTCAAAGCGCCATAGCTGCAATAGCTCAATGCCCAGGCCGTTCCTTATGAGTCAATAATATAGCATAGTTTTGGGCAAAAGTTGATTTGTCCAACGTGGGAGGGTTTGAGGGATTCTGTACTTCATAAAGTTATTGCCTATAGATTACGGTCTCAGTGCCTCAGAATGTAGTTGAGGAAAACCTTGACGATTGCCTCTGGATTGCTTGTCTGCCGCGCAGTGCTCTCAGGGCCAACTCCGTCAACGCCGACCAGTGTCCTCCAAAAGTGCTCTCGTCTCCTCCGCTTGCAGCTGGGCTCCCTGGCGATGGCCGCTCTGCAGGCGGTGCAGCCTGACTTAGTCACGGCAGCACTTGACTTGCAGCAAGGAGCGGAGGCCGGCCTGTGCCAAGGGGAACAGTCAGTCGCCTTCAGTCGAGAGATGCAGCAGGAGCAGCACCGAAAAAAGCGGCTTCGTGCTCATCATCTCAATGTCGAAGTGAAGAGCTTTGTTCGCTGTGCCGGAGGATGGAAGGCAGCCCTGGACAGCCTGGAAAGAGCATTAGATGCTGTACAGTGGGTCCCACCAAATTCCGTGCTGGAATACCAAGCAACAAACAACCAACCAACCAACCAGTCAAGGTCCGCTATGGGAAGCGGTTGGCTGATCGCAGCAACGAGACAAGTAGAGGGTGCACGGACTCGTGCTGTTTGTGATCTGATGCTGCTTCTGGCGTTCATTGCTAAGCGGCCTTCTCAAGTGAGTCTTTTGCGCTGTTTGATCTCGCAATTGCTCGTTTTCATTTCTGTTGGGCAATTCAATGGACGGTGTACAAAGATCCATCCATGTGACGTGTCTGTAGCTGACAATAGTTATTGACTGCAAAAGGCGGTGCATTGGGGAAACTGGGAAGGACAGGTGGGGCTGGCATCAAGGGAGCTGAGCCGCGTGCAGCTTAATTTGCTGCCACGTGCGCAGGAGCTACTGAGCGTGTCCCAGTTGCTGCTGTGGCTCTGTGAAACAAGGACGATGCCCTCTTCGGATGACTACATGCCTGACCTTTCTTCCCTTGGAATTGGTGAGACCAGCTACTTATGAGTTAAACATAGTAAACACTTGGGTCCTTGGTTGTTGATACGACAAGTTTTTGGTTGTGTAGCGTGGGTTCCCCCGAGTCAACTTACTACCACTCAGTCATAGTCACGGTCGTTGTGTTCCTGTCTGTCAGCCAGCAACTTTTTAGGGGCAGCTGTATAATCTTTGCAATACTGGCAGCGTCTACTTTAGCTAGCCGCTTCACTTGGACTGCGATAAATTGTAATAGTTCGTGTTGGGTGGGACTTCCTCGCAACCTTCAGATGGAGAAACACGCGATCCTTCTAGTGGAAAAATGGAGGGGAAGTTTCTTGCTGAGTTAGTTCTCCCACAAATTATTTCTCAGCTTGAGCACCGAGAAACTCCCTCATTTGCAAGGCTGGCCCAAGCAGCCAATCTGGTTGGCAGCTACTTGCGTTGGGGCAAGCCTCCTGCAACGGGCAACCTTCCACCGTTATCGAGACGGGCGATCGTGTGGGCCGATGAGCTGAGGAACCAAGGCCAATTCGCACATGTTGAGGTGCAAACCCCGGACCCGAGTACCAGAGTCTGAACTCGTAGACAAGATTTCATGAATGCTGTGAGAGAGACAAAAATCTGCACTGACCTCCTCTTGGGATGTGATGATGCAGACACTTTTGTCAAATGTGGAGAAGCTGGCAGATACACAGCACTCATGGCAGCCGAAATACAGTGGAGAGTGGGTCTCTATCCAGACTGCAAGGGCTGTTGCGAGCCTGATGGCGAGTAAAGAGGCTTCTTCTAGTGGAGAACGAGAGCACTTGACAGCTTGTTCCATAAGCTACTTTTTCAGGCAAGCCGTGTTCTGCTCAAATGCCTTGCTAAACTGCTTCTCCAATGCAGGAGGGTTGAGAATTGTGATTTTTCACCGTAAGATTTACAAAGGCTGGAAGTTGGCGAGGCTGCAGAGCGGCTGCTGGCGTGGGATGTGGAGGAGAGGTGGATTATTTTCTGGATCTTGGAGTCGCGACTCCTCTTTTGACAGGCATGCTTATCCTGCTTATGCTGCTTATCTTCGCCCTTGCCTTGCCTTGCATCTTTACCGTTAGGGCTGGCCATGGAGCAGTTTTTCAGAAAACCGATATTGCTGCGGTGATGAAATCTGTAACTATCGCAGTCTGCATTAATGCAGGGGAAAAAGAAGATACAATCTGAAAGGTAGTCATATTAGTTAATTAAGGATAGAATTGATGACTTCAATACAACCCCCCCCCACCCCATCATTCAGTCGCTGGGGGTCATTCAGGCGGTTTCTGTGTTCCTGCAGTTGTTGAAAGAAATCGACTGCTTCTGTAACATTGCGATTAATAGTCAATATCTGATTATTGGGTATAATAATAATTATACTCAATAATTATTCCTGCCCTGATGATTATGCATAGCAATGTAAAACAACATTTTTTTTCATTTGCGACTATTATGGAAGACGGTTTCCCGACTGAGTGCTCATCTTTTTATTTTTTTTTGTTAAATTGTGTGGATCTAGTCACTGTCGTGACAAGAAATGGTGAGCCTTGGAAAGCACTTAGAAATGTCAGGAGAATGTGCATAGTTGGGAGAGCCATCAGCCCACTTGACTAGCCTCTACCAGGCCTCTTCATGTTGACCTTGTTATTTCACCTATTATATCGCAGCTAGCTTCACCTTGCCGGAACACAAAATTTTGAAGGATTCCTGTTCGTTTTCTGGGAAAGCTGGAAGCAGATGCAGCATCTCAGAGAAGCCGGGATCGCCTGCACTACTTCAACTTTGTAATGGAATGCTTCAGTCAAGCTGAGCGCGTTGATGCGGTCGGACAATTTGCTTATGCGGCATTGCAGGAGCTTAAGCAGCTCACCTTGGATTCTGATGCATCAACCGAACAGGGCCAGTTGTGGGACAGAATTTGTAACTCTGCCCTACAAGGTTTACGTTATGAGGAGGCCTTTTATGCTATTAAGTCAAATCCAGACCAAAGCTCACATCGTCAATGTCTCAGACAGTTTGTGGGAGCCCTTTGTGACAATGGAAAATTGCAGGTAAAACATCTATTCATCTATTGTCTGCATCTCAGCTTTCTTATTGAGATGCTGCCGGTAGCAATCCGTATTCTGTAGAACATAGATTACCGGACTCACCTGGATGCATGAAGATTTAGTGTGTCTGAATTCCTCATGCATCGTAGATGGTGGACGGAATTGAATTGAATAGAATTGGGTTGAGTTTTACCTTGAGTCTAATAGATGCACTCAAAGCAGGCAAGAGTCAGCAGGTGTCCCGTCTTGTTTCACAGAAGGCCGTGCAGACCTATGGGTGCGCATATTGCATGTCGGTTGAGCTAGATATGCATGCATGCAAGCAGCTTACCCACAATGGGTCTCCCCAGCCTGTTGAACTGGCGCAATAAATGTCAAACTATCTCTTTACCATTCTGACAGCCGGTGCTTTATTCCAATAGCCCCCCTAAAGCATGTACATATGTGCAATTATTCCGTCTGACCCTGTTGCCTTGCCTTACAGCAGCAGGATGCCTTACATCATTCCCTTATTTGCACAATTAGTTTCTCGGAAGTCTTCACATTTCTCACAAGCTACAAAAGCTAAGCGTCATAGGAAGGTTTTCGGTTGTTCTCCCTCCATGTACTGTCTTCTCTAAGCTATTCAACTTTTTTTCTTCATGTGAAAGCAGCTTCTGTGTGGTTTCGAACTGCCGTTTGGAAACCTCTCGAAGATAGTTGCAGACGAGCTTACTGAGAAGGTAACTATTTTGACTTGGGGCATGCCTTAATTTAATTGAATGCCTCTCTGTATTGTTGCGCTGTTGGAGTGCGCGTATTTTTTATCATTCTGACTGCTTGTAGTCTACAACCTTATTGAAACTCAACACATGGTTGTTTCCCAGTAAACAGCAGTAGCAGAAACAGAGATTTGACTCGCATTCCGCATGAGGACTTGCAGGCAGAGCAATCAGATGTGAACGCCCAACCGAACCTCTACCGAGTGCTTTATGCTTTCCATACTCAGCGCCACAACTGGCGGTGTGCAGCACATTCCATGTATCGCTTTGCGCACCGTCTGAAGAATGAAGCGAGCGGCCTGGACGCATTGCGCAGGCGCGACCGCAGCCTGGGAGTGGCGCTCACAGCGCTTCAGCTTCTGCCCGCGGAGGACGCTTGGCTGTCATTGGAAGCATCTGCTGGCAGTGGCAAGTCTCTGGGTTTGCCCTCTCCAACGAAGCGTTTACGCGTTTCTGGAGCTTGTGAGCTTCTACCTTTTCGTTTATACTAGTAGTGACAAGCACCATTTGTATTAATGCTGAGCATATTTTCCATAAGACCACGGCATTTGAGATAACCGTCTTTTGTGGAGTGTATATCAAGCGGTATACCTCAACGATTTGAGACAGTTTGCGTCAGCAGATTGCCAGTGTCAGGTGGTTCAACCGTGTTTCAACCGATTTTCGATCTCCAAGACGTACCAGCGACTGTTTGCGCTCGTTATTTTAGCATTATGATGATTGCGGAGAAGTGGGGTTGCAGCTGTTGGACCTACGAGGGTAAGCTGCGCTGACGTGATGAAGGAAAAGGCCCTCACCTCAGCCCTGCTGCAGTTAGCTTCATTGAAGCCCGGCGAATCCCCTCCTAGTGAGCTTCTCCTCCTTAAGGCCGCCTGTTGCTGCTTATGTGGACACACTGCGCTTTGTTGTAACATGGCATGGAGGGCGTTGACTGGAACAGATGCGTGGATGACACCGGAGGAGGCACTGAACGAGCTGCTGCAAGCGGGTCTCTTTCCAACCGCCCTTTCTCTTGCATCCCTGATGTGGACTGGATCTGCACTGCAAAGGTGAAACTCTCTTCCTGGCACCGTTTCCCGTGCAATTTTCCTGATGATGCCTTTGTTAAAAGGGAAGTTTCATTGATGTGCTGTTTGCAGCCAATTGGAGAAGATATTTGCAACCATGGCAATGGCCTGCTGCAACGTGCAAAGGGAAGAAGCAAGCAGTAGCAGCGGCCCTTCAAAGTAGGTTTTGTATTTCCTACTTCACTCCCTGTCTGATGAGCACTTGACACCGCAATGTATCCTGTCAAATGTGCAATCCACTCAGCTTCAGTACTCCATGCTTTGATGCTGCAGCTTGCCAAAGACGCACTCTTTTTCAGGCATGGGTTTGCTTATGTTGGCCAGATTGCTGGAGCCGACTGCGGATATCCGGGGACAGACATCAGTTGCATGGCAGCAGCTGCGGAAATATCTCGTATGACACCACTACTCTTAATAATATACTAAACTCGGTATTTTTGCATACCTGGAAGAACATTCTCATCGGCAAATTATGAAGCTGGTGCCGACAAGTTTTCTGATGACGATGTCCACCCATACACACTGACTTGTAGGGCATGAATTGAACCGGTTCCTGATTGACAGGAGATTCACGCGAGAACACATCTACAACTGCAGCAAGTGGTTGCCTCCACCATTCTCGCGGTTGATTCGAGAATCCAGTTGCCTCAGTGGCTCGTGGCAATGTTCAAGGTATAGTATCTTCCTTTGAGTTCCTCCGTGCTAACCTGATTGCTGTGCACGTGAAGCAACAAAATGTAATAAGCGTGGTCATGGCTTGGCAGGATGGGCCGATTGGGGGCGACGTTGCCGCTCTTCTGCGCATTTTCCTCAATGCAAACTTGCTGGTGGAGGCGGCCACACTGGCCGTGCAGCATCTGCAATCATCCGCTAGCCAGGTGCGCCTTCTCCACTGGTTCATCGTCGGAAACTGATACTAGCCTGACTTGTATAGTAACTCGGGAATGTTTCACATGCGATTCTGCCCGGGTTTTGACTTCTATTGTAGTTGGCTTTGCCAGGGTGCCTCAATGGGGCTGACGGAAGTACAAAAGCGGAAGGCATTGGGCTGTGTCTGGATGCCATACAAGCAATTGGACCTGTTGCGCTCTCAGTTAACAGAGGCCATTCACACTCGATCTCATGAGTTCCCGGGCACTGATCTTCAGGCACTCCAAGATGAACTTGAAGAGGCTCTAAACGAGCACTTGCAGCAGGTATTGGTCTATGCTAAGTCATTGCTTCTCTTGAACGTCGACTTCCATTCCACCATGTTGCCGCTGCATTCCACCGACTTCTGGCAATGTTTTCATTGCTTGCAGGTTAAGTTTCACTCTGATGATTTGAAGGCCTTAGGAGGAGACCTGGAGAACTTTGAAATTTCACCATCGCAGTGACACTAAGGCAGCATAACAAATACAGTATGCGGGGAAGAAGTTCATGTGGCAATCCATTCCTGTTGGTCGAGCATTGAGGCAGCATGTACATCGACAATAAACGGCTGAACCTCAGAAATCAAAGCAGGTGCACTGCTCCAGGTTTTGTAGCTTTTGGATGTAGGAAGGGTCAATCAATTTTGCAGAATGTGCGGGGTTCTCAGCTCACGATATGCACATGAGAGTTTTCGCCAGTTTGTTGAACTAGTGTGCTTCGAGTAGTGGGCCTCGTTGCGGCGCAGGCTGCCCTTATCGCTCAGGCTCAGAAGCTGCTAAGCTTGGAAGGGCTCGGTTACCAATTTTCATTTTGTTCAACTGCAATAAATGTGAAAGGCAGGGCGACAGATTAGAGTGCGATTTGAGAGTGGCTTAGTGGCTCCACGTGCAACTGCTGCCCCCCGCCTTGGCCCGCCGCATACAGCCGGCCCCCCTCTTTGCCAAAGGCCGACTCCTGCCCTTTGGAAGTTGACCGACTGCAGCCATGGACGAGCACCCATCGCTCTCTCTCCCAGGCAGGGCTGCCATCCTTTCTGCCGACAGTTCAGGAATCGCTGTTGTGTGTGGAACGTTTCAAATTTCCTACATGGACGGTCCTCGAGAAATATTCAATGCGTTTGTACATGGGGAGCTTGCCCGTGTTCGAAATTAGATCTATTTCACACGTCTTCTCGAATTATACCACCAGGGGATTCACCATGAGCAGCAGTTTTGTGCAGTGCGAGTAGAGCCATACACATACCGCCGTGCCGTGCCGTGCATGCCTCCATGGTGGTGATGGCAACTTAAGTCGATTAGGCTTGGGCCATTTCAGCGTGGTTAGGAAGAACGTTGACTTGGTTAGTAACTTACCAACTAGAAAATCACCAACCAGAGGTCCTGTCCACACAAATGCAAGCCGGACGAGTTACTCACTGCAATGTATGATGTGATGTGAAAAAAAAGAAAAAAAAAAACTCCCCGCATGAGCGTTAACTAATAACACTAACCAGACAGAATTGCAAACCAAAAAAAAAAAAAGGGAAAGACCATACATAAGTTCTATACTAGGTACAAACAGGCGAGCCAGACTCTGCCAAAATAAATATACAGACGATTGTTTGACTAAGATGTTCCTTACGCGTGCCAAGTGACTAACATTTACGACTAGAGAAAATGTATACCAAAACTTAACCAATATCCACTGTTTGATTGGTTTATGATTTGTCAATTCATGGCTAATAACTTCCACTTTGGCACCAGTCCAGAATACTACTTTTATAGTCCCTAGTAAGCTCCTTTTAGTACTAGTCCGTAGCGAGTAGTTTTCTTGTCTGTAGTCTGTTGGTAGCACTGTAATCTCGCTCTTAGTCGCGGCTGCTTCGAGGGAAGGCTTTAAGTGTTGTTGCGCCGAGGCGTAGCTTTCCGCTCCATAGCTTTTCTTTTGTGCTTAGGTCCTTCGCGCCCAGTTAGTTCCTCGTGGTTCCCCATGATGACTTTGTCCCTGTACATTGGATGGCATCATCGCCATCATCATCATCATCATTGAGATCATTGGCCTTGCCATCGTGAGTTCAATCAAACATCTCCCCCCTTCTCCCTCTTCGTCATTAGTAATTGCTAGAAAAGAATCTGCCACCACCAGTGACCCATGGCTCGATGCGGGCCATGCCCATGCCCATGCGCATGCGTGCCCATGGCTCGATGCCGGTCATGCCCATGCCCATGCGCATGCGTGCCCATGGCTCGATGCGGGCCATGCCCATGCCCATGCGCATGCGTGCCCATGGCTCGATGCGGGCCATGCCCATGCCCATGCGCATGCGTGCCCATGGCTCGATGCGGGCCATGCCCATGCCCATGCGCATGCGTGCCCATGACCCCGCGTGGGCCCTCCCCAAAAGAGGCGTTTCCTGCGTGCCAAGGCGAGGCGGCCCTCCCAACTTCAATGTGCCACGTGGCACGCCCTCGTTCCCTCCCAAGGGTAACATTTGCACTGAGCAGGCAAATGTGTCCTCTCCTCAGCTGCTTGTGGAAATGCTCTTCCCCGTTGCGCTCGCTGGAGCTTGTCTGTGTTAGTGGCCGCCCGTAGCATCAAGCGGCATTGTGAAGGAATGTGCAGATTCGAAACAGTGCAGAGTTTCCTGAAATTCGTCCCCCGCTGTACTCAGTTTGTCATCAAATAAGTAGTTTAATGAGTGAAGCAGTTAGGTCAAGGGAACCGCAAGGCAGGTGTTACAGCAGCTTCGCTCTTTTAGGAGGACTGCGGTTATATTGTGGGCTGCAATGCATCACGTGGCAAGCACGGGGAACACCGCTGCAGCTTCGCGACCCCGAAAGGAGCGCCGAGTTACCTATGTTGTTCGCAGCTCAGACGAGGCTACGGTGAGTCTTTCCTCATACTCAGCCCATAAACGGAACTTGGGAACGTTTTCCGGGTTTACGGTGCACCAGAGCAATTTAGATCGGACAGGAATTCTGCAGCAATTTAGGAAGGCTGGTACTGTCGCAGCAGAGCCCGCGTAAACATTTTCCAAACTGCGTTAGCAGGCTACTGCTGACTGCAGAGCTTGCAAGGTGATAATTTTTCGGTGAAACGACAGTAGTCTGAAAGTCATTTACTCGTATTGTAGTTTAAACTAAAGCTACAGGTTCTGAGAGGAGGTTATGCTCACAAAATCTCTCCTGCGAGGGTTTGGGATGGGCTTCCAGCACTGTTCCGGAATCAATGCCCTCCAAGCAGCGTTCTCGGTTGACTCACTTAACGGTTGTGATGCGCCACTAGAAGGAGATGTTCTCTTCAGTGGCAGTCGCGATGGAACCATAAAGCGCTGGGATCTGCAATCGGCGGAGCCATCTTGTGTGGCTACATTCGAATCGCATGTTGACTGGGTGCGGGCCATTGCCTTCTTTAACAAATAGGACGTTCTGGCTAGTGAATTTGCTTAGGGCAAGAAACTAAAAAATAATTAACATCTTTTGAGAAGAGCGTAGCAATGAGATAGGCTAATCAGACTTGTAACCTGTGCAATAAACGAACTTCCAAGACTCAATGTCAGCCAACAGTGGTAGACTCTAGCGGCTCTCGGGATGTTCGGCTGAAGAGCAGGAGCTTTCGTCTGTTGACCTGCCAACAAAGGTGGTGGTAGTAAAATAGGCGTAAAGGCAGTCTTGAGATGCATTTCACTGGCGACTTGCTTCCGTGCAGGTCAATGATATGGTTTTGGTCGGAAATGACGTTCTTGTTTCGGGATCTTCTGACACAAGCATCAAGGTGCTATTCTGCTCTCCTTTCCCAAGGATAGGAGAACAACGCCTGTCACAATAAAACCTATTGTGAACTTTAATTTTCTTCTTATTTGGGTTGTTGCTTTTTGTGGTAAAGGTCGGGCAGCAATTCATTAATATCTTGCATTTTGACATCTGTATTTGCATGTGCGTATTGCATTATTGAAGGCATGGCGAGCTTTTTCATCAGGGGAGTGCCTTCGCACATTCCGCCAGCATAGCGATTACGTCACTTCCTTGGCTGCTGCGCAAGACGTGAGTAACTCTCTTGATTTTTGGAAAGGGACAGCCGGTAACTTTTGCAACATTGCTGATTTGCAAGTCTGTGGATTATTGATAATTTTTAGTTTGTAATGGCGGCCGGCAATCTTGAAAGTGCCATGTCGGGGGTGGGGCAAGGACAGACGAATATTGTCGCTTCAGGTGGGTTGGGTTGTGAAGTATACGTGTGGGACTTGGAGGCAGCATTGGCACCCCTGGCAAGGCCTGCCGGAGATGGAAAATCCGAGAACAGCTTTGGTTCAGTTCAAGGAGAGGGCAGCTACACCAACCACGGAGGAATAAGCGGGGCCAAACCAGTAGGTAGTTTTATGTCAACCGGCAATGCAGCAGATCGGAACTATGCCGGTGGCAGCACACTAGCTGTTTCAGATGGCGGTATCTCAGAAGGGAGCTACACCCCTATAGCTGCTAAGGGCCACAAAGAATCTGTTTACGCCTTGGCAATGAACAGCACTGGAACTGTGCTGGTGTCCGGTGGCACAGAAAAGGTATGCTGGCTTGTACGTTATCATGTTTCTGTTTTCTCCTTTTCGGCACCTCTTAGTTCCAAGCACAAACAATGTCTTGTTCACTGATTGCCTAGAGCAAGTAGTTGAAGGTAAGACACTACTGGTATGGCTGAGGCCATAGAATAAAGCATGCGGTTAGGAATGCGGGAGAGGGATGATGGTTTAATCCAGTGTGGGCAGCGAATGTGTCCAGGCATTGCGTGTGTGGGACCCCCGTACGGGAGCGAAGCAGTGGAAGCTCAAGGGTCATACTGACAATGTGCGGGCTGTCTTGCTAGACCCGTCAGGCCGGTGAGTTGTGCATCTTTTGCGTTATGTGCATGGCAGGAAGATTTGTTTGGACTCATGCGAGGGTTTCCAGAGTTTTGCAAAAGGATCATTTCTGATGCTGATGATTATGGATGACTAGCACTGCTGTTAAACAAGCTGACCATTTATTGTTTCGTTGCAGGCTGTGCCTATCGGGATCATCAGATTCGATAATCAGGTGAGCACTTTGCGGAATTCTTTTGCCAGCCGGGATTTTGGCCAAGTTCAGGTGTAATTCCCGATGCAGTGTTGACGCAAGCTTTTGACTTGTGACTCTTTGGGAGACGTGGGCGAATGGGAGAATTACAGGCTGTGGGATGTGGGACAGCAGCGTTGCATTCATTCTTACGCCGTTCACACAGATTCTGTTTGGAGTCTGGCTGGAAATCCTGCTTCCAACATAGTGTACAGTGGAGGCCGCGATGGCTGTGTGAGCATGCTTACCTTTTTCAGCCCTCGTATTCGTTTGAGAGGGATACCGGGCTCTTTTACTGAAGGATAGCTATGGGGTTTGTGTGGGGTATTGCTGAACATCAGATGTATGTAACAGATTTGGTATCGAGAGAGAGTATGCTACTGGCGGTGGAGGAGCAGCCAATTTTGCGCTTGGCTCAACAAGGCAAACATTGTATTTGGGCAGCCACAGCAAGTTCAACTCTTCGCAAATGGTCAACTGGAATAGTAGAGCAAGACCATTCGCTGCGTACGAGTAGCTCCTTCAAGGCCGGGTCAGGACTTGCACGTGCGCGCTCTTCTATAGATGCCGCTGCATTAGAGGTATGTTGCTTATTTTGGATTACTTCCTTTAGTGTCTGCGGAAGAGATTCTGCAAGTATTTGAGTTGTGGAAACGATCTCGCTTGTATATTCTGAAGGAGCCGTTTGGCTCAAGGATGTATCGTGAATATTGCTGCTGCATTAGAAATAAGTCGGGTTTTGGGAAGTTTTGAATACTGCTTTGGGTAGCACTCTTGAAGATCGGATATTAGTGATCTGTTGCTCTTTTGTCCTACAAGTGAAAAGTCCAGGGTTTTAAGTCTAGAGGGATAGATTTAGCAGGCATATTTTTGTTGGTGGGCAAGAAGCAGCGGAAGGTAAGGTTGAGGTTTTGAATTTGTTTGATATGAAGACTTGAAATGCTCGGGCGTTGTTGTGCAACTTTATTGCAAGTAAGCCACGGGACTCTTCTTGTCAGTTATTTGTGCAGGGAAGTGACTCCCATTCTTCCATCTGCAAGTGTAGTTTTCTGGAGCAGATGCTTACTGGATGGTTTTTTTTTGGCTGAGGGAGCGTCGTTGACATCCCTTAAGCAAATTAGACAGCCTTCGTGTGATGGGTTGTGACGAATGCTTTTGAAAGGCGGTCCCTTAAGTATTTTGTTGGGGCCTGGTGCAGGAGCCCCTTAATAAGACGCCCCAACAAGTAATTAATGGAAGCGCTGGCATTGTACGACACACTGTGCTAAATGATCGTCAAAGAGTCCTCACAAAGGTTTGTCCTTCAGCAATCCTTTATTGAGACCACAGGCACGGTGTAGTCATGATTGCCTTTCGTGACATGCTCGCGAATTCGGTACCTATTCTGCTCACGTGATATCCTCCTCAGCTATTTTTAAATGCAGGATAAACTGGGCAGATGTGTTTACAGTGCTAGGGCAGATGTGTTTACAGTGCTAGGGACTGCAGTGATTCGACTGCATTTCTGGATATGGGGGGGAGGTACAGGATGCAGATGGAGTTGTGAAGTTATGGGAGATTACTCGAGGAGCAGTTCTTGAGGATTATGGCAAGGTAACTGTCTGATCCCATCTAATGGGGTTGTTTTTCCAGGCTGGGAATGTTTTAGGTAATTACAACTATTAACTACGCATAACCTTTTGGAGAGCAATTGTGTGTTTTTGGGGTCGTTCCCAAGGCAAGGTCAATTGCCATGGCGGGCAAGCCGTGGCTGGCGAGTGCACTCCTGCCTGCTAGCGGGAATGCTATAGGATGGTAACCAGCCTGGCTGACGATGATTCCTCCATATGGAAAAAAAAAACTTGAATGCCTTTGTAAGCATTTGTTGGCTTGGAAAATCGTGCTTAAGGGGAACTAGCTTCCTTTTGTGCAATCTTCTTTTTGATAGAAGGTGTGCTTGGGGAGATGGCAGGTGTCGTTTGAGGAGATGGAGAAAACGTTATTTGAGAAGGTGAGATGCTTGGCTCACTGTTTGACATGCTTAATAAGTGCAGCATTTCACAGGCATGCAGTTAAGAATTCTGTAGGGTGACACTTCCAGTAGATGAATTTTAGAAATGTTCCTTTGGCTTATGTATAGAGAATCATCAGGATCTAATTAGAAGTGTAAAGCCTTTTTCATTATCCTAAAAATAGGAATGTCTTCCTTGTCGTGTTGGACCACTACCCTTATAAGGGTTTCTTATTCACGTAGGAGTTTCTACCAATATCTGGAGGTGTCTGAATTAGGTGGTTGCTTTGGTATTGTTTCACGTACTGCACTTCGTATTCTTGGGTTGCCTGACAGTGATCGTGGCCTCCTTAAGCACAGCAAGAAACGCGTAGGACTAGATCATTCTCTCAGCAATTGACATCATTTTGGGTTGTGATGGCAGGTCACTGTCTCACCGTGGTTCACGATGGACACCCGCCTTGGCAGCATTGCTGTACACTTGGATACCCCACAGTGTTTTAGTGCGGAGATGTACGCAGCGGACAGTGTACCGGGTGCCCCAGAAGATCTTAAGGTGAGCAAAATACGAACCATAGCAGAACAGAGTAGCCATCATCCTTTTGTGAGGTCGGGGAAACGACCAATGGAGGAGATCAATTGACAGTTTTTTGTCCTGTGGTTTCAGATCAACCTGGGCCAGCATACCTTGCGTGGACTTTTTGAACACTGGCTTGCACGGCGCCGGTCTCGAAGTAAGGCAATGCCAAATGGGGATGTGGCGAACGGCTTATTTGGTGAAACAACTGCGGATGGCGGAGCTGCAGGGACCTCCAGTGGGGAGGATGCGCCAGGGGATGAACCATGGTTGGAGGGCATTCTGCCTGCCTTTCAGTTTTCGAGGATTTCCCCACCTTCCATCATTACAGAGGGCAGCCATGGCGGACCCTGGCGGCGTAAAGCGACAGAACTTGATGGCAGTGAAGGCACCAAAGTGCTACCCTTGTGGTGCATGGAGGCCGTTCTTCATGACAAGCTGCCCCCCCGCGACCCTGCCAAGTAAGGTTATAAAACGTCTGTTTTCACGTCTGTAATATAACTGCCAGATCCAGTTCATGTGCTCCTCCCTGTGTGTAGAGGAGCGAGAACCTAGCATCTAAGGTCATGCTCATCGTCTTTTTTATGTACTTATTTCTAATCAGTGTTCGAATTTATTGCCTGACTTTACAGGTGTAGTTTCTTTTTGTTGCCTCAAGAAGGCTCGAATCTGCAGCCTCTGCCTCAGGGCAAGCTGACAGCTCCTCGAATTCTTCGAATCCAAAAGGTGCCCACTTTATGACGGTTGAACAGTTGCGTGCTAGCTGTAGCTGTAGCTGCAGCAGCAGCAGCGGCATCTTCAACAGTCAAGTTTGTCCACCTCGTGAGCCTAGCCACAATGTAATGCAAGTTCCTTGACCGACAAGCAATCATTTTTCTATTGCGTTGGCATGCTGCAGGTAATGAATTTTGTTGTTGAGAAACTGGAACTGGAACCTGCGGATGATGATGAAACAACTGCGACACCTGGAGCTCCAATATCTGCAAATGGCACGCATTCCTCTGGGCAGCCACGCCCTCGTAATACCAAACTGGTTGAGATTTTGTGCAATGATGAGGTGTGTTTGCGTCATCTACATTAACAAGTTGGTCATGGTGGAAGGCAGCTAACATCACAAAGGGCATCCGTATTTTTCAGATTATTCAAGCAATAAGATCAGCACTGAGTAGAACAATGCAAAAAATTACCCTATCCACATCTTCCTGACCGTTCTGAAGCATTGCTTTTGTGGGGAAGGTGTTTTGCGTGTCCACTACTCTCATGCTTTGCATCAATCTGACCTTTCTGTCTATAACGTCTGATGCAGGTCCTATCTCCTGATGTCAGCCTGGTAACTGTTCGCGCTTATGTCTGGAAGAAGCCTGAAGATTTGTCCCTTTTTTACAGAACTGCGCAGCCACGGTGATTTTGTGCTTTGGCCATATTGTTCAAAAACCTACTGTAGGCGTCGTACCACCAATGTTGTTTCGTCTGCTCTCACCCACAGGCCACCCCTTGGCCGCCTTAGGAAGCCGTACATGGCCGCAATTCTCTGGCACTTTGCAGATACGAGTAGTCCATCTGATGCTGACGGCTGCGTATTGGGTTGGCCATAGTCAAAGTGTGGTCCAAAAGTCTATGTTTCAGTTCAATAATCAGGTCTCACCAGCTTAGTAAGGGCGCTGTAGATAGGGAGAGGGAATCCACTCTCCACCTGGGCCTGCACGCAGACCTGCTTGCCAGACAAGGAGATTCAGTCCTGTCCTCCTGTCCTCGCATGCCACTTGTGTGGGAGGCCTTGCCAGCCTAGGGACCTGCCATGTTGGAGCTGTCGTTTTGTTTCACTAGAGAGCAGAGATAAGCTCCTCCCACACGCGATTTAGCTGGGCCCCTCTGCTGCTGGTGGGCTCTGGTTGATGCCATGGGGAGGAAGCTTGTGGATGGGCCCCGCAATTTGTTGGCAGTGCCTGCCGCTCGCTATTGAGCCAGTCTTGCAGCCCTGTTCCTCTGCGTCAATGAGGGGTCGCGGGGCATTGTTCAAGATCCCGCGTGCGCCTTTGTAGGCATGGAGAGCGCTGGCTGCAGGACAAGGTCCAATGCTTGACAAGACTGGCGCAGATGCAGGCTGTGGTACAGGACATGCCAGACTCGCTCTTCGCCTCGCCAAGCACAATTTGCACGGTTTCCGGTCGCCGGCCTTTTCAGTTTGGTCTCTGTGCGCGCTTCTTTCGCTGCCGCATAATGGAGAGCATCGGGTTTTTAGGGTTTTTAGCTAAAAAGCCAAAAAGCTTTTTTTTTTCTTCAATTGCACGACGTGGTTCTGTCACTCGGAGTCCCTTATCAGACATATATAACATGTTTTGTTCGTGCTCCAACAGATGATATTTTTTCCTTTGGACTCCCCCCCCCCCTCCCAGCACACCCTCTTCAATGTGTTACCCATTGCATGTACTTTTACAGAACTGCTTACATTTACAAAAACGCGCGTCCAATTTCTGGCTCCAATTTTTTTAGCCTGATCCAATTAAAGGATACAAACGGGTTCAGCTCGTTCTACAACACAACAAAACTGCGGCGATTAGTGGCAACACTTCCACTGGGCGCGGAATTGAGACGGAGGCGTGCGCAGGGCCCTCACTCCGTCCCTCCCTCCCCCCCCCATCCCTTTATCTAGAGGCGGGCAGGGCGCGAGTGCTCCCTGGTCGTCCGCCTCTCGCGGTCACGAGGCAGGTCCAGCTCCGCTCCAGGTGGCAAGGGCGCCAAGTGGCGCTGCACCGCAGTGGGACTGACGGCCTCCAGGGTTGGGGGGCTCCACTGCAGCGCCACGTGGTCAAACCATCCATAACATTACGTGCTGGGAAATAAAGTGCCGTTGCCAAATTTGACATGCGCTGTGACATAGTTCAAATGCGAGAGCAAGCGAGAAAGAGAGAGGAGAGAGAGAGAGAGAGAGAGATTCATAAAAAAAAATGCGGATGACATCTCCGAAGTGGAGTTGGATGGTCCTAGCGTGTTACATGGTGAAGCCCCACGAGGGGCCATGCCCGGACTGCCCTTACCTGCGGGGAGTTGTCCTTGTCGACCAGCAGTGCCCGCACTCCCTGCACCACCAAAACCCCCGCATCCGCCACAATCACAAGCAGCACATGGCGCACATGTTGCAGCTTGGCCTGAAAGCCACACCGCGCTTGCTGAGGAGCACTTAGTGATAGGCGAGACACAGCTGTACTGCCAGTTTCATAAAACAACGGCAAGCACAAAAGCCGACCACCTGGGCAGGCATATCGAGCGCAGCGAAAGTGAGCACATTGACAAGCAGTAAAGGAAGACAGGCGCACCTCATAAAAGTCAGAGCTGAACTCCGCCTCTAGGCAACGCACTGTTATGCGGTATTCTCGCAGCAGGCAGTCTCTGATACTTTGATGCCGCCCCGCTCGGATGGATTGAAGCGTCACCTTCTGACTAGTTGGTGAGCCCTTCGCCAACATTTTCAGTGTTTCTTCACACCAGCCTTCCCCAGCTGCCGCTTTTCTTTTCTGCAAAAAAAATTTCCAAAACAGTGAATTCTGCTAAATGCCATCCATGCATCGCGAAAGCCAAAAGACAAAGCAGAAAGCGAACCATAACGTCTGAGCACATCTCCCACTCACCAGAGATGCTACTATGGTCTCGACACTGTCGAGTGAAAAGCAATCATCAATTACATCTCGCCTGCATGCCAACAGAGTGCCGCATGTTGGCATAGGTGATGTGTGTACTGGCAACAAAGCTCAGGTTTTATGGCAAGGCTAGGAGTTTGCCAAATTCCTTGTGGCATCAAGCACTCGTGCACAGCCCGAAATTGCTACAGGGCTCATAAGATACGATGAGGGCCGATGACCGTTTTCACAAGAAGGAAATGCCTCCTATGCCTTCCAGACATAGCACCTGCATCGAAAAAGTAGACATTGCGTGAAAGAAAGAGAGGCATTGTCTCAAAGCTAACATGTGTATTGGGCTTGTGGGAGATAGATCTGGTTTCTCGCTGTAATCCTTGATGGCCAGACGGACCGCCACCGGCTCAGCTGCCGGCAGCTCACCCAGACGCTCCTCCAGCGCATCCAGATGCTGCATAAAGCATACACAGGCCACATACGCTGCCCTGTCAGCCGCCCGACTGTGCAATCATGAAGCAACATCCTGCACTCTCCCAAGATCCTTCAAACCATCCAACAACAATCATGTATCAAATTGGTTCACGCCTTGAATCCGTTGCGGCCATATGCAGAGGGGAAAAGAACACCTCCGCGGGAACTGTGTGAGTGGCAAGGCCAGCATGCAGCATGTCAGCAGCATCCAGGCGGGCACCAGTGAGACCCAAATATTCGCCTGCATGTAGAAAAGAGAAGATTAGCACTTAGGACGACACTTTCCCGTCAACTAAGTCCCACTGAGTTACAAACATCTAGCCCAAAAACATGAAAGGGCCTCAGCTCCAAAAGTCTTCAGTGAGGATATTGTGCCCATGTGCCCATTATCTACTTGAGCATGTCTAGTCTAAAGTATTACTCCCTCAGAATGGACCCCAGCCCCAAAACACGGCTGATAGAGACCCTGGTTGCCCCATTGAATAAAATATTGAAAAATCTTTATGGCGCTGACCAAAACATCCACTAAAGTATCAAGACTTGCACCCGAACTGCACAAGATTCAGTTAGAGCTATTTCTATCCCATAAGTTATAGCTTTGCCATGTTCGCACAAACACAATAAAGTTAACACTTTTGCCACTCCCAGACTTGGATAGACAGTTCATTGAGGAGTTTCTATGAACTGGCATCCAGTTCCTCCCATTCCTTTATCCGGTACGTTCCGAGAAGTTATGGGCTTTTTCAGCCTTTGTCTGTGGCTTCTAATTCAGTACAAGCACATTCGATCATTCAGCTGTTTCTGCAGTAGGTCTGCCAGTCAAAACCGGCAGATAGTAAAAGATTCGCACTCACCAAGGTGGCCTGGCAGACGTGCAAGAAAGTACGAAGCCCCTACATCAGGATGCAATCCGATGGCAGTCTCCGGCATTGCGAATACCTTCCATCCATCGCACAATTACTACATCAGTTGATACAGAACTTATGGTGGAGATGAACAGGCATAACGAGGAAGCAAAGGAAATAGGGCCAAGATCAAATCACCGCATTTTCAGTGGCGACACGAAAACCGCCAAGCATTGAAACGCCGTTACCTCCTCCCATGACCACGCCGTTCAAAAGGGCCACCTGCAACAGAAGACAGTCTATTGCTCATGCTCTAAACGGCAATGGAGAGACTACAAC
Source organism: Zygnema circumcarinatum (assembly GCA_037447605.1). Taxonomy (NCBI): domain Eukaryota; kingdom Viridiplantae; phylum Streptophyta; class Zygnematophyceae; order Zygnematales; family Zygnemataceae; genus Zygnema; species Zygnema circumcarinatum. Next base: position 6,253,268 of record CM074804.1, read on the forward strand.
GGCTCTAAAGAACCCATCAATATCGATTTGAGAAGTGAATAAAGCTGCATTGGTGCCTGAGGATGGCCCGTGTACAGGCCGGTTTGTAAAATTCACGGACATGCGGCTTCTTCAATGTAGCCAAAACATAATTAAGCTTGTACTCCTCCCGGAAAAATTCCTTGCAGGCTTCCAAGTCACCTGGAAACCACCTTCCCCTAACTTATTCCTAAAATTCTTCTTCAAAAGAACGTGGCTCAGACTTCCAGGTTCCTACCACTAGCCATACTCTCAAATTCCAGAGGCACAAGAAGCACGAAGGACTGCAATAGTCTAGCTTGTGCAGCTTCAATTACCACATAGTGATCGAAATAGCAATACTGAAGAACGTACCTGCCACGCCTAGCCTGTGCACGGCGCGAACATCCCCTCCTGCGCAAAACGCCCTCCCACTTCCCTACACCCCCTGAACCTTAGCTGTTGCTGCGGATCCTTACCTTCAGGTTGAAAAAGGCAAAGGTGCAGGAGTAACTGTAGGTATCCGACGAGAGTTGAAAACAAGCAGCACCTTGATCAGAACCACCTTTACACTAGGGTCAGTCTCCCACTCCTCATAAAGCTTTCGTAGCCGTACCACCTACATGCCATTAAAACCCCCCATGTGAACAAAAAGCTCCACAGACTGATCACTAAAGGAACACTTGAACCGGAGCACGCATTGAACAAGCAAATTAATAAATTTATACATTTATACGCGGCATGCTGTCCCTAATTTTCGAGTCGATTGTTTCCTGCGAAGGCCATCCATGCCCTACATCACACACCATGTTGGTGTTCAACGCATTCAGCGCCTTCGGGCGATTAAGAACCGCCATGCACAGGCCTCCTTGTTGCTCGTGCAGCACCTGCACCTCCCAGAACGCGTCCCCCTCCCGCATCGTAAAAACCCTAAGAACCAGCATCCTAAGCTCCCTCGCGTGCTGCAAACACGCTGCGCAGCGAAGAAAGCTGCAGTACCTCGTCCTCCTCCGCGGACATGGCTCCTGCAACTGCGGCGTGCTGCCGCAGACCCCCCTGCAGCTGGGAATGCGCGGCCATGGCTGAAGTTGCAGGGGCCCGGGCCTGCAGCCTCTCCAAGGATGACACGTGGCGCGCTGCGAAGGCAGAGAAGGCGCGAGCGAGTGCTGACCGGCCTCCCATCTGCCACGTGGCACCAGGTTGCCTCCTCCTGCCGCCACGTGGACGCCTCTCGTGGAACCTTTGGAGAGGGCCCCGCGTACGGCCGGGAGCGCCGACTCCATTGAGCGCACTTGTGCGAGGACAGGACCAATCGCAGCCTGCCACGTGTGAGAAAGTATGTCACGTGGCATACCATGATTGGCTCCCCGGTACCTGTACCTGTTTCAGAGCCAACACTCCGGTGGGTGGCATAGTTGATGTACCCGGCTGCAGGGGAGCCATGGTGGTCTGGCGTTGTGCCCGCACGTGCCAGCGAGCGCGGAGAGCGTTGCAGCGCGGGCTGCAGGGAAGGGCAGGAGGAGGAGAGGAGGGAGTGGTGCCGTTCCCCTGCGCGCCGGAACTTGTGACGCCGCCATGGCTAACGGCGCAGCTGCAGCGCTGCGGGCAGCTGTTCTCTGGAGCTGCCGTGAAGGAGCTCGAGTGGACGCAGATGGGGGAGGGGGTGGGGCTGCTGAGCCTTCTGTACCGCTTGCGCATCCACTACAGCGGGAGTGTAGGAGAGCTGGCGCCTCACAGCCTCGTGGCTAAGTTTGGGCACGCGGAGCCTGAGGTGAGCTTTGTTTAGAGCTCCTGATGGCGAGGATGGAAGAGAGGAGGAAGGAGCGAACAGGGAGGATATGGAGGAGGAGTGTTGGAGCTGATGACAATGTGCACTGCGGGAGGAAGGTGCGCAGGCTGGCACAGGCTAATGGCAGCTATCAACGGGAGGTTGGCTTCTACGACTGGATGGGGTCTCGGCCCAGAGGGGGTGGGACCTGCGCACCGCTGTCTCTGAAAACCCCAGCCATTTACTTTTGCGCTTTTGACCCGCCTTCAGGTGCGACTGCTGTCACTCACTGGGCTCCTCCCTGCTTGTTGCCTCGCTGCCCCTTTCCCAATCCTGACGGGGTTCGTCACCCTGACATCTCCATTCTCTATTATCCTCAGATTGGGTTGACTTCCTTAGGAGTTTCCTTCGGCAAAAGATTTGATGCAGCATGCGTGTGAAGCTATGGGAACTCTTTCTGGTGCAGGGAAAATGGCAGTGGTGATGGAGGATTTGGCGGGGGTGCTTCACCTGGACCAGGTGAAAGGTGCATCGCTGTCGCAGGCTATTGCAGTAATGCGTGACATGGCGCGGAGCCACGTGAGTTCCCACTGCTAGCTTGAATTGCTGTAACTCAAGTGGCTCCATTTTGCAGCATGAGTGAAGAGCGCTATTGCTCACACACGAAAACGAGCTCAAACATCATCAATACTTAGTATTCTCACACTGCCATTCGCTGGACTGGACAAGCGCAATATATTTGTCTTCTCTGTTGGATGTACTACGTTGCATGAACTTGTTTGGCTGTTGTTGGCAAGACTTGAAGTTCCTCGAAGTTAGGTGACTCAGGTGCACCGTCCTTGTTGGCCTAAAGATTGGCTCTGGCCAACCCAAAAAGTATTTCTAACCGGCTCAAAGAATGAGCAACAGTACGAGCATCCGCGTATTTCCCACGTTCACATTTCGTCCCCACTATGTGTTTCCCGTCGGTCTCGTTAGATCCCTCTGAGGTGATACTTGAATTCCTTTTAATAAGAATTTTTGTTGAGAATGCAGGCACAGCACTGGGGGTCCCCAGAGCTGGATCGCCTTCCCTGGCTGCCCAAGATGAATGAGGAGCGCTTCAAAGCCTTTGACCCCGGGGAGTACCCACGGAGCTGGCCCCGCTTTCTGCGCCTTTTTGGGGACCTACTGCCAGACTCGGCTAAGGAGACATTAGAATCTTTTCATCGGCATTGTCCAACTCTTCTCGACCTCCTTGGTTCCCCACCTCGCACTCTGCTGCACGGAGACTTGCGTCTGGATAATGTCTACCAGGTGCACCTTCGAATCTGGGGACTGCCCCGCCTTTTGCTTGGGTCCATTTGGCTGCGGTGATTGTCTCACGTTGTGCGTCCGCGTATGTTGTCATCGCTCCTTGGCACTAGACCATGACAAGGACAAAGAGGGCATGTGGGTATTTACAGCTCCATGGAGACTTTCGTGGAGACGATGCCATTCATAACGAGGACAGGAGTGAAGCAGCTGAGTGGGATTCAGCAATGGAGGCTGTGAACGGACTGCAGCTTGTATACATGGATTTTGGAGACTGTGGAGCAGGGCGAGGAGTTGCCGATGTGGGGTATTTCTTAAGTCAGAGTCTGGACCCACGATTGCGACGCAGGCATGAGAAGGCACTTCTTCGCACGTATTATGAAGTTCTGATGGGATCGGGGCAGGTTGCCGGCTACACCTGGGAGGAATGCTGGGAAGATTACCGTAGGGCTGTCCTTTACTATTGGGTCCTGGCAGTGAACATGGCATCGCATGTGCCAGAGGGAGGGAAGGACACCCGCGTCTTCAGACTTTCAGAAGCGGTAATTCGCAGGTCAATAGCAGCAATGACCGATTTGCGTTGTCTGGATATGCTGAAGTGACAATACTAATTAGAAAATAGGTCTGTTTGGGAATTTTAAGTTCGCCCATTTTTAGCTCTCGTCTTCTGGTTAGGAATACTTTTTAGTTAAGTCTCTTTTTTTAGGCAAGTCATCGTTTTTTGTCAATGAATCCAATGTGATAATTGACTTTCCGCTGAAGTTGCGAACACCAATGTGCATTGCATCTCCTCGCCCTTTGCTTTGCAATGTGACGCCGATCGGCACAGGATGTTCACTAGAGGTTGCAAAATTTTTATTAGACTATTGACTACTGCATGACATTACTCTGACTAACTAACGACTAAAACTGACAAGTATTAGAACCCCGTGACTAAGTGGGCATTACTAAACCAAGACTTGCCATGTGACTCCGTTCTTCACGTGGCTAATAGTCACAGGTATTGGCCACTTTATGCATATCATGGTAATGTGTCGATCTATGATATGAAGTAAGGAAAAAAAAAAAAAGTCTTTGAAGAAGAGGGAGAGATGCGGCATTGATCTCGCGATGGCCCATCAAATAAATATACACGAGGCCATTCGCTTTAGTCGAGTCGTCGCTATTAGTCAAGCGATGTGGCGAGTGACAATATGCGTAGCTATTTACACACCTTTTTTGGCTAGAAACAAATGAAATTGACAAATTGACAAATTTTTGCCTCCCCATGATGTGCATGGCCATGGCCCATGGCGCAGCCCCCTCCCTCCTCCCTCCCTCCCTCCCTCAGTGTACGCCCAGCCTCTCTTGTCCGCCTTCGCCTGCGCGTGCTTCCTTCCCTCCCCGCTCCGCCTCTCCCTGGTCGCCATCGCGCCTGCAGCCATGCACAGCGTGCTCTTCCGCGCGAACGCTTTGGTGACATTGGCAGCCTCTGCCCTGACCGTGCTCTGCGTGCTTGCCTCGCTCACGGAGGTGCTGCACAAGGCTTCGCCCGAGGCCAACATCAAGGTGCGTCGGCCTCTCAAGAACGAGCTACACCGCTCCTCTTGTCGCCGATTCTCTTATCTCCTTTCTTTGTGCGAATGCAGGTTGCAAAGGTGGAGCGGTTCGGCCGGTGGCCGGCAGGACCGTATGCTGGAAATGATGAGGTACGGGTTGAGTCTGCTCATCGCCTGTGTGATTCGGAGCGAGGAGTTTATAGAGAAGCCGATGACTGAAGAGTGAACGAGTTTGAAACCATAACTCATCAATTGCTCCTCGTGTAAACGAGAAGAGTGTTGAAATAATACGTTGTTCAGAAGCTTGTTATGAAGCCAAGGGCTCCAATTTTTTGGTCTGCCGCATGCAAAAGTTGCATTCTGAGAAATTTTCATCAAGGCGCATAAAACTAGTGGGGTTCGTCAGATGAACGTGTGACGATGGCTTCCGCAGTTGCAGGGTGTGGCGGACAGGTAGGATTGGCACTCGACGTGACGGCTGATCTGTCCTCCCTCTTTACTTGGAATACAAAGCAGGTGTGCCCTTCATAGTTACTACCATAGCTGCTAAATCATGTCAATTATGTCAACACAGGTGTGCACTTTTGTTTAACCATTTTGAAACGGGGAAATGCTAAAAAATGATTGTCTGGATTACTTGTTGGTGCTGAACTGGCACCCAGCATCTTTTCTCGTACTGTTACTATTTTTGGACCGCGTCTAAAATTCCGAATTAAAATTTCAGGTTCAATCATTGCTCAGTGGATATTTAACTTATACTAGGCTCTATTATGCGACATTGAAAACCTTTTTTCAATTGTGCGCCATTGGTTGTTCTACTTGCTTTTTGTTTTTCTGGTTCTTTGTTGTAAGTCGAATGATTGATCGGGCTTCCATGTAGCACCCTAACATACTGGTCATCAATGGTTGGCAGCTATTCGTTTTCATCTGTGCCGAATACGAGACACCAAAGAACTCCCTGAATCAGGTGCAGGCTTGACTCCCTTGCAATCGCCTGTTGTAAAACTAGTTTTTTGAAATTGTAGGAGAATTACTATGAAAGTGTCACAGACTTACTCACCTTTTCTTTAAGCTAATTTAAGTTTACACTTTCGTACCTTTACCTTTCATGTAGATGTATCCATGCCCAGTTTGATGTTGTAAATGGCGTCATGCAACCATTAGGTAGGTTAAGCCTGATTTTTCTGCCTGGGGCATGGACGGAGAGAGACGCAGTGGTCTGACTGTCGTACGAATATTCAATACCATCCTTGTTGCAACTGGATACGTAGGGCCCTCTGCGCACAGGGGTCGGTGTAATTCAGTGGTTCTTATGTTCAGTTAAATCAGGTCCGTCGACTATCTAGAACGTCTACCAAGTAGCTTCGGCTGATGGTATGACCACCTATTGCTTGTTTCTGCAAGGTTTCACTCTGGGACCGGGTGATTGAATACAAGGAGGATGCGAAGTTGAGATTGCCCTTCAATCGGAACAAGTACCATTTCATAGACCAGGTGTGCACCTTATCTGTGTTTGTTGATCTTCTCTCTTTCCATGTGGCCGTCACAGTTATTCGATAGGAGGTCTGCCAGGTGCATGCAAGGCACCCCCTAAGAAACCACTAATTCTGAACTTGGTAGTTCGCGTAGTAAGGTTCCCCGTCAATCACGTTTTTATTGGTAAAATTTTCTCATTGGTTTTTTCTAAGGCAAAGAGTTTTGACTGCATTCATCCCAGTTTAGCTGAGTTGTAGATAGGGACTAGCTTGGCTGTTGGAGTAGGACCTCCTTGTCGTGTTGCCACGGTGATGGTGCTCACTTTATTCTGGATTTCCCTTTCCTTTGGTCATGTGCAGGGAAACAATTTGAGGGGAAGGGCGATCAATCTTACCTTGTATTGGAATGTCATGCCAATAGTCGGCGGCCTTTACACGGGGAAACAAGTCTTCCCTGGTCTCTCTCTACCAGCTGACTACTTCCGCTAGTCGTAACTGCAACTGCTCACATTGCCCTGTTTCTGTGCAATTCGAAATGTATCTACTGCCGCGTTCTGAATGGGCACTTGTTGGATTGGTGAGAGAGACAGCGCCGTGAAAGTGGGCTACTCCGCTCTCCAGCAGTCTGCCCCTTGAGCCCTCGCAGTCAGCTCAAAAAATCAGTTGCAGCGGTCACACATGTCGTCTACACAGTGCCCGTGCAGAAAATTTGATGTATGTTAACTGAAGTGCCATTTTGGATGTACGTTCGCAGTTCTGTTAGTGGCACAAGGATGAGTTAGTCAACCCCCTCTATGCTGCTATAGGTCATGTTGTCTGGCGTGTGTCACTAAATTTTTCCTTGGCACCTTCGGCTGTGCAAAGCTAAAGCTTTCACAGGTCGGACCATAAGACCAACCATTCGATTGGTTGCCAACATTGGCACTAGATCGAAACAACCATTCGAATGGATTGGAACCAGTAGATGCCAATGGTTGGCAACCATTTGAATGGTTCGGAACCAATGGATGCCAATGCTTGCCGATCCACTGGTCCGACCTGTGAGAGCTTCCTTTGCTAGACAGGTTCGAGAGAGGTTGTAGTGCTGTGACGGAATGTACTTCCTGTGTTTCCTGGAGAGGTTGGTGATGCAGCTGCGATGTAAACATGTGCACGGTGGGGCCATCGGGCGCCGCCGGGCATTCTATTCGTGACCTGCGAGGACCGTGCTTGCACACTCCCTTTACGACTTTAAGTCTCTAGTTTGCGTAAACAAGCAGGCTTCACTCAAGCTCCCACGTGAAAGACGGCCAGTCCACGGAGTCCAACGCTTGAAATTCAAGCATATGGAACACAGGCCCTGGCTATCGGGCGGACCGCCTTAGCTGTAGAGTGCCACAGGCGCATCTCTCCTCATCGAGCCTTGCATGGATTCTCTCGCCAGAGACGCCATGCTATATAAGTTATTCGCTTTCATGATGACAGATTAAGAGTAGGAAAAGTGCGGATGTGTTTAGTCATGCTTAACATTGACAGAGGTGGGAAGCCCTAACAGGCGACAGAACGTTCGCCACACATAGCAATGGCCACGATGCCGCTCTACCCATCCACCCTCTTCTCGAATTATTGCATACATAAAAAAACATGCAAGGGGATGAAGGTAAGCAAAACGGTCCTCAATAGGATACAGCAGCGCGTGGAGCTCTCACCTGCCCAAACAAGAGGGCTTCACCCACCCTAGTTCACCTGTCTATAACATACCGTCTTCAATGTCTGCCAACTCCTGCAAAGCTGCCGCCTTCAATTTCTCAAATTGTTCTCCATACTTAAAGGCATCATCTAGCCGATCCAAACGCTGCAGAACCTCTATAATGTCTCCCAAAGGTCCCAAAAGAGCCAAATTGTCTGTGCCATACTCAGCTTCTAGGTTCACAATAGCTCTCCGCAGCAGGCTCTCGGCTTCCTCCCATTCCTTTTGCTTGCATAGCACACGGCCAAGTCGAGCAGTGGATATTCCTGCGAGTGTAATAAAAATATCTACGATGAGTACGAGAACTGCCAAAAACCATACAACCATAGAGTGCTCTGTCTTTAAAGGTGACTAGACAGCTGCATCCACAATAAGACTCGTCTCATGGAAAAACGTCCATTTCACTACTACTGAGCATGTTCAATCCAATATGGCTCCTCTGAATTGCATCTTGTCTCGTTTTGGATGACTTGCTCTGGGTTCAGACTCATTCAGTCGTTGCAAAGATATGAAGCAGCAAAAACACACATCAAAGCTTGAATCTCTGTAGGAGCATAAAATAGGTCAGGCTGAAGAAACATACCAACTTCAACATGCTGTGCTGGGAAGTTCTTTTCGCAGACATGGAGGTGGGCTTCTGCTAGCTCCCTTGCCTCCTCGAACCGCCCTTCACGAAGTAGACACTCTGAAAGCAAGTCAAGAGGCTTGAGAACCTCAATGCTGTCAGGTGGGACTGCCTCGGAAACTATAGACAATACCTGCTGGCAAAGGCGCTCCACAACAGACCACAAGCCAGCATCGAGGTGGGTCTCGGCCAACTCGAGGTAGAAATTGCACATATGCAGCTCTAACGGGGCTGCTGCTGTCTCCAACCGCGCTACAGCACGGTTCAACATCTCATGCGCTGCCTTCTTCCTGCAGGTTGAGACCATGGCATGCTGCCGTCATCATGAGTGGTGCTGCAGGCAAGTCTTCCAAGATGTCTGGGGATCTTACTATGATGTGGAAAAAGCAAAGGTCACGAAAAACGCTGAGTTCCAGATAACTAGGAGAGAATTAATTTTGTTCTCGTGCATCCAATGAAGGCGACTATGCAGGCTTGGCTTTCCAGGTTAGCCAAAGCAAGCCTTTACCGGTCTGTATGCTTGTAGAGCTGCAGTAAGTTGCGATACGTCTCGCCAAGCATGCTGTCCAGCAAGGCGTCTTCACCAGGTCGGGTCTTGGCTTCGATAATGCACACTGCCCGCTCCAAGGAGCTCAGAGCCGCCATTACTTTCCCTGCATTTTCCATCATTAAGGTCGTCAAAAAATGGGGCGTCATCAACATGCCAAGGTCTACGGAAACCCCATATGCATTTGCAACCTTCGCACAAGCCACGAAGACTGGCCAGCAAGCAGGAAACTCACCTTTGGCATGCAGAACGTCAGCCTTATCAATGAGCACGATTCCCACTTCTAACGAATCCTTTCCATTCGCCTTTTCCCACGAAGAAACAGCTCTGTACAGAATCCAGTGGTGCATCTCAACTTGAGAAAAGCAGTTTGTGAAGCCTATGAACTTGTAGCTGCGTAGAGTCTAGTGTTGTGATAATAACCTTCACTCGCCATGTTCTTAGCAACCTGACCAACAGGAAACGTTCTGCATCTTCTAAACAGTTTCGGGGACCTTAGCAGCTGTGTTGCATCTCGCAAGCTTACCTGGTCAATGCTAATTCTGCACCGTCGACGTCATCCAGCTCAAGCATGGCGCGTGCCATCAAGGTATCCAGGCGGGCAAACAGAGCTGGGGTCATTCCAGTCCTGGTTTGCAATTTCCTCAACGATGTCTGTTGAAGCGCAACTGCTTCTTGAGGCCTTTCCAGCTCCATGTAGGTAAGGGCAAGCCTTTCGACCACATTCACGTATCCTTCAGGTGATTCTGCAGCTGTAAGCATAAACCTTCCCCCTCCAAATTTACTAGGTGCATTGATGAGATCCACTAATCGCCCTAATCATGCAAAAGATTAGAAGGTTACATAGGCACCCAAGTATACAAGAATAGTGCGGACCGAGCTTGCTCCAAAATTTCCATCTCAGCTTCCATCATGACATGTCCCAAGAACGCAGATCTCACCTCCAAATAAGTCTTGAACAGTCAGTGTGCGCTCTAGCAGCCGAACGGCAACTTCCTTTCGGTCCAACGCGTAGAACTGTTGTGCTGCACTGAAAAGCACATCAGGAAGTAACAGCAGTCCTTGCTCCACGTCATCCACGACTTGTAAAAGCTGCATATACATCCATCCCTCTCAGAACCAGCATTAGTTATCCAGAGAAAAGAACTACCATGAAGTTGGATATAAATACCTGAAACTTGAACACCTGAACACCTGACATGATTTCCTTATTTCAGAAGAACTAACTTCCTTACTTCACCACATGATCTCCTTGTAATTTTTGAGTCCTGTTAGTACCCTCTCTGCCAGTCTGACAGTTTGAACTTCCCGACTTCTGCTGTTAGACTTTATGTACATCTAGTAAATATCTGAGGTCAACATTTCCATGGACCTCTTGACGAGGCCACGTTCTTGGCTGGGAAATGTTTGCAAACGAAAGTCCTTTTTTTTTTAAATCAATGACACAACGTGCCAATAGATAAGAGTCTGGGTGCAGGAATAACTGCTGCTGTTGCAACGTGAAAGAATGTAGGCGCACATTGTACCAACCTTGTCGAGCACAGCACTACCTTTGGCTGACTCCATCAAATGATATGCCCATGCCAGGGTCGTAAGCATGGCGACCTGCTCAACGCCTACCACTCCATCACGGAGCTGCTCCTCCACAGCTGCCAGATTGGCATCTGCCAGCTCAGAAGCACCAAGAGCATCTCCATCCCTGTACATTGCCAAAATCTCCGAGCAAAGGTCTTCCAGCTCCGCCTTTAGCTCCTCCACTTCACGGTATGCCTCCTCCATTTCCCGGGAGCTTCTCCTGCAGAAATACCCAAAACACTTAATGCAATGCGTTGCACATGCTGCTAATAATCCTAGAAACCAAGTCTCACAAGTACTTCTTTCAGCCCGGCTGCTCCATCCCACTTTTTCTATTCGAGCGTGCTGGCTCACAGATTTCAATGATCGACGTACTAGATTTCAATTGTGCAGAGGCTAGATTATCGCTAACAGTTTCATCCTTCGAAGCATCTGGTGTCTTCCCTTGCTTAAGAAAAACTAGATTATCCAGTAGTCATGGGTAGTACAAGTTCCGAAAACGACACATGCGTGGTAAACTCTTACTCTCTTTGAGCATCCTGAGCTGCAACCCATGGAGATTCAAAGCCCCCTGCTGCACTTCTGCCAGCAAATCCGCGTCTGTTCATCCAGGCCTCCAAAGTTCAACATAAAAGCAACACTATCTCAGGTTAGACTGCGAATGCGACGCACCACGGATTCAGAACGGGGGCAGGGCTTGGGATTAAATTCAAAGGTTCACCTGGAAAATGTATCCAAAATAAATTGTAGATGCAAAACATAGAAGGAAGGAATGTCATAATGAAGGAGAGGAAGTTTGAGTATTGAAGATATTAGGGAGGTTACCCAGATGACGCACGGCTACTGCTTCCAAGCTCCGTCTCACAATCTGCTATGGAGTCAACTGCCTGCTCCATTCCTATGTCAGTTGTTTGCATTGCTCGATAAGCCCTTGTGGAATTGCTGCAAGCCATTGTTGACAAGTCTTTAATGAGTCTGCTGAGATGGCACGTGGCTACACTCGGATTGCAGTTCATCTTTGAGGAATAAATCTCTAGATTTATGACTAGCAACGCAGAGCTTGCAAATATCACTGTATTTTTCATGGTTAGCAAAAATAACATTGTTCAAAGTCCAGATTAAGGCGGATATTCTTCAAAGAAGTATGACTCAAGAATGTACTTCCATTAGCAACACTAGGTGATATGCTGCTTTACCTCATGGCACCATTGGGCACCAGAATTCCCACTCCGTTACACCAGGTGTGAGGAAAAAACCCAAAGATGACGAAACTTCCTCAACAAGCTGGAAAAACGGCCAAAGTGCAAGACGAGTACTTCTGCCCAAAGAACTGCAAATTACCTGCAAAAGTCCCTTCATAAGGGTGGAAAAGTATTAGGCAGGGTCCTCACTTTGCTGTTGTTCCAACAGCCTTCAAAGCTGCTATTCTCAATGGAGGATGACTTCCGTGGTGCCACATAGAAGACCCCGGCAGCTGCCTGTTGCGAGTCTCCTGGTTCACGGACTGTTGCACGAGAGGATGCACGGTCTGTGCAGTGCAGGAGTACAACCTTAATGCTTGTCGTTCAGGCACGTTTTGGACTCTGCAAGAGAATGCCCATTGCAAGTCAAGATGCAAACCCAATTCAACATCTTCGAATTTCAAGAACTGTCTTCCTAGAGTTCATATAGATGATGGCAAATTTTCAATTCCCATTGGCAATTCAATTTCTACTCGCCCTCAGGCGGAAGAGCTCAATGGTATAGCATAACTGAAAGTTCCCGAATTCCAATGATGAGAGGTCCCGCAACCAGGATTGAGCTATATTGCAAAATGCTCCTTCTAAATTCACCTTTTTGACCAAGCAGCTGTTGCCACCTGCTGTCCGGCTTCAAACAGCCGGCTTCCAACAGCCGCCATGTCTGCCACCCTCCCGCCTTCTATCCTAACCCTAACCCTAAAATCCTTAGATAAATGCTACTGCAATCCTGATCGGACGACAGCAAAAAAGTGTTGAATGAGGACGCGAGGAACGGGACAGGAGCCCTCTGAGAGCCCCTCCTCAGAGGCAAACGAGAGAGAGACACGTGTGCGGGGGCGAGGGGCGGGTTCAGCGAGAGGGAGGGTCGCAGCCAGGGAAGGGCGGGGCGGGACGCGCCAACTGCCACGTGGCGGTCAGCTACTACTTACAGAGCGTTAACTGTAAACTGAATATTCGCACGGATCCGTGCGGCGACGTTCTACTGTAACATACAGTACTGTACCGTAAACGGGCTCGACGTCCGTACGGACGACGACGTCAGCCATTTCTGACGTCAGCCCTTCGAGCAGGGGCGGAAGGGCGTCGCTCTCCACGAAAAGCTGACGTCACTCGGAGTGGAACTCGCTGATGCTGAGGCGGCAGGGAGAGGTACCGGAGTCGGCCCGCCCGCTCGCCGGAGGGTGAGGGTCACTCGTGAGCGTGCTGCACTGGACGCTGCAACTGTCCGGCGCCATGGCGGCACTACGGCTGACAATGGCGCGCCTCGCTGTGACTGCTGCTGCCACCCCGCGGTGCGCGGCTCCTGCGCAAAGGGGGGGGATGAGCAGGACGGATGTGAAGCAGGTGAGCGCGGGGAGGCGGCTGGAGGGGAGCTGCCATGCAGTGGCGTCGGCTGCAGTGGATACATACACGGAGGAGGTGGCCCGGGAGGAAGAGGAATATTACGACGTTCCAGTCCATACTGTGACTGTGCATAACCGGCAGCTAGGGGTCACTCACACATTTCAAGTGCCTGAGGTGAGAGCAAAAGGTTGGTTGCAACTAAGGTTTGGAAAGGTAGTCTGGCTTGTTGTCATGCTCAGATGGAGGAAATATTCATTTTAAACTACTTTTTTTCCTCCGAATGTCTCTTTGTAATTGACAGGATCAATACATTCTGCATACTGGAGAAGATGAAGGCATTTCTTTGCCTTTTGCTTGTCGCCATGGTGAGCGATTTTTTTCGTCTCTTAGTTCGCTGGCTTTAAGGCTTTTTTATGTTTTAAATTGCTTCTGACTAGGACCCAGTTTAATTTTCACTACGATTATTTCGTAGTACTTTTTTTGTATTTTGTCCGCTTGCCTCTACATTATTTGAAAACTTCTGAAAGTGTACTTTCCTGTCTATCAACTAATTCTTACTGAAAAGACATATGTGGGAGTTGCAGGCTGCTGTACAGCTTGTGCCGTCCGGGTAAAATCTGGCGAGCTGGTTCAGCCACGAGCATTAGGGATTTCGCCGGAGCTTAAGGAGCAGGTATGGGAGCGAGCATAGCGCTTGATAGTAAGCGCAAGTGGTTAATACAAGAAAATGGCAAGGGCAATACTTGATTCAGAATACGCTTTTTAAAATAGCATTGGATTGAATTACTCAATGTTTTGCAAGTTGGTTGAGCCGCTGGCGGCTGCTCACTGAAGATGTGGGAACATTTCGTTTCCCAGGGCTATGCACTGCTTTGTGTGGGAATTCCCTTGTCCGACTTGGAGGTGGAAACGCAGGATGAAGACGAGGTGAGTTTCGGGAACTGCAAAGAGCCGAAAATCTGTTCGTTTCAGAAATGTTGACCTCAGTTCTGACGTTTTTGTGACCGTCCACTTTATTGGCAGGTTTATTGGCTGCAATTCGGACGATATTTTGCAAAGGGACCAGTGGTGAGTGTACACTTTACCGCAAACTATGTCAGGACAACTGAGTCCTCGCTAAGCTGGGGCTTCACTCTGCTGGCCAATATATTACCTAGGAAAAAGGACTGGGAACAGATGTTTTGTGAACACTTGCAAACTCAGTTTGCTGTACTTACATATCCTTTTAAAGGAAGCTCTTTATCATTCGTTGCAAGCTGGATATTCAATATGAATTTATTTCCTTGAACCTTGAGAATTCAGTGCATGAGACAAGACCAGTGACAAGCTTTGCGAAGGGATGTACGGATTGTCTTAGCCCACCATGGGAAGTGAACCAGTGGGGGTCATTTGACAGTGCCTCCGAGTTGTTGAAATTGCTACTTTATTGTTGGCTCGTTTCTTTGCAGGACCGGGATGATTACGCCCTAGAGCTGGCTTTGGCAGATGAGTGAGCAGAGGAGGCAGCTCCTTCTTGCTTGCTTCTTGCCATGCACAGCCACATCTTTCGTTGCCCCCAGACTGCTGCTGCAGCCAGAGGTGGACATCCGCTCCAGTCTCACGAGAAGGCGCTTCAGCTGGAGGAAGTGGAGAAACAACCAGCTATGAGCATGTTTGAATGTCATTTTCAAAGTTTGATGAGGTCGACCTGCGTAGACGCCGCTGCTGCAATGGGATCAAAGCACGACCATTTGCCGCTCTGTATCTCAAGAGGCATATGGTCGGTTGTGCGATTTGTGAATTAAGGTGATGCAGCTGATAAAATGCTTAGATGCCAGCTTCGATTTAACTTTGCGATCTCCGTTGTATTTGTTTGGTTTAAGTTTATTGCGAAATCGCGGTATGTTTTGCGATTGTTTCAGTGCATAATGCATCCTTTTGATTAACACCTTTGGCTGTACAGCATCTGACACTTCCGTTGTGAATATGTTTTAGCTCCAAACTCATACACCTGAAACCCTTAATTGCAGCAGTACCTTCATGGTTTTGAAGTGCACTCCTGGCTGACAATTTGCCGGCGAAAGGCTGTAATCGTGGCACTGGAAAATTGCTAGTTAGCCACTAAAGTGCCAGTGTGTCCTCGACGTGGCTGATGTACAAAGTGAACACTTGAGGAGGCCAACAAGCGAAAAGTCAACAGATTATGAGATCCGACCAGACTGCAGACATAAGCAAATAGTGGTCATTATTCAACCTCGAGTAACCGTACTTGAGTGAGCATTTTGCTTAAGACTGAATATTCATAAGATTGCAAAAGATGTCATGAGGGGAAATGGTCTGCATATGCACTTGCAGAAACACGCAGTGGCGAGCATAGGCGAGAAACCCCACGTTGAGAGGATTCAGGTGGCGACATAGATGCCTGCCGCCTGCATTGGGTAGAATGCAGCAAAAGCCATGGCGGAAGCTGCTCACGGCGAGCGTTGAAGACACACGCCCAGTGATGTTCTGCTTACCTGTGCACTGCCCCCACATCGCCCCCAGACGGCCTGCAGCACCCGCCCCGCCTTTGCAGCGACAGATGGAGTGTCCGGCAGCGGCCCGCGACCGCGCGACAAATCGCTTGTTTTGACGCGGCGCCGTCATCCCGCGCTGCCATGGCAAGCGGCTAGCTTGGCCCGGTGGCGATTGAGAGGTAGGCGAGGAGGCGTAGCCACACAGCAGCTCACTGCGTTTCGCCATGGCCGCCATGTTGGCCGCCATGGCAGAGGTGCCTGCAGTCCTCTTGCGGGGCCAGATGACCTCTGCGCCAACTCTCTTGCCCCCTCGGCTCCGCTTGAACCCTGTCCACTCGCGCGCCTCTGTGAGGTTCACCTTCAGAGCGCAGCGGGTGCAGGCGGCCTTGAGCCAAGCGGAGGACTATTACAGTGTGCTGGGCGTCGCTCGCACAGTAGAACATGCAGACCTCAAGAAGGCGTACAGGAAGCTCGCGTTGCAGGTGCCTTTTGCGTTTTGCTTGTACAAGTTGCTGTTGCTTGTGCACGATGATTGGATATTTTTCCCTTCCCATATTCTTATCAATTTCCTCTCTGTTTGTTACTTTGATTGGCTTCATTTTTGCTTGCAGTACCATCCTGATGTGAGCTCTGAACCCGATGCGCACGAGAAGTTCGTTCAGCTGACTGCAGCCTATGAGGTTCGCAGTTCCTGTTCCCTCTGGTTCGTCGGCTTCTGTAATGGCATGTACTGGTGGTTTGGGCCTTCCATTCTGGCAATGCAGACATCTGCCTAGCTGGAATTCTGGCAACTTTCTGGATTTCTTACCTGCGCGCCTCCTTAAACGCCCTTGTACCGCTTCCTGCAAGTGCTGCAGGTACTTGCAGACGAAGAGTTGCGACAGTTATATGACAAAGGAGGCTTGGCAGGCCTGACGAGGCAGCCCAAGCATAGTGCCGATGTTGTTTGGGAGACTTGGGACGAGTTCCAGCCGCACAAGCGTAGGTGAGACGATGGCATGGCTCATGGCGGGCAAGACCACCGCAGTACATGTCAGAGGCTACATGGAAGAGAAGTGAGGCTGGCATATGGGGCATCGAACTTGCAGGACACGGAGGGGGGATGCTCGAGAAGCAGCTGCTGCAGGGGGGGGAGGAAACGAACGAGAAGAGGCACAGATGGGGGACGTGGTCGAATATCCTCTTTCTTCTGCCACCCAGGCCAGCCACAGCGATGGACGAACCAAGGGTAAGTGGTTCCGCCCCCTAAAAGTTAACACCAGAGCTCGTCTTCTGTGCATTCGGCAATCTGCTAAACAAGGCGCTGTTGCTGTGCAGGTGTAGGCCTGGTGGTTGGTCGCAATCAAGGTAAATAAATGGCACCAACCCTTAGCCACAAGCTGTTAACATTGAGGCATCCTTTATATGGTGGGCTTAAGAATTGCTCACCGATTCCGAACACTCGTCTCAATTCTATGGTAACTGATAAGCTGGGCTTTCCGGTTTTGCTGGTGCAGATAGAGGGGATCGGCATAGACTGCCACCAGAGGTGTGTTAGGAAACACTAGAACGCCCCCAAAGCGCCCCAACTGCAACTGCAATGTCATCAGAACCTGTTACAATGGCTTGACGACTGTGATTGCATGGCATGGCAGAACCTGGAGCTAGTGGAGATAGAGCCTCTCTATTGTGAGGAGGGGTCACAGGAATGGTGTACGGACACGTTGGAGAGTGCTGCCTTTGCGGCTATATCCCAGCTACGAGTCTTGCGGGCGGTATGTTGATTTTTTCAGACACACTGCTTTTTCTGCTGGTTAAGTGTTTTTCCCGCAAAAGCATCTCCTTTTTGCCCAGGACCTGTCAATTCAGAGCTCAGAAACTGTCTGAAACTCTCGCTCGTGGCAGAATTATGACCGGCGAACGGATACATGGCAAGTGTTGGACGACCTCTCTCCTGGATGCGGCAGTCCCATTTACGGGGATGAGCTCATCGTTTAATGAGAAGCTGCAGATTGGTGCGGGTCTCAATCTGGTGCTCGGGAGGTGGTAGTGAATTATCAAAATGTTACCGCGGCTGGATAATGTAAGAGCAAGTAGGTGTGTGAGCGACTTAATCTGCTTAGCAGCCTGCTAGATGTAACCATTTGAAGCATTTTTGTAGGTGCAGTGCAGATGCACAGGAATGTACAACTCGCCGTATTTCTGCGTAGTGTTCATCATTCGTTACACGGGTGCCTTCATGTGCAGCCAGCTCTTTTCGAGATAAGCATCCACAGTCCAGCGACGATAATTCCTTTTCCTGCTAGAGACGAGCCAGTCAAGATTTTGTATGTCTGCCACCAGGCGACGCTAGTTTAGGCAACCACTTACAATTTAAATCAAGCTCAGTACATGTTTTGAAACGTAGTATGGTAGAGAATGTATTGTTGACCACACTACGACCAAAGAAGCAAAGAAAAACGCGAAGGAAGCGAGCAACGAGGTTAAAAGGATTCACTTGAATGTGGATTTCCCCAGAAGGGGGATACGTGAGGGGAATGACTACGCGTTGCCTGTAGTTTCGCAATTAGATGTTTCTCGTGGTTTCACCCTTTATTATGGACTTCTGTGAACTGAATTCCCCATCTATGGCTGCCACTGGGGGTACAGGTAACTCTTTTAATTGACTTATTTTCGTTTCTTTATATGGAGCTCCGTTTAGAGCATACAGTCAGTAACTGCAAACCGTGTCTACGGCGACTCTCGCAGCATTCCGAGTATTACAGGTGATGCAGCGGCCTCTGCTCAGTTTCACAGCTGGAAGCCCGGGCAGGATGTCGGTCTACCGTTGGCGTTCTTAGCAATAGTTCGTTGTAGCTGTTTCTCATTTTGCTCTGAAGGTGAGGCATCGTTCGGTCACAAATGAGCTTCAACAGTTGACACCAGACACATCCTACGGGCATGCACACACGAAAGTGGATTACCAAAGAATTGAACTCAGTACAAAAATATTTTGCAGTCCGTAAAGCAGCACGAGCCTCCACCGCTGATGTAACCATCGTCGCTGAGGTAAGATTTTGAGGTGGTTCGTAATGAGCAAAATATCGCGTGGACTTTCCTTGTGTACGAAATCTTTATTCATTTGTGTCCTCAATCACCTCGTGTCTGGCGTACATTTTCTGACTGGCAGCCTGAGTGTGAGACGATTCGTTTTTCTTGACCTCCACTCGCTCGCCTGGACATCCACCGGAACTGTGATATTCACCTGCAGTCATTCACGTGCATCCAGCGGACCAACTGCGACATCAAATCGAAAACGAAAAGTTAAAATGTCACTTGCTGTCTCGAACGGTCCAAGCGGAATGACCAGATGCCATAGAAATATGCACTCAACCCCATTTCCTGCTCTCAGGGTCACACTCCCGAACTGTGATCACAAAAAGCAAACGAAGATACGTACCATAAAGAATGTCTATGAACTTTTCGTCATGCTCGAATGCCATTTGCCATGAAGAAAATGCCCAACCCAAAATACGAGACTTTCCTTACAGTTGATGGCGACTGATGAGTTTGAAAAAGCGCGCCGATCGTCACGAGATGCACCGCTCGATGACTGCCTGCGGGCCTTCGCGCTGCCCCTGACTGTTCACTTCCGGCTCTGCAGCTGGCGGCCGCGCCAGACGCTCGCTCGTTCTCGAGGGAGGCGTTCGCAATTCAGCGTCTCTTTCCAGGTGCACTGTGCGGCGAAGACAGCAGAAGGGAGGTGTAGCACAGTATCTGTGAGATATGGCGCCGGGCCAAGTGTTGGAGGCGCCACCAGAAGCAGCAGTGTCTATGGAGGATGCCAAGGATAGGAGAGGCGCGGCCGCGCCGGGAGGGGATGAAGCCGAGGTTCAAGCAATTCCTAGTCTCTGCATGGCGTGCGGCGAGGAGGTCTGTGTGAACCTAGTCATTATTGCTTAATTCCTTCCCCTTTTCCAGGAAGACCCCACGAGGACTTTTTGGTTTTTGGTTTTTGTCTTGTTTGGGCAGCTGCACTCTTTACGCTTCCAGTTGCGGTCTTCTACTTTTCAAATATTTGCATTTAAACATGTCACGTGGCGGGGGGAAACAGGGACTTACTCGGCTAATGTTTACCGTGGTGCCTCATTTTCGAGAGGTGTTTATTCCTCCCTCGTGATGTTTTTATAACCATCTTTTTTTGCATGCACCGAAAACGTGGTAAAGCGTTTGGAGGAAGCTGGGTAAGAATTGAAAAATGGCAGAGGCGGCTACCTGATTTAGCTAACATGTTTGGGAAAGGCCTTCGGGGCTATCACCACCTTCCTACTCGTAACAGCATTAACTCGTTTTATCCATGATTGTGTCTTCAGCTGGTGCTCATGGCCTTCGAGTGTCCCCATTGCAACGAGAGGTAACTCTTTGCATTCCTGTCGTTGTTCCTCCGAGCCTAGCGTTATTTCTCTACTGCCCAGAACTGCCAGATTGCGGGTTTGAGTCAATCTTCTGACGAACTTTGCCTCTTGCAGAAACAACGAGGTGCAGTTTGCAGGGCAATTGCAGCCACGAGGTTGCCGACTTAGTCTTACTGTTCCGGAAGGTAACCCTGAGGCAAGTTTTTGGATCTCTTCTTCATGGCTGAGGACGTCTTTTCATATCAGATTTTTATGGACCTAATTTACCAGATTGTTTGGTTCAGTTATGAATATGCAGAGTGTTTCTTTTTTTATCCTGGTTTGTGATGTCGTGTGGGAGGGAAACGGACTGAAGCTTCGGAGAACCCTGGGCTGTTCTTTGGTTGGAGCAGGTGCTGAACAGGCAGGTGGTGAAGTCCGATAGTGCGACCCTCCTGGTAAGTGGTGGGATTTAAAGATTGGACAGGAAGAAGAACCCTGTTGGTTCTTTATAATGCCATAAATGTTTAAGCCCAAAGCTTTCAACATGGCTGTCGTCTTTGTAGAGTAAACATATCGCATTGATTCAAGCACGTTCTTGTGAACAAAATATTGTCCCCTCCCGCTCGCGTATCAGTTGGAGAGTTTCATTGATGTCAGACGTCCATTTGTTTCACTTTTTGACTCGAAGGACTTGCAATTACGCAGTCGGGTAGCCGCTGAAACTTTGTCGTTGTAATAATCACACTTCAATGTACTTCAAGTTTAAGGTTCAAGCACAAGGACATGGGTGTATTAACTAATAGTTATCTATGACCAGGACACATCTACAACAGGAAGATAGTCGTTTTTGCACTTGTCCATGGATGAGATGTCAGTGCCTGGTGCAACGAAGATGATGAAACAGCCAAATTTGCCTACATTTGAGAAAGTCAGGTTTTGAGCCAGAACTTGACGCACGTTCCAATTAACGTTCACCTGAGTTATAATTTGTTTTAACGCTGATAACCGTCAGACTCCAGTGCGCTTGTATGGTCTCCGCCGAAACATTATCAGTCATAGTTATTGCGTGTCTTTGGCCAAATATTTTGTGGAGTCCTCTGGGCTATGTATCTGGTTGAGTTATATATTTTTCCTAAACTGTGCATGACGCAGATCCCGGAATTGGAGTTCGAAGTACCGCCAGAGTCGCAAAGGGGCTCCCTGAGCACTGTGAGTCCTGATAGGTTGGGCGTTGCTACCATTGTACAGTCAGCACTATTCTCAGTTGGAGAGAAGTGCGAGTCTTGTGGCAGTAATAGTGGTGAATGGTGTGAGGTTATGACAGGTTGAAGGAATGCTGAGTCGCGCCGCAAGCGACTTACGGCTGCTGCAGGACGAGCGTAAGGTATTCTTAACTGTTCATCGGTAGTATAACGAAAGCGCGTTGTGGAGCTTACATCATTTTGGCTTTCTTGTGGACGAGCGTCGAGATGCGACCTGTGCACTGTTGCTCACAAGATGCTGGATGAGGGACGCTGCGTTGTTGCAGAGGGTGAACCCAGAGATGGCGGAAGCTCTAGATGTTTTTTTGGAAAAGCTTGAAGCTTGTGCGCATGGTGCAAGCACTTTCACAGTTGTCCTGGACGACCCTGCTGGCAACAGCTTCATTCAAAACCCGTAAGAGCCACATAGTTATCCTATCTATATATATATGATAACTATATATATCCTGTTCATCCTGTGCACTTGCAATGTATGCCATTATATGTTGCCTGCTGGGTTGTGTATGCAGGCATGCTCCTGAAGCGGACCCCTTGTTGACCTCAATACATTATGAGCGTACACCAGGACAAAATGAAGCCATGGGCTATTTAGCTGGGCCGGAAGCAACAGGAGCACAGGCTGGCGGGCAGTCGGGCAATTCAACTAGTTTTCCTTCATCCCTGGAAGAGCTGCCCGGGCACACCTCGAATGTCCGAATCGGTGCTCCAGCTTTGGTGGCTGCAAAACAATCCATTGCAGAGGCCAGTGGAGAACACGCGGACGCACTTCTCAAGTACACGGCACCGGAAGAGGTGCGACATTTCTGCCATGTGAATTTATAGGAGCGGGAGTCGACAGTGAGAGGTAGGAATGATTGGATGACGATGTAAATTGGTGAGGAGAAAAGGCGATGAGAGGCATTGGCATTAATCGCGGGATTCGCTAATTACTTGCTCTAGTGTGTACTATACATAAATGGAGCTTGGAAATGCCATATTTGCAGGTGATGATATTTCCAGGGCACTGCGGGGCATGCGGAGTTGCCGTGGAGCAGCGAATGTTTGTTACAAGTATGTCATTCCCGCCAAGCACAGTTGGGCTCTCCTGGTGGCAGCATATACCTAGATCAGTGAAGCTAGAGCCTCAGCAGCGAAACTAGGGACCCACTTTAACTAATATCCCTGCGGCTTGGACAGATATTCCTTACTTCAAGGAAGTCATCCTTATGGCTTGCGCATGTGATGTGTGCGGCTGGAGAAGCTCGGAGGTGAGGCACTTGGAGACCAGGCAGCAGTGTTCAGGTTTATGGGTCAGCAGGGCCTACGTCTGACATGTTGAGTGAGGGGATGGGAAAGCAGCTTAAGGGAGGGGGGAGCGTGCCACTTAAAGGCCGGAGGATGACGTTGCGTGTGAAGACAAAGCGAGACCTGAGTCGAGACGTTATCAAGGTGCGTGAAAGTGGTTTTTTGGGGCTTCCGTGTACGTTTCTTGATTTTGTGCACCCTTCAAGTCCTTGAGATGGAAGGCCATATTGTTTTCATGCTTTAAGAGGTGTAAACGAAATGATTAACCTCTATTACACATGTAGATAACCCGTGGTTGTTATCGGTAGATGCTTCTCAGTCGGACACCGCCAGTGTGGTGATTCCGGAGGTCGAACTTGAACTAACAGCTGGCACACTTGGAGGCCGCGTGACTACTGTGGAGGGTCTTGTCTGCGACATCCGTGATAGTGGGTTCCTCTGCCCTGCAAGCTTGCTACCCAGGGCAATTGAAGACTTCACTAAATGCACTGAACTTCATCTGATGGCAAGCAGCAAATAGCCACATCCAAGTTCAAAGCTCTCAAGAAAGCGAATACATATCAGCTGAGGAGAAACGGGCTGAAATTTGTGTCGCAGGTTTGCAACGAGTGCAGAGCTTCAATATTGGAGATAGTGCTACTGCATCTGACCGAGTCACATGGCACGCTTTCCAGAAGAGGCTCAGCGTGGTAAGTTTTGACACAGTACATCTTGGCGCGATCTGGCAGCTTTGATACTACCTTTCCTGACACATGGTTGAATGGGCGTCAAGCAGCTTCTGGAGCTTGAGGAGGAGTGGACGATCATCCTCGATGATGCCATGGCCAACTCATTCATTGCACCGATGACTGAGTCACCGAAAGATGACCTTCAGCTTGTTTGTGAGTTCTGCATTGCCTCGACCTTCGGGGGGGTCCTGTGATGCGCGCGTGCCTTGTTTCTGGTGTTTGATGTTTCTAAAAGGGTATGATCATGCCAGCTGTGTGTCGTTTTAGAGGTGCGTGTAACGTCCACTTTTAACGTTCTTATTCGTTTTGGGTATTCAGCCATATGTTTGCGTCTATTCCGCAGGTGGGCATGCTCACAACACTGTTCTATGTTTCTTTGGATGTTTGCAGCCGAAGAGTATGAAAGGACGTGGGAGCAGGATGAAGAGTTGGGCCTGCATGACATCAACACCGAGGCTCCATCGGAGACTGCTGGATTGCAATAGTGAACGAGGGAAGGAGCGACCCCCTTTTGTCTCTTGAGAGATCCAACTCATTGAGCAGGAGTTCCTTTTAAAAGAGTCTAGGATTGGACCTGAATGGGCGTTTTTTGAAGAACAAGAGTTGGACAGAAGCTACTAACGATTTATAGAATGCAGCGATAGCTGACGTTTCTGTCTTATAGTTTCCAGTGAAGAAGCATTCCACACAGAAGTTAAAGAGTTCATTACTTTCGATCAGGATTCTCCATGTAACAGTCAATATTCAAGCTCAGTTTTGGACTTGCCTTTGTGTTGCCACAACGTACCTCGTCGTATGTTCGTTTTAAGCAGCCTTTCGAACTACATGTTTTCGATAGTCTAATAATCGTTAATTAAAGGAGAATTACATCAAAATCTTCCGAGAGTCGAGACCCATATTTTCTAATCTGGCTACACAACATAGCCCTGCTGTCACGCGGTGCCTGGTGCACCACCTCTAAAGTAAGATAAGATCCCTAGAAGATAAATTGTTTGAGGTTTTTAGATCTATAAGTCGAGGAGTTCACTCTCGCAACGGAGAGTCTAGAGTGGGGCAAAGAATGAAAAAGAGCGCGACATAGGAAAGAGAAGAGGTGAGGGCATAAAGCAGGGAAGAAAGATAAGGAGCGAGAGAGGGGGAGGGCTCCTAAGAAAACAGGGAAAGAGGGAGAGGGAGAAGGGGACAGAGAGAGAGGGAGAGAGAGAGAGAGAAAGAGAAAGAGAAGGGGGAGGCTGCCGAGAAAGACCGCATGAGCAAGGGGGGGCTAAGGGGAAGAGAAAAATGAGGAATGGGAAGAGGAGGGAGGGAGAGAGGAGAAGGGGACAGAAAAAGGGAAGGGGGAAGGGGCGAAGGGCAGAGGGAGAGGGAGGGCTAACAAGAATGACAGAAAAAAAGTGGATGAAAGGCGGGGTAGAGAGGGGAATTGAGAAGAGAGGAAGAGTGGAAGCGAGAGAGGATTTTTTAGCATGTAACGTCATCATGGATGGATGGATGGATGGATGGATGGATGGAGGCGTACCTGCGGCAACGGTAGTGTGTGAGCGTCCGTCCTCCTCGGCTCCGCAAGGAGGGTCGCAGGCAGGCGGCGGCAGGCAGGCGGCGTCAGGCAGGCGCCCTCTCTCAGGCTCGGGCGGGCGGGCGGGCGGCAGGACGCGGTGCGAGTGGGCGCAGTAGGACACGGCTGTTAGTGGCGGCGGCGATGGGGGGGGGGGCGGGGCCCGCCCGGGCGGGCGGCCGGGCGTGACGCGGCGCTGACGCCATTTTTCGTCATTCAGCCGTTCGTAACCCTTTGTCGGAACCTGTTTTGGTTGCAAAAAAAATCGTGCGAAAAAAGACGTTTTTAGCACGATCCGAAGGGCGTTTTTAGTACAGTAGCCCCCCCAATATTTTCGCCCCTATTAGGGGAGTCAGACCTTGACCATCGCTTACGAAATTCCCGAATTCCTAAAAGTAACTTCTTTCGTGTACGAATTCCGGGTCGGGGTCCGCGGCTCCGCCGAGCCCAGCCGTACCGAAATGCGTACCTAGCCAATGCAGTAGGACCCCATCATATTTTCCACCTCCAAAAGTGCGTCACCAATAAATTCGCACCAATTTTGCTGAAACCACTTTTTTGTACGGTAACTTTGTGTTAGCCGTACTATTCGTACTAGCTGTACAGTCGGGGGTCCTCGTATTTACCGCCCTGAGGAGTGCGTCCCCAAGAATTTCGCCCCGATTTTGCCGAAACCACCTTTTGTACGGTAACTTCGTGTTACCGTACTGTCCGTACTATTCGTACTAGCCGTACTGTCCGTTACGGGCTTACGCAAAACTCACCTAATCTCCCCGCACGTGCCGCCGTAAGAGGCGCTCGCTCTTCTCCCAAACTTCTTCTTGACTTCGATACGATACGATACGATACACTACGAAACTCCCCGATACGGTAATATCCGTACTAGCCGTACGAGCTGTAGTACAGTAGGACCCCGTCATATTTTCCACCTTCAAAAGTGCGTCCCCAAGAAATTCGCCACGATTTTGCCGAAACTACCTTTTTGTACGGTAACTTTATGTTAGCCGTATTATTCGTACGAGCCGTACGAGCCGTACTATTCGTACTAGCTGTACTAGCCGTCACGGGCTTACGCAAAACTGACCTATTCTCCCCGCACGAGCCGCCGTAAGAGGCGCTCGTTCTTCTCCACTTTTTCTTGGTTTCGATACGATACGATACGCACCGATACGGTACTATCCGTACTATTCATACGAGCTGTCGTAGCCGATACACTACGATACGGTACGATATGGTACGGTCCAACATGAACTCTAACATAATACCGCCCGTCTATTGGTAACACGGACCTTATAATTTGCCAAATACAATATTTTTGCCCGATATTTGCCAAATCTATGGCGAAAATATGACGGGGTCCTACTGTACTGTAGCCGTTACGGGCTCGAATTTAAACTCTCCGAATTTTCCCGCCCTTGCCGCCGCAAGAGGCCACCATAGTGTCAGTTGCCACGATACGATACGGTACGACGCGGTACGATGTGCCAGAAAAACGACACGATACGATACGTACGAACACAAATGAACTCTAACAGAATTCCGCTCGCCTATTGGTAACACAGACCTGATATTTGCCAAAAACAATATTTTTGCCGGATATTCGCTAAAACCAGGTGGAAAATATGATGGAGTCCTAGTGTGCTCAATTCGCCCGACAGGCTTACGAAATTGATTAGGGGGTCTCAGACTTAAAAAACGATTACCAATTACCAAGCTGTACGATTACCAAGTTTTCGAGTCAACTTCACCAGTCTCGCGCCCCCCGAACGTAACCGTGATCGTGATGCGACGTGACTTTATCACCACTCCGCATTTGCCGGTATGACCAATTTCCAAAGGCGCGATGACCAACTTCGCCCGCGCGGGGGGGTCTCAAACTTAAAAAAAGGCTGCGAACGGCGCGGGTAGATCGCCGATACCTGACGTCAGATGCCGCAATTTTGAATTGCAAACCCGGACCCCTCGTCTTCCCCTTTCCTCCCTTGCGGCTTCCAAGCGGCCCGACCCTCTTCCAGCGCCTCCTCATCTCGCTCGCTCGCCCGCCCGCGCGGGCTTTGCTTTGCGCTGCTCCTGCAGACGTTCGCTGTGTGGGCGCTCATTGACTGGGACCTCGGAGGGCTCGCCTTCTCCACAACCACGGTCGGACTCTTCCGACCGTCTGCCGGACCCCTCCTGGTAAGACTCTCTACTCTCTAGAAAAACAACAAAGGGGAGGATGAAACCCTAAACATAGAAGCCCAAAAGTCAGGAGCCGTAAAAAGATCACGTCCAGCTACAAAGATTAATGTCATACTCCTAGCCACGCCAGCCTCTCACTCTCCCTTTCCCACTGCCGCTCCCTCTCCACCTAACACTCCCACAGCCTCTATCTCTTTCCTTCTCCCTCTCCCACTGCCTCTCCCTATCCCACTGCCTCTCCCTCTCCGTCTCCCACTGCATCTCCCTCTCTTTATCCCTCTCCATCCTCCCCTTTGCCCTTTTCCCTC